>RJWH01000902.1:0-350898 GCA_004363575.1 Solenodon paradoxus
AAGATGCTATGTATTGAAATAAGTCTCCAAAGCGTGGACTAGAATGTGTTGGTTAATTACTTACTATGGTAAAACAGTCCCTCTGCAGGAGCATGCGTGTGCTGTCATTAACCTGGGCCTATTTTCACAGTCCACTGGAAGATAATCCCTGTTATGCCAATAGTAGCTTCCAGAGCTGGAAGACTTGGGTTTCTTCTTTTCAGCTTCTTTTTCCACGAAGGGCATACAAGCACAGATCATAGGTTCAGAGTTTGATGTCTAAAAATCTGCTGGAAGGTTTTGAATAAAAGTTAGGGAATACTAACTTGCTATCACCTTGTGCCAATCAGTTCTCAAATACCACCATTAAAAGGAAGAATTCCTGCGTAGGCTCTTTGGAGAATGTGCCCTACATCCAGGCCTAAGGGCTCAAGCATTCACTTAGCAAGTATTGAGTTCCTGCTCTATGGCTGGCCCTGATGGGGACTGGGAAGATCCAGGTGAACAGACTGTCAAAGAAGCTAGAGAATTTAATAATTACTTGCACGTGTTGCTCTGAATTCTGAAGAAGTGCAGTGTGTGAGGGGTCGGGGAGCCAGGGCCTAACTCCTAGCTGATACTCTACCACGAAGAGATATATGAACATACATTTCCACTACAACTGGCACCTGTTTTTAAGAGAGGCAGGAGGAGGAAAAAGATCACAAGGTTAGAAATGGCTATGGGAAAATCAGACATGTAGGTTCACTCTCTTTCTTTCACACTTCCGCCCTCTTCTCCACTCTGTCGTGGCTCTGCCAGTCATTCAGTCACGCAGAGAACAGCTGTGCACCCTCTAGACTCCTATGGACCAAACGCGAAGGCCACTGTCTTATCTGCTGAGGTTGCCCAGGGTCAAAGCTCTGGAGCTATCAAAACTGCTCAAGCCAGAGAGAAATTCAGATTTTGCAAACTTTTCCACTTGAATTTCACTCCAGGAGAGAAGTCGGAATCACACACAGTTATGTGAGAGAGTTTTTATGAGTATCTCTGCACCGATCTGAAGTTTGCACCTGGAAGTCATAACTTTGTTTTGACAGAAGCACAGAAGACTCCAACTGCTTCTAGCCTTAAGAACTGAATATGGCGTGGGACCATTTTCAAGTAAACTCTTCTTGCAAAAATTAGCTCGCACTAGGGGAGATATCTTTCTTTTCAGCACGAGATGTTGTTTGAAGCTTTTTTTTGTTTTCTTTCTCTCAAAGCGCATCCTGATCAGGTTTTAATATTGTTCTGAAAACCAACCTTTAATTTAATAAGCATAGCCATTTCGTTTGGGGAAAAATTGCCATAACAGTGTTGAATTCAATGCACGTCTTCAGTGTTCCATCCTCCCAGCACCACCTATTGTTGCCTGTAACTACCGCTTCTCTAAGCTTTGCAAGCATCACTTCGCTTATGTGTGGGTATGTGCTATAGTTTTACAGGTTAGAAGGTTACCGAAGGCACTGTGGAGACATTGCTAAAGTTAGACATTTGTTTTGTAACTAAGAAGTATTTTTGTAGGGCTGCAGATTTTCATTTTTCAAGGGAGAAGAGGCACTGAACAGAGAGGCTATCTGCGTCTAAAAGCGTTATGACATCCAGAGATTGTGGGGCAAATAGAATCCAAAGTGCAGCTATGTGTTTTGAAACTTATTATCATCATAGAGTCCTTATTAAATATGTGTGGTTTTTTTTTTTCAAAGGAGCTTTAAAAATACAATTTTTAAGAGCAAATATTATTCTTTGTCTTTACAGGTAGAGACTGAAAATCAGAAAGCAAAAAAAAAAAAAAAAAATGGGACCATTGTAGAATTTTTCAGCATTATCCCAGAAGAGAGTGAGGTAGGACTGAGAATTTTACAGTGTTCATTTTATATTTACATCTACCTGTATGAATATGAATAATAAACTGCTTCTTCTTCCTTCTCCTCTTTCTCCTCCATTTCTTCCTCTTCCTACTCTTTCATCTCCTCTTCTTCCTCCTCCTTCACCTTCTCCCTCTTGGAACAAAGTGTTTACTTGCAACTGAAAGAATTTACAAGGAGACTTTAGAATCCAATTGACACTGCAGTCCAAGTTTGTTGCATGCCATGTTGCATGTAGTTTGATACATGAAGCAAAACTTCAAGTGAGATAATGTGGATAAAATGGTCAAAACCGTAGTGTTGTGGAAATAGACAAGATTAGCTATTGTTGCTAATTTCACTCAACTGTAATGGGGTGTCTGATAAAACAAAGTAAATAAAACCCAAGGTAATCACAAGATAAATTATGAAAAGATATTTATTAGTTTTAGAAATGAAGGAATGATAAGGTCTGACTTTTCTCTATCTAGCACATTTTAATTTCAAAATTAGGTGAGCAACATGTTTTCAAAAGATCATACATTTTCATTTGTTTATAGCTTCTCTGTAATAATGCAGAGTTTTGTGCAGAGTGAGATTTTCTCTAATGGGTGTCTGTATTGATTACATCAGGGCACTGGATTACTGTACTATATGATTATATAACTGATCACATTAAAGTATCTGCATAGTGCAATCATTTTTGTATTTAGTCATTCATCAAGGATAACCATGACTAATGCAACTACAGTTTCTTTTTAAACTCATTTTTCATGGTCACCAATTTGAAGATAAGATTAAAATTATGCTGATAAGTTTATAAACTGGTGGCTGGAGGCCAATCAGATTGTGTCCCGCGCCTGAATTATTTTATGATGATGTTACTTATGGCAAACACGTTGATTTGAAGTAAAGGTCTGGAGATTGAAGTCACGTGTAAAGAACTCTAAATCATTTTCATTTTAAGTCTCTCCTAGAGACAGAAAAAGAATGGGAAAACTAGTGCATGAGTTTGGTTCAAGTGATTATTAGTGCAAAAATATCTGTAAACAGAGAGGCACAATCCGCATAAGAATAAAATAATTCTGATACTTGATGAAAAAAAAAAGTATAGCTTAAGTAAATTCAGCAAAGAAGTAAATGATCATTGGTTACTTAAAATATTAGAGAAAGGATTTTGGAAACCTTGATTTGTTTGGAGGGCAAAAACCAAGTGATCGTTTCCAAAGAAATGGAAATATTTATTTATTTGGGAACCAAAAGAGTTGTAACAAGGCCGGGTAATATAGGTTTCCAAGAGAAAAAGACTAATCCTGATAAAAAGCTGAAAATGGTCAATAGAATTAAAAAGAAAAAGGAGTGAAATTATTCAAGAACAAGGTCGGGTTTGGTGTAAGAAAATCTCACAATTTAGATCTGAGCAATACGTGAGGGAATGGGTCATTTATAACTTAAACGATAAGCAGCTGGCAGTGAAAATCATTTTAATTGATAGCTCATTATATCTGTATTGATTTCCACCTACAGGATGGAGTCACAACCCACATTTTTTCAATGTAGTAAATATTTTGAGCATCCATTCATTGGGGAAGACTGGTTAGGCTCTACAGTGCAGAGGAGGGTTAGCAAACACAAGGAGCCTGTCACCTGGGCCTGTGGATGAGAGAGCTGTGCACACAGTTGAAAAGCAAAGCATCTAGTGACAAGTATCATGAGAATAATAGAAACACAATGCTTTGGAGAATCCATGGAAGGAGAGGTTCGTCCAGTGGGAAAGATCAAGAGAAACTTCTGGATGATAAAAATGCATGAGATGAACCATGAAGAATATAAAGTTTATATATCTTATATATAAACATATGTAAACTTTATATTCTTCATGGTTCATCATATGTATATATTTATATATACATAATATAATACATATATGTGTGTGTGTGTGTATATATATATATTTTTTTTTTTTTTTCAAAATAGCCACAGGAATAGAATTCTTATTATTATCATTCCACACGTGGGAAGAGTGAACAGGTTCTCACAGTGACTGGCGAATCCATAATTTAGACTCTGATTACCTAACTCCAGATCCTAAACTGCCCTCCCTGGTTTATGCTGCCTTGCAAGGAGGAGCCATTTGAGAATTCAAAAACAGAAAATTCTACATCCCCATAAAATTAGGATTTTAGTAAAATCTCTTTGAAAAGTTAGCATTGGTAGGAATATGGTGAAAATGCATATGATTATTTTCAATTTAAAAAGTTAAAAATGTGCATATGCTTTACTTCTAGCAATGTAGGCCTATAGGAGATTCAGATAATGTGTGCTGAATAAGTGGATGAATAATGTAGAAAATATGTAGCTATTTAGAGATATACGGATAAAGATCAGGAGATCAGTATATAAAATGATTACTTTTAATAGGATTGTGGGACTTAGAGTTCTTTTCCTTTCTCAGTGTCATCTTTAATGTTGTACATTGTGAGATCTTCCAGACTGGAGTAGAAGCCAGCTGGTTATTTCCTTTTCCTTCACGAAGGACAAATGACTTCAACACTAAGGACAAATGTATCCTAGATATCAATAATCAATGGAGAATTACTCCCCATGAGTATTTTTTTTTTTTTTGCTTTTTAGTTGTTTTCAGTAATGAGTAATATAAATTCACAAAAAATGATGCCTGGATCATAACTCAGGCATGCACGATTGAGACCAGATGAGGCAACAATAGTTTGCATGCTGACTTATTTCTTTAATTTCCCCAAATTGAAGTCTTATTAATCATATGCTAGTTCCACAGAATGGTACATTCTTCCAAAAATGCCTAATGATAGAAACGAGAGAGATGATAAATGAAATGGTCAAAGTATTCAAGGACATGTTCATGTAGAAAGATTTCAAAATAGAACTTAGCATATTGTAGAGTTTTGCCTTCCACTATACTAAATGTGTTTTTTGTTGACTCAGAAGGGACTATGAAATATCATATACCAATTGCTTTATATAAATATACCTACACATCTATTTACCAATGAAATTGAATAGCTCCTAAATCTGAAATATTATTTATTTTTTCATTAAAAAGAGGCACTGAATAGCAACATAAACCACCTTGGCATGTGTGCGGTTGACCTATTAACTATGAAAATCTCAGCTTTGAGTATAGTAAGAGAAGACTCTGTAGTTGGTCCACGGTGAAGTATGAGTGACTGTTACTTTGGGTTTAAGACCAGGCAGATCCAGTGACATCCAAGATGTATGTAGCTAATAGAAGTGTTGCCTGCAGCCCTTGGAAACCCCAAATACAAGACTCTTAGGGTTTTGGAAACAATTTTTTTTTCTTTGCTCTGAGACACAACTCCTTTTCCCGACATGCTGCTACTTCTCTGGTTAAGATTCACCAAGTGAACATTTGACTTTAACTGTCCTTTTGATCTAAGCACCATAAAGTTGGGTTTGCTCAGAGTCACTCCATCATCAAGTGATAGGTAGATAAGAAATACAGCTAGAGAAGTTCTTAAAGGTGCACATGCATTGTCCTAGGATTATCTTCATGCCTACTTCTGTAGCTCCAATCTCTTACCCTCAATCCACCTGTGCTCTCCCCTTTGATCTGTTGACTGAGAAGACAAAAATACAGGTGTGGTTTATAGGTGATTTTATACAACATGCTTGCAAGAACTGGGCTGCAGCTCTGTTATAGTCTCCCTCAGAGATGGCCCACAAGGACCGTGGGGAAGGAACATTTGTCCAATAGGAAAATCTGCAAGCAGTGAATCTGATTATTTGCTTTGGAAAGAATGATAAGATACATAGATTTACAGGAATTAATGAGTATTTGCTAGCAGCTTGACCAGAAGTTCATGAAGAATGTTGAACTGATGGAAATGTAGATCCGGGGGAATGGGTTGCAGGTGCATTCCTTACACTAGTGAGGTATGTGAATATTTTCTATGACAAAAAGGGATCTCGATGATTATTATCCAGATGATTTAAAATTAGCCTCTCCTCATCAACTCCGGAATTGGCTCAGAGGACCAGTTGAACAAAATGGCAACAATGGAAGTTCCATGATTTCAGTAACATGGGCTTCCCATCACCAAGGGTGATCTGATTACTGCAATTTCAAGGTATTCAACCTGGTCATTTTATTAATATTGAATTAACATCATCCTAAGAGACATACAGCTGTTGCTGGAACTCCGGGGAGACATAGGCCTATACTAAGCCCTTTGTTTAGTACATTTTTCCGAGGGACTAACCATCCATCCTTGGCTGGTAACTTCCCTTTCTATTGGAAGGGGCAATGATTTATTGCAACTAGAAGTGATGCTTGCTCTGTATGTGAGTTTGCCTTTCCTGCTCACATTTCTTCTACAAGCATCACATAGAATTTCTATCTTAATCACCATCAAGTTTATAGACAACATTCTTTATGGTTAAGGAACTCCATTTTTTGACAAATGAAATATAGCAATGGACTTGTGTTTATACTGTTCACCAATTTTTAACCTGAATTTCCACCTCTGGTCTATCAACTGCTCCCTAAAATAAATGGGAGTGAAGGCTGCTAATGTTCTTACACCATTAGACTTAGAGCTTTGTTACCCAAAAGAGTGATGGTATAGGCATAAAATCATTAATTTGAAGTTTACTATTTAGTGATATGACTGGCTAGTGAGCAGTTATTTCTATTCCCATTTGCCTTATTATTTTTTTCTCTTATAGTTATGCTCTTAAATTGAGATATAAAAATCCAGCATTAACTGAGTCAATGTTTATTATTATTTTAGCAGTTGTTTTAATCTGGTGTTCAACATGAGAATATTATATAAACTAGCATCAAGTGATTTCCACTGACATTTACGAATGAGGTTAGGACTTAAATAAAGATATTAAGAGCTGGACTTAAAAATCCCATTTAGATTCTGATTTTGTTTAGTATAATTTTTCAGGCCAAATAACTTCATGTATTTTTAAGGATTCTAAATCAACAACCAGATATTAAAGTCGGAAACTTTTTCAAATGCCTTGTCAGAAGTCTTTAAGATAATTAGGAAAATATTTAATGATGTAATTTTAGGGCTTTGGTAAATTTTGTATTGCTTTGATTACATTTTAAAAAGACTTAATGTCAAAACATAACCAGCTAAAAAGCTAAAGCATACTTTGAGTAAAAGAGGGAACTTATAGTACAGCTGAAATTTTGTATGGGATAGATTCTGTAAAAACAGATCATTTAAAGAAAACGTCAACAAGATAAAGACATACTACTAATATAAACAGTTGAATGTGCCGATCTAAATGGGGGTGTACTCAGGATAAAATCAGAGCCAAAAGTTAAACAAAATAGAGCAAGTAACTTAAAAAATATGTAACCTAGAGGTTAACATAAGCTATTCTGAAATGAGCATATGAAATGTACAGAATGCATAGAGCTAAAGGTGAGCATTACAGGCATTTAAAAAATTTACTTTGCTTCTCTGAAAGGAAGAAAAAATGTAGGTCAGTATAATATTTTCCATAATAGGAAATAAAAATTTAAGTGCAAAGTGTAGTGACTGTGATGTAGAAAACACACACCTGTATCTTTTCATCATCTGAATTAACAATATATAGCCTGGCAAAAAATCAGCTTAAGTTATGCTTTTGACCAAATCAGGACAATTTTCCTGACATGAAAAGCATTCCAATGAAGGCTAAATAACCCCAGGAACTGGGAGCCAGGAGGAGAATTTGATTCAAATCCCAATTCTGCCAGTGATTATGTGACTTTGAGTAAATAGTTCACCTTCCTGATCCTTAGTTTCCTTGTAGGAGAAGCAGAGATGATAACTTGTGCCCTCTCATCCTGCATCATGAGAGTCAGATGAAAACTCTGGGACACACATTTGTGGACACGAAGAAATGAATAAAGATTTATAAAGGCATTTTGTGCTTTGCGTAATTATCGAATGTTTCATCCCAAGTTTACAACCAGATGATGAGAATTTTGTTTTTTTAATTTAAGAAGGAAAATCTGGTTCACATATTTTACTCTCTTTGAATACAGTAATTGTATATAAAAATGAGAGCAGTAGCAGTGAGTTAGGTGGCTGTCACTCACTGGATGTCATTTGATTACAGAAATATACTTCCTCTTACCTAAAAATGTACTGCCTTATGACCCATGCTTCAAGGTTGTGTAGGCACTGTCGTAAGTTAAAAAGCACTTATTTGATTTCACTTTATTTTTATAAATTATTTGTTTTGTTAGAAATGACTTTAAAATCATTCCATTAAAGTGACATTACTTTTTTACATGTAGGTTTCTTTCTTTTATTTTTTTAAAGGGAAGGTGCAGACAGGAATGAAGGTGAGCAAAGGCAAGCAGGCAGGCAGGAGTAGAGAAGAGGAAGAAACAGTTTATTTTATTTTCAATTAGTTGTTTGCACTGGTTGTTCCTCATGTATCTGGGATGTGAACACTGGTCCTTGGGATGTATATGGACTGTGCTCCTTTGGAGGTGGCTGATCTAAAGGCATTTTGTGCATTGTGTAATTATTGAATGTTTCATCCCAAGTTTACAACCAGATAATGAGAATTTTTTTTTTTTAAATTTAAGAAGGAAAATCTTCATGTTCATAAATGTGACCTGCTTCACCAGGGCGTGCAATAGGTTTCTATTTTGATATTTTTATATATTACATTATGATCCCCACCAAAAATCTAGTTTCTCTCCAACACTATACAATTGACCCATTCTACCATATTTCCTCATCCTTATCCCCTTTATACTTTCAGAGTCACCATTTTGTTCTCACCATCTGAGTTTTCATTTTTTTTATTTATTTTCCACATGTGAGTAAAATCATAAAATCTTTATCTTTTTCTGTCTGATTCGTTTCTGTCTGATTTGTACATTACCCTCTACGTTCATCCATGTTTTCATAAATGACAAAATTTCAACAAAAAATCTTCTACTGAACTGGAGAGAAAAGCCATCTACAATCAGCCGTCAGAAAGAAATGCAGCGTAAGTCTGTACTTTCCACATCAAGTGAGGTTGGAAGTCTGCCTTATAGTATGAAATCACGTGAATCTGAAATGTTGGCAACATCTTAAAAAATTTTTAAACAGATCTTGTATGGGCCAAATGCTTATGTGGATTGAACTCGACTTTCTAGTTCCCCTTCCCCTCTACGTCAGTGTCTTCGTCAGAACCAGCAGACTGAAATTCTAATGCAGTCCTGTGCAAAAAAGGAAAGGGAGGAAAGGGGGAGGTGGGAGTCCGGAGACAAAGTACCCTCTTTCGTAATTTCGCCTCAGATTGGATCCTATTAAATCTGGATAAAATAAGGAAAATATCTATCTGCAGATGAGGAGGGTGGTTTGGAGTGATGACTATCATCTCCTTGGACAGAGTGGGCATTTAGAGACACTGAGTACAGGTCCAATCTGAAGAGTGCAGGTGTTGAGAAGTGTCAAACAGGGCCTTCCCCATGGCGTAGTGCTTATTGTCCAGTAGGCAATTACTGCAGTCAGGACTTGCTTAGAAGAGATTTCTCTACAATTTCTCTTTACTTATACAGAGAAACGTTCTCTCACAGCTCCATCTTTTGCTGTCAGTCTTTTGCTTTCCAGAGTCTGTCATAAAGTTATTAGAAAATCCCTAAAGAGGAGACAAATTAGGAAATCTTAAAAAAAGCACATAGTAAGTTTTGATGTATTTTCAGATTTACGGCTTTGTCGTTGGCTCTTCTTGAGGGAAATTCATAGGATCTTATAAAAATATGATGACATGGTGTTTTAAATTTGGTGGGTACATTTCTAATGGAATGAAACTATTATAGAAAATGAATAAATTGCACTAAGATCTGACTTCAAAATACAGCTCAGCTGGGGACTCATTTGCTGATCCAATTCAAGGGAAGGAGCCAGTGTCATTTTACAAAGTCCTGCACTGATCCACATGTCTGAGAAGAGGGCAAGACAGAGAGAAAGAAAAAAATATCTTCCATGCCAGGTACGATTGCACACATATGAAGGGAGAGGCAATTTGGAGGATGACCCTGGAAAAGCCTAAGAGAACATGCCAGTAGCTTGAGAGGAGCTACTTGTGCCTTAATTGTGACCAGCTCTCTACATTCTTCACTTTTTCTCCAATTTTAATATGTGATTAATGAATTAATATGGTGTCAGCTACATTGTAAGGTAACATTAGTTGAACTTCAGATCATAAATAATATGGCAAAGGATTGCTTCCATGTAGGTTAATATTATCCTTACTATAAATACATACTTGAGAAAAATAACTTATTTTTATCATATGTTCTTGAAAATAATAAAACGGATTTTTTTTAAACAAATGATTCTTTAGTGTTGCCCCATCCAGATCTTCAGATTAAAGCAGTGGAGTGAAAAAGTGGGGGTCTCATTGTCTAGGACTGGCTTTGCTGCTGAGTAGATAAATGTCCTTGAATGAGTCACTTTGACACCCTGGATTGGAGTCACCTTCTTGATCAAACAAGGGCATGAGAGCACTTGTCCTTCTCCTCTTGTGGCTATTGACTACAAGTGGTTTTGAGGAAAAAGAGAGAAGATAATAAATAATTTTGGGGAGCATGAAGTGGAATACATATTGGATCTAGGATTAGGTAAATTGAGGAGCCTCAGAGGAGAGACACATGGATGAGAGATGATTTGGGTCATGCTGTGTCTGTTGCAGGAAAACATGGCATTCATGGGACTGGCAGATTGGAGGAGAGGACAAAGAGCAATACTCTGGGGGGAGGATGTGTATTAATATTTAGCTCATACTTCCAGTAGGCAGAATGCAAAGTACTTCTGGTTATCTCTTGCTGTTTTATTCTGATGAAATAAATCAGCCTGTTCCCTCGGGGCAGATGTATTTTTTGGAATTTAGTAAAATTAGATACAGTCTGGGAAGAGTTAAGGAAGACCTGTGCTCTTTTCTGGGTTCTAGCCCTAAGGGAAGCATCACATACTCCTGCCACTTCAGCTGAAGTCCAAATAGGCCCCGGGATGAGAGAAATCTCCAAAATTCCCGAGGTGAGGAGGAGAGGGAGTCAGATATCCAATAGGAGAGGACTAAAGGCTCAGGAGAGGGACAGACTGAGTAATGACATTGATAATATCTTGAAGGTGGGAAGGTTTGATAGTCTAATTGATTAAAAGGGTCAACTCTGGTGAAGGGTAGATTAGTCTGTCGATAAACTTAAGGTGTTATATATAGAGATGCTGATTTATGATGATGCACACCTTTAACTTATATAATGTTAAGATGCAATGTTATTCAATAAAATAAAAAAGTAAGGTAAGATTAAAAAATGAAATGATTCCAACTGTGGAAGGGTTGGTATGTATTTCTAGTGATTCTGCCTTTAAAACTGAAAGTAAAAGGATTTAAGCCAATTATTAGGCTATATTCCTGCCAGATTGCAAGCATTTAGAGTCTAGAATTAAAATAAAAAAACCTGGTTCAGTCTTCCAATTAATACAAGCTCCATGGTCATGGATATTTGGATCTAATTTCCCTTTTACTGGATTATGACTCCTCAAAGACTTGGGGCCTCATAGGACTAGGTTGACCATATTTCTTTGAGACAAAAATGAGACACGGGATAGCAAAAACAGATCGGGGTTGTATGCTGGTGACTCAGAGAGGGGAGGAGGCAGAGCAATCCAGGCAGAAGCAGAGCAGCCAGGCCAGCACCAAGTAATATGTGATGTTGAGCAGAGATCTCATAGTAATGGCATGTGGTCCAGTGGGACTTCCTACAAACGGCACGTGTGAAGAATTTTGGCATCTCAGACAGAAACTAAATTTGGCACCGCTGTGAGTCCTGCTCTAAATTTCCTGCCTAAAACACATGCCACTGCAACCATCCCAGTGCCAGAAATGCCCAGTAACCCCGACAGTGCCAGAGATAACCCCAAAGTACTTACCTGCATCTCGACCCAGATGTGGTGTTCTGCTCCCTCAGAAGAAACAGGCACAGGCAGGGTGATAGAGAATCCTCTTCTCTGCCAAGAATAGCAGTAGCGGCTGTGGTCCACTGCAGTCAGTCCCAGCAAGGGCCATCGTAATGTGGGGCAAAAGGAGCAGCTCTTTGGCCCCCTCTCAACAGATTGGGTCTGGGGACAACTCAACTGCCTTCCCTCCACGTTAAAGGTGGGTCTGGTTTATGAAAAACAGGGCAAAATTGACATGTATACGTAAATGTCAAATGGTAAGTATGAAAAAGAACGGTACCATCCCTTTTAAAACAGTACCTATGGCAGCCTACTTAAGACTCCACTAGTAACTGCCTCTGACGTGCTCTGAGGGAGAAGGTCCTATTCACTTTGGACCCTCCCTCTCTTCATTCACAGCTTTGTTAAAGAGCTTTAGGCTGTTGAAATCATTTTGTTCCTTCACTACCCTCTTGCATCCTATGGTATTGGATCAGTTGACTTCGAGTTTGGGTTTTGACTAGAAAATTCTGTTTGCTATCTCTGCCAGGAGGAACAGGGATGAGGTAGAAGACCGGCTGTTCGTTTGCCCAGCCCTCAGGGGCTCCTATGAGATTTTCAGTTTTGAAATCTGGAAAGTTCCAGGCCAACTGGGGCCAGTTGTTCACCCTTGGAGGGGGAGAAAAAGGAAATGCAGTATTCCAAACTCAGAGTGGAATATTTACACAAAATCAACCCTTTTACACTAAAAAAGATTAACCTTCTTTTAGCATATTTCCTATGGCCTTAAAAGAAACTCTGTCTCTTTGTTTGCCTTGAGAAATATGTGTCTTAAAACCCTGTAATAAATCCCCTTCAGTTTAAGTTAGCTAGAGTAGGCTTTATTTTCTGCAACTGCGTTCTTCTGACTCAGTGTTTTATTCAGAGTGAAGAGATTGCCCTCATGAAGTTAGAAACCATATTTAGAGAACTTGTGTGCAGAGTTTTGTGGATTTATTTTCTGGCCAGCAATCCACCCCCCTGCACCTCCCCATTTTCTTTTGGTAGCAATATGCTGATTGGCCTTTGGAGAATCAACCTTCTCCACTCTTAGTCTGGGTGAGACTGACACTACAGCCTCTGGATGATGAAGAACTTTCTTCTTTTAGCCACAGTGCAGCTTCACATATTGGCACAAGATCCCACTGAGCTAATGAGGATTATCTCTTGGGAATTTTCCTTGAGCTCCTGAGAAAGAAGCTATGTTTTTATTCTGGATCACCACTACAGGGGCAGGATTTGCTAGTGGACACAAAGCTTGCTTGAGATTGAAACAGGCAAAGAAGGCAGAGTTGCAAGAGAGAGGAGGCAGACGGGTTCGTGATGTTGTTGGAGGCTAGATCTGCGCCTTCCTGGAAGTCAGCGGTGCTCTGCTTTGCTTACATGGGTTTGAGTTGTGCTTCTGTCACTAGACGAAGAGCACTGGATGAGCAGCATGAAATAATTGAATTTAAATTTCTAAACATACGCATTTAGGATCTTGTTGCTTTAAAATGATTCTCTTGATTAAATACTTAGTTTAATGGCATTTCACGTAAAATTCAGTTTTGAGTATGTCATTGGCATAGTTACTTGGAAAACCAGACATAGCACTTAAAGTCAAGGTGATGTGGTCGGTTTTGTTCTCCCAGCCCGGAGCCGTTTATCACTAGCATGGTGCCCTTTTGGACTTCTCTGTGTTTCCTTTGCATCTTCTGATTCATGTCTATAATACAAGCAGTATGATTAGGTAGTGATTATAAAGATAGAAGGTGAAGCACCTCAAATAGCAGCCTGACACCTGAATGAGTGTTAGCTCTTCCATGGCTAATTTACTATTTTTTCTAGTAACGTTAACTTAACACAGGATGTTAAGGTTTACAGTAGTTTAGATAAGAACATAGAACATCGCCAATATGCAAGCAAATACAGAAAACACTGAAGTTGGAAAAATTAGAAGCAGTTCTGTAAGTAACAAGTCGGCTTAGGAGAAAGACTGAAGAGTTATAGAACGTAAAAGTAAAATACGATTTATAATGCTGTCCAGGTTATGGTTCATTTTTCTCATTTCAAATTTTTGCTCCTCTCAATTTTTAATAAAAGACATATAAATATACATATACTTATACATTTATACACAATACAGAGGTATGTTTCAGAGAGGTGATTGTTTAAAAGGTCTTTGTTAGAGTAAACTTTGCAGTTTGATCATAAACAATCCCATAATAAAATCTCATAAACAGCATGATACTTCACTGCCTTTGCTTTCCAACAGGAAACAAAAGAGTAGAATTGGGTCATATATCCAATGCGAAATACAGGGTATTTCAATTAAGATTCAAGTTGACTTTTTAAAGTGTCGTTCAAGTCAAATGCTACCCAATGTCAATTGCTTCCAGCTGCTGAGTGAGTTTGTAAAGTTACAGGGCATTACAACAACATTGTAACACTTCTTAATTTCACTTTTAGAACAGAGCAGATAAATCACGAAATGCCCGAAAGGGCATCAAAATCATAATAACAAGTGATAAATAAAGGATAGCAAGAATAAATAATGCGGATTCGATACCCTCTCCTCTTGCAGGAATATTTGTGGAACAGCGGCTAAACCATACATGCAAATTTTGGAAGGTAAATTCCCAGTTACTTCCCAGGTTAATCCTCGTTTACCCCTTTCCCTTTTTCAGTAGTAGACAGTTTTGCACATATTTAATATGCATTGAGAGCTTATTTACTGATTTTTGTTATTTATTCCTCTAGGTCATTTTCTTGGAAGTGGAATTGAAGTTATTTGGTTGACATTGTTGTATTTGAAAACCAAGCAATGTTGGGCCAGCTTAATTCACAGGATGGCCAAATTAGTGGAATCTTTCTGACTCTTTTGTATAAGATTGAGAAAAAATAGTAGTAATTTCCATGGTCAAACATCACCTCTACTGCCTCATTTTGTAAATTTCTCAGGTTGAAACAAAAACCAAGTGGTATTTGGAAACAAGTGTACATATTGGAAAGTATCTTCCAGAATCCAGGGGTCTCGGATGAGATTGGAAAGGAAAAAGGTTCATAGCCGGCTGGGGGATTATTCGCATTTCTCATTTCTGTTTGTAATTCCTGTCACCTTTGTTTCTTATGCTTTGGCTAAAAAGGGAGAGCCATATTTATTGGAACTGGGTTTCAATAAACATTTTGCATTATGACAAACCAAAGAGTGATTTATTGATAATTTGTCACTTATATTTATGAAAATATAGACCCCCGAGCTCCAGCGCTGCTAAATCATATTCTACAGCTTGAATGTGTGGGTTTCCCCTGCCTTCTGTCCCCCATTTACTTCCCGAAGCAAACCTTACAAGTGAATGGCCCTTTACAGCTCAGATCCTGGTCATCACAGGTTTGCTAATACAAAAACAAACAAACAAAAGAACAACTGTTGGAGGCGTGTGTGTGTGTGTGTGTGTGTGTGTGTGTGTGTGTGCACATATATATATTTTGTTTCAATCTGTTTTCAATTTGATTCTCAAGTGGCAGAAATAATGAATTGATACAATGTAATTAGATGTGAGATTACAATTTAATGAGGCCAGAGGAGAGGCCAGGATAAATAGAACAGTAGATTGTATACATTTTTTTTTTTTATTGTGTTACAGCTGTGAAGAACTTTCACACAGTTTCCAGATGCAGGCAGCTGTTAGTTCTTTGCTTATGAAAGAAGCAAAGGTGCAGAGTTCATTTGGATCCACTTGTTCTAGACTAGATGTTTAAGGTGACACGGAACTGCAGCCTCCAGTCACACACAAGGCTTTCAAGATGAGCCTGAAGACTTCTCTGCTCTTGCTCACTTATCTTATTTGGCAACCTCCCCAATGACAGACTGTCCAGGGCTTCGTAATGCATTTATATTCTGTGATGATGTCAGCAGAATTCAGCAAATCTAATACTTGTGCTCGGATTTGGTGGTGCTCTTTCTTCATAAGAATAGGTCCTGTATCACCCATACGGCTGCTTCTCTAGATAGTGGAGGGGATTATTTTGTTTCACGTTCTCTTGGGACAGGACTTGGGCACCTACCTATCTGGATGCAAACTAATTTTCTGTTCTGGTTTCTGCTTGCTTGTTTTTTACTCACAAAAATCTCATTTCAATGTGCCTTTCCCCCCCATTAACGTGACTATAAGCATCTTTCTTCCCCCGCAATTTGGTCAAATTTTTTGGATATAACATGCTTACTACAGAAAAATAAATACTTTTTTTTCCCCTCACAGAAGTAATTGGGAGAAATAAATAGGATTTTTAAGCATAATTAAGACAGGAGGAAAAATAATGCATTTTTCTCTGGAGGAATAATTGGGGGTAGTAAGTAGGATTTTTAAACAGAATTAAGACAAGAGAATATTTCTTTACTCTAATGCTCTAGGTCTAATAAATTAAACTCATGGAAAGTCTTTATTATGTTCCACATAGGAGTCTATAAAAATCATGTTAATGAACTATTCTAGAATATCTCAAGTTTTAATTATACAGTCATCACTTTTTCAAGTATCACTTTTTCAAGTTTAGAGTCTTTTTTTATGATTTGGTGGCAAATATATAATGGAAAGGGAGAGAAACAAATATAATGAGCTGCTGTTTCCTATTTCTTTTACTCTGTTTCTAAGTGAACATCTTTCATTTCTTTAGGGAAGAAATGCTGTTTGAGTTTAAATTACGCAATAATTGCATCAAGCAGTTGGAAGATTCTTAAGTAAAGTGTGAAACTTATTTTTCATTATGTTTTTAAGGCAGTTTATTCCTATACGTCTTCATTTGCATATGAATGTGTATATGTGAAAATTGTTTCTAAACTAGTCTGGCTTGCACTTATTTTAAAGTATGATGATGTTGTAGGGGCATTCTTTGCTATAGACTTAATTTTATACCATTAAGCTACATGTAATTTCATATTACTTCCTAATTTTAAATAATGGAATGCCATATATTTGTGTTACATCACAGGTTCCTTATTTCTCTATCTTCTGAAAAGCATAGTACTAAAGACTGATATGTAACAAAGTGCTAATTCTGCCAATTGCTATTGTCTTTTTCAACGTCATCAGCTACGCGTGAAGTTGAAGTGTGGCATCATATTGTGTTCTCTGTTTTTTAAAGGGAAGGTGCAGGCAGAAATGAAGGCAAGTGGGCGGCAGGGAGAAAGGAAGGCAGGCAGAAAGAGAGAAGAGGAAGAAACATTTACTTACTGTGTTTAGTTGTTCATCTGACTTGCTTCCCTGCTCCCAGGTCTTGAACCTGGGTCCTTGTCATGCATGGACGACATCCGATGGCTTATCTGCTAGGCCACCACCGAGCATCTGTCTTCTCATTTTTAAGGTTGTTTAAAGACAAGGTCCCTTTAGTCTTCATTAAAGCCTGCTTAAAAATACAGTATAGATATGACAAGCATTTATTTTATAGTAACTTGAGTAAGAGCTTAATTGAGTGCTGATTTTATATGCAAAGGTCTGAAAGTGTAAGTTCTTATATAATTTGACACTGATCCCATAAAATTCTTCGTGTCCTCCTTGTGTGAGTGATATTTGAAGATTTAATATACATGGACTCACCACCTGGCAGCAACAGCAGTAGTTTTATCTCTTTACCTTTTGTTAGAAATAGAAAGTTAAAATTTAAGGTGACTCATTTCTAAAATTTCTACATTTTATTTAACAATGAAGGAAAATATTTTAAAAAAGAGTCTGGTTTTACATTTTATGTCATTAGAACTTACAGAAACAGGAGTTAAAAAACGTGACCTCAGGTAGATAACTTGTTTCCAATTTTGGACTTTATTAGTGTTTTTTCCCCATGTGTTCATTGTTAAAATCTGGTGAAGAAAACTTGATGTGACAGTTGATCGGACTTAAGGATGAAATCTTGGTTCCTTATTTGCAGACAAAGTGGCTACATTTTTCCCTTCTTGATAATATAAGAATGAAATGCATTACTTTGCTTTGAGTTACTATTTTTCAGTTTCCTGAGTTCTTCTTCTTCTTTCTTTCTTTCTTTTTTTTTTTTGAAAGGAAAGGTGCAGCAGGAATGAAGTCAAGTAGGCAGGCAGGCAGGCAAGAAGAGAGAGGAGGAAAAAGCATTTTATTTTATTTTTAGCTAGTGGTTTGCGCTGGTCGTTTCCCCTGAACCTGGGACTTGAACACAGGGCTATGTGGCTTGACGCCTTTGGAGGTGATGTAGCCGCTGCGCCACCAGAGTGCACTGAGGTAATGTATTTTTAAGTAATCTTATTTTTAAAAATAGCGTGCTTATTGATTTTCTAACTCTCTGTGGACAAGCAGATCCTCTTTAGTTACTTCAGGGCCAATCAAACAAACTATGACAGCAAAGCTAGGGTATAGAAATCTAAAGATAGAGGACCCATCTTCTGTCTTCCTCACCAAACACTAAAGTTAGATGTGGTGTCCGTATGGGTTTCTACATCCTGTATTTGTGCTTTCCCTGAGGACATGTGTGAGGCCAGTGTCGCAGCCACAGTCTCTGAGCAGCTCTCTCACCGGGGTGCATGGATGCACGGGAATATGTCGTTCATTCTCAGGAACCAGATTTTCCTCATTCTTATGGTCTACAGAGAGACTGCTGTAAATGTCTAGATTCTTTTTTCCAGTGCACCCTGAAAGCTCTTTTGTTCTTGCACACTTTCCACTGTGGTGGCAGGAAAGTCTTGAGATTCTCTTGAGAGAGAGAGTGGGAATCATAGTAATTAAGCCTGGGGTGTCCACTTTGAGGATTATGGTGAAAGAATCCCTTCAGAAAACAGTCAACCGATCTGCTCCTGCTTCAGATGGGAAGTGGTGGAAGGTTAGGTGTGGAGTCCGGCATCCCAGCTTCTAAAAGTGTGATCAGAGAAAGGAGGAGACTCATTTGCCTTCTACGTTCACCTCCAAAAAGCCATGGAAGCGCCTGGGCTGTTTTCACTCAGTTCATATTGTTATTGTAGCCCTTTCATCTCTGTCCTATTAAGATGAGACAATTGTTCTTTACCATCAAGTAACAACAATAGTAATAGCAGCAAGTATTTGTTGGGCTTATCAGATCCCAAGGCCTCAAACTGAGCGATCTGCATCTAGTATGTTCAACAGTCGTCTGAGGTAGGCACTATTATTCTTCCCATTGTATAGATGGGGAAATAAGCAGAGAGAGCTAAAATAAATTTGCCCAAGATCACAGAGGTATTGTGATGGGCAGATTCCAAGAAGGCCCCCAAGGTTCCCTCTTATTTAACTCCCCTTCAGTGTGATCAGGACTTTCGACCATAATAGGCTACTGTTCCCACTGTTAGGGGAAGTTATATGGCAGAAGGGATTCTGCAGCTATTTTAAGTTCCCTAATCAGAATAAATGTTCTCTTGTGTGCATCGCCTAGTCAGATGAGCCCTTGGAAGAGTCTGGGCATTCTAGTAGGAAGGGGATGGAGCTGTGGAAAGGCTTATGGAGGAGGACATGTGACAAGGACCTGACGATGGCATTTAGAAACCAAGTGCATTCCTAGTCTACAGCCGCCAAGAAATGAGGCCCTCAGTCACACAAGCCACAAGGAGCAGATTACTTCCTACACTGGATGAGCCCGGAGAGCAGCCTGAGTTCTGGTGAGAACCCAGCACCGGCTGACCTTGATTTCACCTTTGCGAGATGCTTCTTGGAAGACCCAAGCGTACTGTGCTCAGACTTCTGACCTCCAAGACTGTGATGCCTCCAGATGCTCAATCTGTGTGCTTTCTTATGCAGTGATTAAAAAAACGAATATTTATTTTTTCTTCATTTAGTTCATTCATTTGCTTTGTTTCTACCAAATCCGTGGTTACCAGAGAGAAGAGGAAAAAGAGGTGGATAAATTATGTCAAAGAGACCAATTGCTTGCCCAATGCATAGGATGGGACGTTTTATCGTGAAAGTAATACATGCAATGATCTTGGTTTTATAGGACACACACTGTAACACTACAGAATGTTGTAATGCTGTTTCATTCAAAATTATAAAAAATAAAAATTGAAAAAACGTGTAATTTAGATGATGAACCTAGAACCTTTGCTTTTTTCACACAGTCACTTATTATTCCCTGTTCTATCTTTTTTTGATGACAGGTTCAAGATTAAAGGTAGGCAAGACATTATTCAAAGGTGAGCAGCTGTGCTTTGAATTCCTGGAGGAGTTCGAGAGGCAGCATTGCGCTGCTCCAAGCTGGTGTGGTGGGCGGGCCAGCAGGACTGGAGACGATGGACAACTCTCTAGCTAATATCAGTGTTGACACATCAGGCTAATATGTCCACATTTGGAGAATTGTGTGCAGATTATAGCTGATGTGAGCATTGGTCTTGTTTTGTCATTGAACATGTTCAATTTTGCTGCTCTGTGTTTCTTTATAGCATATGGGATTAGTAAGACTGAATTTTATCCTTTCTGACTAAATAAGATTCAATAAGAGAGAAATAATTGGGATGTAAGCAGGAAAGCTGAGCTTCTCAAGTGCCCCACAAGGACACAGTTGTGTAGAGTCATAAAATAAAAATGAGTTTATAAAGACTGTGAGTAGAGGGGATCTGTGTTTTGCCCAGCTCAGGGTAGCACGCCAAATTCTCTGGGCAATCTGGCAGAGGGGTAGGAGAGCAGGCATGGCTGTATCAGGGTGTCCAGACAGAGGAGACTGTTGTAACCTCAATGAGATGTGATAAGAGCCTTGTGTTTCTTATAAGCCCAAGAGAAGCACAGACATCCCTGAGCCAAATCTCAGGCGACAAGTGGCGATGAGCTGTAATCTCTGTGAATCAAGAACCAGAAACCAGAGGAGAGTGAGGTGTTTCTGAGATATCAGCCAGGGCAGGTGAGACACAAGCACTAGGCACTCTGTTCACCTTCCCCATAAATGATACTCCTCCTGGTGCTTTGGAAGTCTTTAGAGCTTAGACACATTTCTAGGAATTGGGTGACAGGGAGAGACCCTAAAATAATTATATATATATATATATATATGTACAATCATAAAAGCTTTACACAAATTGCTACATTTTAGGGTTATATGTAACTATATATTTTCCTCTATCCAGTGGGACAGGAGCTCAGAATAGAAATTATGTTTTGTGGTACAATAATAAGGAAAATTATACTTCCTGTAAACCTAGGTTTGAAGGTTATAGATGTATATCTATTCAATTTCATTAAAAATAATGAACTGGCATTGACATGATCATAATAGTCCTATCAATAACCATCAGCATCTCACATACTGAACTCACAGAGAATGTGATCTGTCTTGGGTCATGTAATAAAACCTCATTAGATTTTAGACTTTGTTTTTTAAAGGAAAGTTACAGGCATGAATGAAAGCAAGTAGAGACAGGAAGGCAGGAAGAGAGAGGAGGAGAAGCACTTACTTAATTTTATTTAATTTCATTGTTTATTTTTGTTGTTCTCTGTGATCCTGGGATGTGAACCCGGGGCCTTGGGATGTACGTGGACTATGTCAATGGATGGCAGCAGACCAAAGCGCTACACACCAGGGTGTGCCTAGATGCTGGACTTTTAACTGGTCTTCAACAGAGCTTGTGTAGCCATTATATTTGCCTCTAGAATCCAGACAACTGAAGTCTCATGATTTTAGCTCAGCTTTGCGAATGTTAGCCCTAGTGTATCCTTCTAATGCCACTTTATGCAGGAAAATCAGGGGCTCATTAGCAGAGACAAGGAGGAACAATTGACATCACGAAGCCTTCAGTGGCGATGGCTGGGAAAGAAATTTTCAACGATCTTGTTGCTTACAAAAATGGGTGAGTCACAGGTAGGGTCTGGAAGAGTCTCAAAGGAAGGTGACTGAAATATGTTTCACTTTAGTAGAAGAGCCAGTCTACAAAAATATCCCAGTTCCCGAAGCCTTAAGCATTTCATGACGTTGGGAGCAAATGTTCAGACATCACTCTCCCACAGACTGGGATGGTAACATGCCATTGAGATTCCTTGAAGTAAGCTGATATTTTCACCTCATAAAAATACCTCTGCAGGTTCACCTGAGAAGAAAAAAAAAGTGACATTTTCTGGCGATGTTCATAAAGCATCCCAGAACTCTGTTTCAAAAGGAAGAAATGGAAAAAAAAAAATCCAGATGCATGGAGCTGGGAGGAAATTAGTAATCTGTAGGTTTTAGAAGAGTTGTTTTCAGAAAAGTGTCAGAAATGATGTGTATCTAGGTACCTACACACAGGCATGTCGAGATTCTTTAGCAATAGTTCGAAGACATCTTTTTAATCCTGTTCATTCTTGTTCTGCCAGAGGATAGCTGAATGCAAAAATTCCAGCCAGAGTTACCCTCATTCTTGGATATATGTCAGTTCTTGAATATCAAATCCAAAGACAGATGTCAGCTTTGAGGAGTGTGGGGGACATCCCTGACTGGTCACTACTGGAGTTAACAGAAGTCCTGCCATCTCCTTTGCTGTCCTTTGCCCCACTATTGAAATGACTCTGCGAAATCCCACATTAGCACTGAATATTTTAAGCATTTTACAGCACTTCAGCTATTCTGTGGTGCCAGTGTGTTTTCCCCTTGACATCTCCCAATGCTAAGTGCCCAGTGACAGCCTGTAGCGGTTCCCCCATAATCCACCTTGATCCATTAACAGACACTCCATCACTAAAGTGTTTACTAGACTAAACGTATTTATCCAACCAAATCACACTTTACAATGCAAATCTGCCAATCAGACCCCAGCTATCAAGAAGAAACTGCTTTAAGGGGATTTTGGTGTTTCTGCTGTGAAGAGGCTGCTTACCTCAACAAACCACTAAACCAAATTAACATAGCTGTGTCCTCATAAAAGAAACCAGATATCCTGTTGTGAAAAGGGAGAACTTGGTGGGACAGACCCCCTTTGATGGTGTGCCATGTGGCAGACAAGTCTTCAGACTTCCAATCTGGCTCCCCCAAAGTCATTACAAACCCCCAGCATCAGGCTTTTGATAACTTTAAAAGCAAAATAAAAATGTAGCGTTAAGGTAACTCGGTAAGTTGTCAATTTACTCTGTTACCATTATAATTGCAGTTAGTGCTGTAATTGTTGGATAAGGCTCCTTAATTCTAATTGCTCCTTCAACCAAGATCATGTTGTAAAAGGCCTTGCATGAGCCAAAAAGAAAATCCAAGAGACACAAATGTGGTAGTAATAATAATTCTTTTTATTGGCCTGGCGGAGAGGAAGAGAACAAAGCTTTAAAAACTTCAAAGTTCTGAACAACAACAAAAAAATTCAGAATTGGAGAAACTCATACGCTCTTTGTGCCTTTATTAGACCAATACTTATTAAGGACTACTGCCACCAGTTAAGGCTTTGACAGCCCTTTTTCACCCCTCATCTGCGGGAATGTTACGCCATCCATGTTGCCATATTAATTTAAGATTTTTGTCACAAACTACATAACACAGTCCTGTATATCTTCACCCAGAACTCTTAATCACCTCAGATTTATTGGTATTATACCTCCTTTAAATACCAATATTTTATGCCACTTTGACATTTGGTTGGGTTTGAGGTAATTTTTTTCCCCCACTTAGTGAGCAAGAGAAGAAAGGTAGAATTTACTCAGACTTAAGCTATAGATACAAGGTACATAGTAATTCCTAAAATAATAGGCCATTATACTGCACAGAAAAAGAACGCTACTGTATCTCAACTCCACACCACTGGTACTAAAATAAAATATGAATTTCCAGTCGTTACTGTTTATCAAAAATAATGAGCACTTTCTTATTTTATAGGCCCTTCTGGGGAAAATATTATGTGTGGCTAGAACAAGCTTCAATTTGGAGGCCACTCCTCACTCTGGAATAATTTCCAATGTGAATAAACCACAATGCCATTTTCCCAAAGATCAACCCGAGTAAAACTTCAAGCCAAAGAAGTAAAATTATCATGTAGCTAAATGTCAGTCATTTGTTAGAACTATTTTAGAAGCATGAATGTATTCCTGAAATCGGAACAGTAAGTGCGAATTCTTGCTAACACACGTGTTTAATCTTTGCCCTCTCATTTCTCACGGTATAGGAATGAATTGCTGGATGAATCATGACGTAGTTTGGGGTTAGATTTTTAATGTAAAATATGTGTGAAAATAATGTCACCAGCCTACCTAGTTGAAAATGTGAAATAAGAACAAATGCCAATGTTTTATACATGTGTTAAGAAGTACAATTTTTTGACATTCAAGTCATAACATTAACATCCTATAATTTTATGAGTATCCCATTTCTGTTAATGTCACCAATTGATATTCTTGTAAAATTACCTGCATTATGCATATGAAAATAATCTAGGATTTAATTGAAACCTATGTTATGTTTCATGGACAGTGTGAGGTACTGAGACTGTTCAGCAAATTCAGGCGTGCCCTTGTGGCTTAGCAGTGAAGTTCATGATCTCTAGCCAGCATAGTTCACATATATCTCACCTGGATTTGTGACCTGGGACTTGGGGGGTGGGCGTAGAGGGTAGAGAATAACTAAGATGGACAACTAAATAAAACAAATCAAGGGCTTCTTTCTTGCCTCTCTTTTTGCCTGCCTGCCTACTAGCCTTCATTCCTGCCTGCACCTTTTCTTAAAAAGAAAATAACTCATGTTGAATAACAATATTGGAAAGTTCAACCTTTTGCCTTAAGCCTTTTCCTAGTTAAGATTTCCTAAGAGGATAACATTTATAAACATAATTATAATGTCGCTATTTTTTCCTACATGATGACTTTTTTATTTGATTTTTTTTGATAGGAATATTAATCAATTACTATTTTGTGTTGAATTTTAAAGTAGTGTTTGTTTTCTTTCCTAGCAACAATATGTATCCATCGTTTAATAAATGTATGGATCTTGCAACCCATCTGTAAGAACATCGACAATACCAACTCTGTATTGGAAACAAAGGAAGAAGGAAACATTATCTTGGAAATAAGCATGATATCAAATTATAAAGAATTTTGCAAAATATTTACTAGAAATATACAAATATTATGGCTCTAGGAATGTTGTCAAGGAAAAAGAAAGGAGATACATAGAGAATGTTCCCAGTATTGGACTATAAATTCTTCCTGAGAATGACTGTCCTTTTTATTTCATAGCATCATAGGTGCCTGACACTGTTCAAGTAGAAGATCAATCAGTGTTAGTTGTCTGAATGAATAAAAGAATTCCTGGAGAAGCTGATAATAGATTTTGAAGGAACAAGTCTCGAAGAACAAGAAGGTTGCTATTTCCATCCCCCAGGCCACTGAAAGGTGGAGGCCATGGGTACATGGATGAAGGGCTCATTTGAATACTGCATGTCCTCCTAGGCTTTACCTGGGAAGAAAGGCAGACTAATGGCCTCTTTTAAAAAGTCACATTTTAGAATGGGTTGATGTTTTGAAATATCAAAAACTCCTCACTAATGTCCGTTTGTCATTGAGCAAGCAGGACTGATACCACCAGCCTTGGAAGAGACTTAGTGTTCCTTTAGTCTACTCTCTAGTTGGCCCAAGTTCTTCTTCGGCAGCATCCGTGCCATGGAGCTAATGAGAAAATTACTTGCTGAAGAATGTTCACAGGCAAGTCTTTGCTTTATTTTGCCATAATCCAGGAAAACAGGTACTTTGGAAAATGCTCAGGATCTGAGATAGAAATCCAATGGGGATGTTGCTCCCCATTATAACCATTTGTATTGAGTCTCAGCTGTTCTTAATTATTATTATTATTATTATTATTATTATTTTGAAGAAGAAGGCAGGCAGGAAGGAAGAGAGAGGAGGAAGAAGCATTTTGATTATTTATTTGTTCATTTTGGTTGCTCCCCCTGGTGTCAGGTCTCGAACTTGGGTTCTCGGCCTTTATATGGTTGATGCTCCAGTCACTAGCTTAATACCTGAGCCACCAGGGTACACCAGGTGTCAACAATTCTATGTGTCAAAGTAGAACATTCACAATTGTCATCTCTGCAACCCCTTGGGGATGGAAATACTTGTCGTAGGATTTTTTTTATTATATCAGTGAATTGTTTATCTTTTCTTCTTTTTAAAGGAATGGTATAGACAGGCAAGAAGAAAGAGGAGAAGAAGAAGCATTTTATTTATTTTACTTAGTTGTTCATCTTGTAGTATCCCCTAGTCCTGGGACATGAGCCAGGATCCTTGGGAAGTATGTGAACTGCACCTGGCCAGAGGCAGCGAACCTAACTGTTACTCTACCAGGGCGCACCTCAATTGTTTTTCTATCTCTCAGGAGTTCAGAAGATTTTTTTTCCATCTTCACCTGTTCCCATTGCTACCACATCAGCTCCAAATTTAAAGAGCTAGATCATTCAGTGTTCAGAGTTGTGGCAGAGCAAAACCTTTTGGATTTCAGTTTATAAAACCTAAACCATAAGGAGAAGAGAGGAGTTTTGAGGTCTGGGCAAAATTTTAAAGATCTGAGGAATGACAGATTTTGCTCAAACGCCAGAAAGCATTTCTCTGAACTGGAGAATGAGAGGATAGAAGAAAAGGAATTGTTGGCAGAAATATCTTTGTGGACCGCAGGGAGAGATGCTCTGTGTCCCAGCCTAGTTAATTCACAGTAATTTGCAAAATCTCCAGATGGATTTGTAAAGTCTCTGAGAAGTGGCAGTACCCTAGAGGGATCTGATAGAGACAAAGAAGACTGAGACAAACCCACAGAGATTCTCAAGGGACCAATATGGCAGCACATGGGGAACAGACCCAGAGCTGAGAGGCCGTGTGGACAGGGATGAGGACCACCTCAGCATCTGAGTGGCGATCATCTGGACACTGTGTTTCACAGCGTGCCTCCGTGGATAACTGACGTGAAAGAGCAGATGACACCCCCTCCAAGGCCTGAGCACTCACATAGCCCTTAACCTTGTAAACAATGGGTGGCTACTCCGATTGACTGAGATTTGGTTTATGCCACCCAGATAGAGTGAGGAATCAAATAAATAGTGCCAAGATATGGAATGGAAAACATTCAGAATGTTAAACTGCTTGCCAACTGTGGATTTGTAAACTGTAATCAACACCATCTACATGTCATTGGTATTTCTAAGACTATGATGCTGGTACATGCATCTGGTGAAATTAAAAATACTCCATCTTCCCTCCAAGAAAACCCAAATTAAACGAAAAAGTGCAAAAGTGTATGAAGAAGCAGAATGTGACTGTTCTATTTCCTCTCCCTCCCACCAACTTACACATGAATACTGTTTCGGCTCCACATAGATAAGAACTATTCATGAGTTTTTTCAACCATTTAGATAATAACGGTATTCCTCATTTGAGACTGGAAAACAGAAGAAGACTGCGTTTTCACAGGTTAATGTTCACATTAAGATTTTATTCTTATTTTAGAACAAACTATGAAACCTACCGAGCTCCCCGATCATGATCTGCCTCAGCAATAAGAAAATATCTTTGCATAACCCTGAGTGATGTCAATTTTTTGTTTTAACATTACTCAAGAAGCTTCAATGATGCATAAAGTTACAGTAATCTTTTGCAGAGGGGGGAAAATTCCAGCTAATGCACAGGTTATGATCATTCAATAGAGGTTATTTAGTGTTGTTCATTGCCTAGGAAATTATGTTAAGGTCAAATAAAACCACAGACTTGCTTCAAAAGACAGTCACACTGAAAATCATAGCAAAGGAGACAATTCCTTCTGGGGATCTAGAGGCTATCTTCTCCTGGAAGAACTCACTCTATCTTCAATCCTGGGATTGTGATGGAGTTTGAAAATGAATGCAAAATAACATGTGGCTATAAATTAATTCTCTTTATAGTAATAGCAAGGACTTCCCACTCATTTTCTTGTGAAAATATCAGCTGTTAGAATAGAGATCTATTTTGAAGATATTCTGCAAATATATTACAAAATTGTTGATACTGAAAGTTTTAGTTTATGAAAGAAATTTTGAAAATGGTTGGACTGCCGAAAATGCTTTCATTATATGCTTTATCTTTTATCATGACACAAAGCATCGAAATTAATGAAATAAAAAACTTGATTCTTTAGTTGCACTAGATGCATTTCAAATGCTCAACAGCCATGTGTGCTTACAGGTTATAGTTTGGATAATCCAGACACATAATGAACATTTCCATCATTGAGAAGAGTCCTACTGGACAGTGCTGTAGTATAGCTAGGGTGATATAGCAGAAAGGGAGAAACTGAAATATTACTGCTATAGTTTCATTCTTTATCTACAGTATAAACACAAAACTTTTCTGTTAGGAGTATGTTTATAGTAAGACCATGGCTAACATCCTACTCGTTTTCCAGTTCTCACCGACTAGCTGACTAACCAAATGAAGAAAATTTTCATGATTTAATGTAATCTGAAAGAAATAGCTAAAATAATGGTTTACTTCACTGATCTGAGTTCATGAGTGTTCTTTGTAAGAAATTGCTGGTTACATGATACTTCATCTTAGCCTATAGATTCAAAGGCATCATTAATTAAAGAATAAAAGATAATGAATTCTGCATCAAGCTATTTGCTTTATATTTAAAGCATTTCTTTTCTCTCCGCTTAAAACAACTCGTAACGACATTATCATAAATATTTAAGAATAGTCATGAGTGTATTTAAAATGTCTTCTTATATGTTCTGTGAGTAATTCAGAGAATCCTAGTGTGTTCACATAAGGAACTCTGAGGTTAAACTTATTTGGAGTTTTCATATTGAGTCATATGAGGAAATCAATTCATTTGAAAGACTAATCTTTATGTTCCTAATCTCTACCTCTTCCTGTGTTTATTTTTGAAATCTAGTTTTACTGAAAGTTGTGGAATAATGACTTAGAGTAAGGAAGTGAGTCAGTGTCTCCATGAAATAAAAGGATTAAAATCTGACCAGAGTAATGCCCTTTAGGATTCGAAGTTGTAGAGTGTGTGGCAAGGCAGAGATGTTAAGTAAAGGCATCCCTGTGGACCTGGATATACAAATAGACTCTTAAAATTGAAAATGACTCCTTGGAGATGTGCTTTTTCAAGTACTTAAGAGGATACCAACATACATCTCTTTACTTATGTAAATAGAGACATTCTGATTGATAAAGAAGAGTTGTAATGTAGTATGTTTCAGAGTCAGACAGTTTTGGAAGGAACAACTTGGTTGTTCTTTTAGTGAGTGATGAATGACATTTCTGGTTGATTAAATTTCTTTTTGACATTTCTTTAGGATTAAATGCACTTTCATCATTTGAATTTTTGAAGTATCTATTTAAAATATAGTATTCACCCTGTAAATCACTATCATTGATCCATCAGTTGCTCCACACAGACAAAAAAATAAATAAATAAAAATGTCTAGTCTCATATGTCTACACTACCCATTCTCTTTAAAACACTTTTGCAGCTACTGCTATTCTTTCTTTTCTAGGACTAAGAGGGTAAAATGAGGATTAGGCAAAAATGAAGGATAGTCAGATTCCTCTCAGCATACAGATTTACGGTGGTCCAAGAAAATCAGGATCATTATAGTTATGACTTTTGGCTTATTGTTGTTAAAACTACTTGACTATAATAGTTCTCTTGTATCAAGCTGTGAGAAGCATTATGATATGTGAAATTTATTTAAAAGGTTTTTTCCATATTGACTACTCAAAAAATAGTGTGAGAACAGACTCACCTTATTATTTCCTTTTGAAATACACTTAAAAGTCTAGGTTAAAAATAAGACCCCATAAAAAACAATTACTACTTCATCATGTAAGTGATCCCCTGGAATTCCTTAATAATATTTTAATGAAAGAAATTATATTATGTGTATTCTTAATGAACAGATAGCTCATAAACAACTTTTCCCTAAAATACTGTTTTTATGTATGTTTATTATAGGTATTAAACCACTATGCCTCAAGCAATACATTTATGGAAAATATAATGGTAAAAATTATGCATTTAGAATTCCAATAATCCCTAGCAGTGGGTACATTATTTTATATAATTTTATTCTTTTTAAAGAAAGGTGAAGACAGGAAGGAAGTTGAATAAGCAAACAGGAAGGAAGAGAGAGGAAGAAGAACCATTTTATTTGTTTCTATATTGTTGTTCATCTTGGTGGTTCCACCCCAGGTTCCAGGATTTGAGCCCAGGTCCTTGGGATGTGTGTGGACTGCGCTCAGCAGGAAGCAGCAGATTTCACTGACACTCCACCAGGGTGTGCCAGGTATGCTATTTTAATTCCTTTGATTTATTAATCTCTTCTTCTGTGCCTGATACTTGACAATACAATGATATGTATATTGATATGTATTCTATGCATCAGAAGGATTTCTATGGAATCCCTCGAACTCAGAATCCAGATCATTTTGCTCTGTCACACCTGGCTTGGCAAATCAGATTTGGCAAAGAGGTTCTAATCAACTGGTGATTAAGATGGGACAGGGTGGGGATGACCTGCCTGGAGAGCCTATGTTTAATCAAGTCCATCTAAACCTGCCGCATGGGAACCTGGAAGTCAGTTTGTATCTATGAAACTTTTTGAAATAGTTACACTGAGAACATTCCAGAAGTAGGCATCTTTTAGACACTTGCACAATGCTATTTACTTAAGCATGAGAATGGCGAAGCCCAGAAAAATGCTTGAGGGCCCATATTTGCTGTTGTGATGCTTGGGTGAGGCAATATGGGGTCTGCTCTTCTAGTGGCACGTGCAGGAAATTCTGGAGGCAGGCTTGGCTGTGGTATCCTTAGAGAAGTGGCAATGTACTCTCTCAGGGTAAATGGTGCCCTTCTTGATCAGGGAGCGGAATCTGCTGCAGGCAATACACACTTCTAAAACTAGTGTGACAATGAAGGAAAGGAAGATTCTCTTTTTTTTGAAGACTACGTATCTGTGATTCTCCAATCTGTTAGAAATTTAAAGAAGACGTCTTTAACTCCAGGCTGAATAATTAAGAAAATGGAAAGTGAGGAGTAACACAGAGTTTTTCAAGTAATTATATGAGTTGTACTTTGCAGATGAGTGTGATTTTTATGGCCTTCTTACATATCCTACAATGATACAGGATGTCATAACAGATTTTCTGGTCGCTTGGATGGATGTCATATATTTAATTCTGGGGGAGAAAGAAGGAAGAATGTGTAGCCGAGTAGAGAAGTTCCTGGGAAGGGGGAAAAAGATGGATTAGTAGTAACAGAAAGAGAAGAGGGCAGAGTTTTTCAGGAGATAAGAGGTATAAATCTAATTCCAAAAAACATGAAAAGAAACTGTGACTCTTCCACATGGGATATGTATCTATCGGCTTCGCTAATCTTGATTATGCTTCAGTAATAGATATGGAGACAAAGGAGAGCAGCTTTGGAAGATTAAATGTGGAGTTATTTTAGCTTTAAAGAAAGTGTAATATTTTATGGATGCTGAAAGCATTTTCAAAGCTTAGTAGCTTTTTTATGAGCACACGCTGCACTAGGAATCGAAAACTATTTACCAAGCATCCCCTTTGCAAAGAGTAATGCTGTAGTTCCTCCGGGAGACACTGAAGATACATGACATGTCCCCTCCCATGGGGTGGGGGAGGGCTGCCTGCGTGAGGAGAAAAAGCTCAAACACAAAGCAAATGGAAGAATGAGTAATGTGAGATGGCATATTTGAATGGAACAGACACAGAAGGTTATGCAACCTAGGGGAAAGGACAGCTTCCCTGGAGGAGATGGAATTGAAGCTAGATCTTGAAGGATGGACAAGATTTGGGGCAGAAGACTGGCAAAGAAGTATCTGAGGCAGAGGAAGGATAGACAGGGCTTGGAGCCTTGCAAGTGCATGTGATGTTCCTTTAGCAGTAGGAGGCTCGCTCTTGGTGCAGCTGGAAGAAAATACTGGAGAGGGGAGGGCCTAAGATTTTGTAATGAGCCTGATGCCCGCCTAGTTATCCCAGTTACAATCGAGGATTGTGGGTACCTGAGTCCCTCGATGGGCTGTGGACATGATTTCATTTTCAGACAGTGGTTAAAGAACAAGAAGAAGACATTTCCCTGGGGGCACAGATCAATGCTAATATTTCATCAATAAAGAAGCGTGTAGTCGACCCTTCAAAGCTTGTTTTGCCAAAAGGCGAGCGAATTCCTCTTCGTTCACAATTCAAGTTTAAATGAAATATTATTTTGAAATTTTTTACTTCTAGTTGAAACATTTCTCAGTGGTTTGGAAACCTTGGGTTTCTCTCAGATTCCCCCCTTTATTAGTTTGTATAAATATTGATTCACCTTAGAAATGAGTTATGGGTAGGAAGGATCTTTTTTTTTTTCCCCCTCTCCTGTGCTCTAGAGCAGGGTGTTCCAGAAACCCCTCATTTCCGCTGATGAATGGCTATTGGCATACAGAAATCTGACATGTGGTCGGGGAGAAGGGATACAGCTGACATGAGAAAAGCTGGAGAAGGAAACCATAATCCCCCTTCAAATTCACTGCTTATTAGAGGAGCTGAAATGATTAAGCAGCTGGAGGTTTTGATGTATGAGGAAAGATTAAAAGAATTACATGTGTGTAGGTTGGCTGAGTCGCTAAGGAGTGTATGGGCCTGTGTGTGGAGTGGGGGCCTGAGAGCCATTGGCAGATAATTGAAAGTATAAGCCCCAAAGAAGGAGAGGGATTGTGGAGTGGGTCTTTAGGGGATTATCTGAAGGTAATGAATGAACTGAAGAAAAGAAGAAAAAAATGGTTTCATCAGGAAGCCTTTCATAATGGGTGAGACTTCAGCGGTCATAAAAGATTCTCCTAGGAGAGGTGGTAAAATTACCATCCCTGGAGTCAGGAATATAGCAGGAGGCCTATAAAGTTTTGAAAGAGCATAATACTGCCCTGTGGGGGCAGGACAGAGGGGTAAGCCAACCATCCTTTGCCCTGGTTGTTATTTCTGATGTTGTAAAACTCAATTTTAACCTCAATTAATTGGTAAACAGTAAATCTGGAAGCTTCCCAGGAACTAAATCTGCCTCATCTCATTATAATTTTCTCAGTAGTAGAGACATTGTCCCACACCCTTCCTCCTCACATTGTCCTTGACATTATAGCATGTCGAATGGGCTATCAAGGACTGAGGGCAGAGGGGTTGCAGGACTGAAGGAATAAGCAGCATGCACTTCAGCAAGTGGCAATATTAATGAACCCTCCCTGCATTGCAATCTCTTTTCCAAATAAGCCTGCTCTCTATTAGGTGTGGAGGGCGTTGTATTGTTTCCTTAGGTTCCTTCCATGTTAATTAGTGCTTGGAACAAGCTCCTCTTGGAAATGAAGTTGGTCAAGGCTAGCCTTTGTCCAGTATCATGGACTCGGCAGGCATTCTTTCTGGAGACCTTTGATAAGGAGGATCAGCGTATGTCTAGTTTTATAGTTTGCAGAAAATGAAGGACGTGGGCTCTCAGAGAACACCATTTAATGCAAGGGGAATAATGACAGTAATCCTATGGCCTGGTAAGATCTTAGCCTTTGAGCTCATTTTCTCTCTTAGATTTTTTCCTCTGTGGAAAGAATAAGAGATAATTTTCACAGAAAGATTTATGTACAAAGTTTTCTTCACAGTGTTAACTTATGCAACTAATAACCAGAAAGAACCCAAATATCAATAGTAAGTTAAAATAACATATGTATTTATGATAGACTGTCAAGGCCATGAAATTTGTGGTTTTGAAGATTTGATAATGATAGAAGATGCACGTGATAGTGTTGGAAGAAGTAAACAGTACATGAAAATGCAGTTGCACCCTAAATTTGTTTAGATAAGAATGTGAATGGATAAATGAGTAGACATTCATATCAGCTTTGCTATTACTCTATGAGCCGATGGATTATGCACCATATTATTTTTCATCCTCATATTCTTTTATATTTTTTGCAATTAGCATATACAACTTATCACACTGATTTAAATAGATGTTTACCTTAAACATTTTAAATTCTTTTCAAAGCATGGATATTTAGATATCAGTGTTTTGCATGATGCAATAGATTGCATGCATAGACTTTTCAAAGTCTGAGTTCACTTTTCAAAGTGGACTTTTCTGCATCAAAAAATAAGTCAGAAGGAAGCAACAGTGATGTTCTGTAAAATTTAGAAAGTTAGAAATCAATCATTTTGGTTCTTTATCCAACATACTTTTTAAGCTCAAACTAGAAGAAAGTTGGGGATTGATTTAGGTCAGCCCTTCACAACCTGCTCCAAATTGCTTGTGTCCCAAAATATTTCACTGTTTACTTCAAAAAAGCTTTCGTTAGGGGCACAATCTTAGACATATTAAACAGTGCTTTAAATGAGTTTTTAGTCTTCTTGACTTATAAGAATATTTAACCTGGTAATATATATTTCTGACTCATCAAGAGAGAGTATTAACATCATGTCCGATACTAAGCCAAGAGAGAAACTGTTATAAAATCAAAGCTAAAACAAGGTTTTTCTATTACCTTTATCATTACATTTTCGTTACTTTTTTATTTACTATAGTTGCAGAAATTCAAGATTATAAGAATCAGAAAGTAAGCATCAAATGAAAACCATCAGACCTATGAAAAAAATTCATGACACCATCACAAAAGATACAAAGCCTTATTGATTCATTCTATACCTATCTATATATACTTACACACACACACACACACACACACACACGCATGATAACCTTGGTATTCTCTTAGAGTCTGAGATTGCATCACTGAATGAAAAAGACAAAGATCCCTATCACTGAGAAGCTTTCATTATGGCAAATTAATTTTTTTTTTTTTTATCACGTACCAAGTAGAAGCCCTGGAACTAAAAAAAGTTACAAGTACTTTAAAGACTCCTGATATATGTTGCTAAAGTGATCTAAATGGATTTAATTTTTTTCTAATAATTTAAATAATTATCTCAGCATCTTTGATTGATTTTTCTTTAATGTCTTCATTAGTTATGCCATGTTCACTGGCATATGAAATATAAACACATACATACATGCATATGTATAGACTCTATTTTATTAATCTGCTTATTCAGCTTTACATATGAAGAAGCAGAGGGACAGATATGTTAGCTGTCCCACTATTTAAGAAACTATAGAGCCAGGATTGAGACCAGGCAGTGTATTTTCCAAGTACCACCTCTTACCTGCATCAAATGTCAGTGTCTGGCTTTCCCTGTGTCTGGAAGTTTAATACCATCTAAGATGGAAGTTACCTCAAGGACAGCAGAGATGATGGTTTACAGGTGAACTCTAGACAACCTCATTCTTGAAAATTCTTGAGCCATTAAGAAATTTCATGTCCCTCTGCAGAGAGACCTAACTCACTGCCTATTGGCTCTTGATTTATCTTTTCTCCTTCAGGCTGGCCAGAGAGCCTAATGATTATTTTCTTTGTATTGATGAGGTATTTGTTCTCATCTCACTATCAGCCATACTGATCATGCTCTGAGGATTTATATTTTACAACCAGAAAGGCTGATCAAGGAGGTCCTTTTTCAATAGAGGGAATTTCCTTTCTTAAAAGGGAGTCTGATGTCAGTTGTTAAATTGCCCCTTTGTTCCTTCTCCCTATTGTACACTCTGTTTTATAGTTGAAGCTAATTGTTTCTTAATTTTATTGAGGTATATATGACAAGCAAAATTATATTTATTTTTATTGATGTATCATTGGCTTAAAATAGTCTGTAAAGTTCAGGAGTATAGTTTCACATCTTAATAAGTATGTGTATGATACCAGGCCCATCACCAGAGCCGTGGTGCCATTCACTGTGGTCAAATTGTTTTGGAGCTTGCAGTGTGATGCTTTGACAAATGCATGCATTATGAAATAATTACCACAGCCAAGTTAATTAGCATAGACCTGCACAGAGTTGACTTCTTCCCAGTAAAAAGAATGCTGAAGAGTTACTTTCAGCAAATTTCAAGTATGCAACACAGTATGATGAACTCTCATCACCATACTGTACGTTAGAGCCTTGGGATTTGTTTGTCTTACTCTGGAAAGTGTTTTACTCTTTGATCAACTACTTCTTATTTCCCCTACTAGCAACCCTTTTTTTCTTTTAGTCTCTGTTTCTATCAGTTTTGAGTTTTTCCACCCACATATAAATGAGATTAAACAGTGTTTAGCTTCTCACATAGCAGAATGTCCTCCAGGGTCATCCATGATATTGGAAATGGCAGGATTTCCTTCTTTTGTCAGGGTGAATAATATTCCATTGTGTATATAAATTATATTTTCTGTATCCAATGATTCATTGTTGGACAATATTTTTTTCTTTTCTTGGTTATTACAGAAGTGCTGCACTACACCCAGTAGGGCAGATATCTCCTTAAGACACTGATTTTAACTTCTTTCTGATATTTACCCAGAAATGAGATTGCTGGATTATATGGTAGTTCTGTTTTCAATTTTTTGAGAAAAAGAAAATTATGGTTGATTTTTTGATGGATCACTCTAAGTTATACCAAATAATTTCATTCTCTCTATTGTTTTTTAGCTTATGCTCATGAACTAATCCTGTCTGTATTTAGATTTTTGATATTTTGTTCATCATAGACTTTTGCACCTATTTTGTTTTTTTAAAAAACATTGCGTATAAATATCATTTATCATATTTGCCGAAGCTTTGGCACCCTCTAGGATTTCGTAGCCAAAACAAGGGCCTCACTTGCCTAATCTTAATCTTGGCCGTACTCATTTATCAGAGATAGTTATTGGGAAATTCCAAAAGAAAAAAAATTGTATCAGGATTTATCATCTTTTCTAATACATAAACTTTAAACAATAAAAAAATTTTCTCCTCATGGAGATGAAATCACCTGCCAAAACTGTTAATATCTTCAGATCATTTTCAAGTCCTCTTAGGTAACAATTGGCATGCACATTCTTGATTTATTTGCTCATTTCTTAGGAAAACTAGTGCTATTTCTTGACCAAAAAAATTCATTTCTGCTCATTTTTTAGTGTCATCTATTGCAATATATTGGAGAAAGTTTTTAGGATTTGAGAAAATCACACGGTTCTGAAAAAAATCTAAATAAATTAACAGAGAATCTACTTGCAAATTGTCGAATAAAAATATCTCATTCTTAGGTTTTCAGAAATTATTCTTCTGAGAAAAATGCTCTCTTACTTTATGTAAATGAGACAATAATAGATCTTCCATACTTTGGGTGTCTGCAGATATTGAGCTATTTAGTGTAGAGGCAAGAAAGGAGGGCAGTTGTGAATGATTTGGGGGCCAGTTTAGTCCTTGGCTCTGTCATTTAAATATTGTGAATATTTATTTGTATTCTGCATTTGAAGTGAAAATGCTGTTGAAGCTATTTTAATTAAGCACTGGAGGGCAACAAAGCATTGAATATAGGAAAAGAAGAATAATGACAGAGCTGAACCTCAGTTTGTCCAAAGGTAGAACATCTGGGGACTTTACTAGCTATATTTGAGTCATACATACAGAAGAAAGGAGGGAGACTTTTAAACAGGTGAAGACAAAATATTTTTGTTGACTCTCCCACCCAGTAATTGCAATGTATGAGATGACCAATATGGCAGGCAGCCCAGCTCCGTTCAGGCAGGCCTTGGTTCGCTTCCAGGTGACCACTGGTGAACAGGGTCTCCTCACTATGTTATTAATTAACCCTGGCAGACCTTCGGCATTTTCATTGCCTTGGCAGAAATTGGGTTTTTCCCTCCAGTACTGTGCTAACCTCTGAGACTCTACTTATCTTCATGCCAACATTCACTGAAGTCATGAAAATCATCACATTTAACCCTGTTGCTAACTATTGATGTTTCAACAATCTTGGAAACAGTTAAGCTTCATCCAGGTGTCATTTGTTTTCTTAAAAAAAAAGAAAAAAAAAAAAGAAAGCTACCGAAGCTTCAGGTGTCTACTTTCTGTCCTTAAATAATGATCAGAGTTTCTTGTTTCAGTAGATCAAATTTACTGAGGGATAGAAAAATCAGAAACTAATATACACATATTACTGCCTTGCTAAGAAATACAACATGCTGCAATTACGTGGTTCAACCTTCATATGTATGCATCTTTATAATATCCCCAGATATTTTGTCATTCAGACTATGTGTGTATTCTTTAATAGAGACCTTAATGTTGTTTAATACAGCCAGTTTCATCTTTGGGAAGCAGTATGTTTCAGAGGCAAAGCAGAAGGTTCTAAGTCATGTAACAATCTAAATCTTGGAGTTGGTGTTTCAAAGCCATATTGTATGGGACCCAACTTCCCATCTATTAAACAAAATTTAAATATCTATTTAGATGAGTTGTTCTAAAAATTAAATACCAGAAAATAGTATATTTTATTTGATGTAATTCCAGCCTAGAAGTTACTTGGCTAAAGTCACACTTCTTTTTTTATGTATAAATTGCAATAGCTTGAATTATACTTCCACTTGACACGGGGAGGTTGGCCTTGCACCATGTTATCCCACATTTTTACCAGGAATACTTCGGGAACTCAGTATGTCTGGGTGTTCCATAGACTGATTCTAAGTGTAGTTACTAGGGTTCTGTTCTGCTCTTTCATGAGCCATTCCTGTCATCTCATGGAGTCACAAGCGCTTTCCTCTGGCTGCTGTTACGTTTCCATGCTGCGCATCTCTAACAGCATGGCACACGGAGCCACTCTTGTTCCTCCATAAAGGTAGATTGCTGCTACCCCTTTAAATGAGGCTTTATTGAAGACTTGGGGAAACCAATGGACGTTCCAGCAATTAAACATCTGAAGGTAACTACTAAAAATAATTATTCTTGAATACACCGATAAGACTGAGTTCCATTACAGGGATCTCCCACTGGAGGCCACTATACTGAGCTTCCAGCTTGGCATACTAGGGCCAATCTCAAGTCCTAGTCTGTGTTCCTGGTCTGTTGTCATGCCACAGGGGCCACCTTACCACTGCCACCAGGGCAGTGGTACTGTATTCTCATCTATTTCACATCATTGTCCAAATTCTTTGTAATCTTGAGATGGAAACCTATTTTGTGTCTAGGCCCCACCCCTAAGTCTTCAAATCTATCCCAGAATTTTTGACTGGACTCATGGGAGTGTCTGGAAATTATTTTATGTCTCCCACAATATGAAGTGTAGTCTCAGCATAAGATTTCTAACAAAATATGTGACAAGTTGATTTTCACATCACTCAATGGCTCTGAAAAGTTGATGAGAATAGAAAAACTCAGCTGTAAGTTCCAAGCACTCTTTGCTGTGAGACATACTTTCGATATTGAATATGATGTTATTTCCTTTTGCTAAATAAAGCCAGTAAGTTGTGTGTTTGTGTGTGTATATATAAATATATAGATCCAATATTGAAATAAATATTTCTTTAAAATCATTATCATCATCATTATTTAAGTTTAAGGGGAAGGCTGTAACAGTGTTTTTCCTCTGGATTTGAGAGGAATTAGCAATCATTAAGAAAATAGCCATACTTTACCCATTACACAGAGTAGTTTGGTTTCACAGGTAGTGTAGTGTCCCAAATATTTTTTTCCCTAGAACATAATTTTGTATATTTTAACTTACTGGTGCACACTGAGTGTTCAATCGTGTCAGTTTATCTTTCTAATTTTTAAAAACTTTTCCTTCAGTTGTGCCAAATTCATTTCTCTATAATTTTTATTCATGGATCCTGTTTCTGTGCCTTGGGAAGCTGTACTATTTCATATGCCTTAAATTGCAGCTCTGCCCAATATTTGGGTTTTCACATCTGGAAAAGGCAGCACAGATTTAACCTTGTGTCTTAGTGAGTGTTGAGGCACAAACTGTGCTAGAGGAAATCACACACTCGCATCTACTTTCTGGGCATGAAATAAAGAACTGGGCTTTTATATACCTGTTTCCCTTAGTTTGAAAAGGAAAACAAGGAATTTTGATAGTCATGTGCCTGCAGCCCACTGTTTTTTTGCAACGGGAAGAACGGTAATTCGTGGTCAGAGCTTTATTTAATGCATAAACTATTACACACTTTACCATGCAAAAATAGGCCCAATCTAAGGGAAAATGATGTTCATTACTTCTTTACTTTTTTTCTCAGTAACTTTCTCCATTATTATTGATCAGAAAGAAGGAGGACAGCTTGTAGTGGGCTTTCCCCAAGTGTCACATTTAGGCTACGGACAGATTATTGTGTTTGGTATCTCATCACTTTATTTAACAAAACATCACTGACTCAGAATCCCATTAGCAATCCATCCATCCATCCATCCATTCACTCACCCACCATCCATCCATCCATCCATCCACTCACCCACTATCCATCCATTATTCATGATCTGGTCAAACTCAGAATATCTTAGTAACTTTCTCTATTTTTTCTCTTTAAAAAGATTGTGTGTGAATGTGTGTGTCGTGCAGATCTGGAATTGTTTGCTACAAGGATCTTCCTTTGTTCTATGCTATTTTACAGTTGCCCTGTTCACTTGCAAGCATTTCTTTGAATGAGGACAGAGCTAGGCAGCTGTCAAATTTTAAAACAACTGCAAGCTATGAGGGATAGTAAATAGAGATGTTGTTTTAATTACTCAAATTTTTACAAGTTGGAGTCAATGATTGGTTCAGATAAAATTCAATACAGGTCCACATGAAAACATGTGGACATATATTTATGATTAAAGGATCAGTTATACAGGTACAAACTGGGACAATATGATTAAACAACAGAACGTATACAAAAGATTTCAGAAATTTGTATACATATGTTTGATTCTATAATAGGACTTCAAAAATTAATGTATTTCAGTCTGCATTACTAGAGTCCTTATTATCTGGAGAAAGGGATGTTATAGTAGGTTTCTATATTCTATCTAGCTCATACTTGGCCATTGTATTCTCTTCTGGGTAATTTTCTTTGCTGAGATGTCCAGAGTAGAGTGGATAGGATAATATAATCATGGAAACACTAACAGTAGGTTACAATGAAAGAAACTGGACACATTTAGCTAGGAAAAGAGTAAAATTACCAGAGATATTCTCATTATTTTTAAATATGTAAAAAGTTGTTATCTGAATACAGTGAAAGTTGAAAATCTTAGTCTCTTCAAATCTGGGTTTGAAATACAGCTTTGCTGTTTAGTAACATGCTATCAGTCGAATTCTTCAATTTCTATAAACCCCTTTTAATCATCTAGAAAATATGAGGATGATGACAACTAATTACTCCTCAGATAGCTGTGAAGTTTAAATGAGGAAATCTACATGTGCCTATTGTCATGCCTGGCACATCACAAAACCCTGATAAATGGCTGTGATTGTTCTTGTGTTGTTTTGTCAGTATTTTAAATGGACAGACATAATAACAAAGGGAGGAATCACAAGGAGATTGGTCTTAATATAAGAACACAAAAATACATTTAAGAAATTAACACACAAAAAATTTCTAAATATTTGAACTGATAATAAATAGTAGATCCTCTGGTAGTGAGAGTATGGAAGACAGTATTGGATAATTATCCAATAACACATGATCATTGGATTATATGAACTATTTGGTTCTTTTCAGTTATGAGTCTCATGAACTTATTAGAAACTGGATATTTAGACATAAAATGAATTATTATTTATAAACAGTAACACAAGTGAACCTCTTGGATATTATCTGACAGTTATTACTTAAAATTTCTTCTGCTCCAGACTCAATTTAGCTGGTGTATTTATAGTGCACATGATTACAGCAAAGCCTTACTTGGGTATGAATTTTTTTTAAATGTGTGATGACATTCTACAGATACCTATGTTGCTTCAAAATGAGACTTTTGCTTGAGGAAAATAGAGATTTGGAAAAGTTATCCACTTCTTAAGTCAAGTATTATCTATCCAAATCAGTCCACATTGTCAGAGGTCTAGAAAGGATAGAAAAAGTCAACTTCGTTGACCTTTCGTTGGCATGAAAATTTTTATACTCAATCCACACAGATTTTAGTGATGAAAGCAAATATAAATTTCCCTTATTTTTCCTTGACATTTCCTAATTATAGAAACAATGACAGTGGTCAATAATTACAAATAAGTGTGTAATAAAAATGTGACAACAACAAGGATATGGGTTTTAGAATCTTGCAATTGGGTGGGTAAAACACTATTGGACTCAAGAAATTTTCTAACCAAATGTTATCCGTGTAATAGGTAATTAATTGAAAAATAACTTGTATGTGTCACAAAGTCCATCTGTTTATTCATCATTAGAACAGAGAACTGTTGCTAAGTCTTGTTGCTTATGGATCACCTTTTCATGCCATGTGATCACAAACACCCTATGCCATGAACATGTGAAGAAAGTTGTAGAAAGTTACTGTGTTGGTGTGCCTTGAGGTAAATCTAAAATTTCTGCCACTTCTAGTTTTATTTATTTCACACTTTTCAGGGACTATGTTATAGTAGAAAATCAAACAAAACTACAAAGACTGGAATGTAATTTACTGAGTTGCTGTAATGACCGAGTAATGAACTACAATCTATGTCAAGTTTCAGAAGTTCTTTATAAGGAAACACCAAAATTTTTAAAGAGTGTGAAGTATGATTTTAATCTTAATGCATATGTGAGACAAAGGTCCTCAAAATAATCATAAAGAAAACAAGAGAATGCAAGCAGATGAAGATAGGTTGAGAAGACTTGTCTATCTTCATTGCTATGTTTCTTAAGCATATTCCAGTTATTTTCCCACACATGCCTCTAGATCACAAACAAAAGAACACAATAGAAGAAACCATTTGGATTTTGTGATTAGATTGAGACTTTTCCTGAAAGATTGCCCCCAAAAGGTTTTAATGATAATAAAAACTTGCAGAGAGTCTTACCTACATGTTTTCTTTCATCAGTCCTCATCTCTAGATGTCTGCTTAATTTGTAGCGGGACCTAAATGAATTGACAGAGACATTACAACTACAATCTTTTACTCTATAAGAAAACCTTTCACTAAGAAAACCTACGAAACTAGACCTTTTCCTCTTCCTAATTCGTTACATTCAAAATGCACCTACCTTCAGTGCAAAGGGAGTGTTAAATTAATATTTTCACTAGTATGCCTTCTCAAGTGTGTTTAAAGATACACATTTGATATATTACTGTTTCTTTTATGTAAATATAAGCTCCAGTTACCTTCTGTCTTATACTGTGTTATGTTTACTGACCTTGAACTTTTCTGGTAACTTAAAACTATTCTGAATGTTCATCCTAGAAATCTATTATTTTAATTTGTAAGATGGACAATAATAAAAATAAAATCAGCATCTATATATTAATACAAACTCCTTTCTTTTCATTTTTTCCTATCTAGCATCAAGTTTAAAAATATACAATGTATACTTTTAAATTTATAGAATAAAATAGAAATTTAACTCACACCTGGGTGAAGCAGCAGTGAGGTCAATCTCCTCTAAAGGATGCAGGCCACTCCAAGGTTGGAGTCCTAGGTCCAGGGGGAAACAACCTGTCTGAAAAACAAAATGGAAGTAAAATAAAATGCTTCTTCCTCCTCTCCCTTCCTTCCTGTCTGCACCTTTCCTTTAAAAAAAAAATTGAACATTGTGAACAAATGAAGATCCCTAAAATAAATATCTAGCCCCAAACACTCTACGAGTGCAGTTAGACATACATATATAGCAACTTCATTGTCATGCCCCTCTCAAATATTTAACATGTAAAGTACAGGATTTAAGTAAAGTATTTGAGATATAATATTTAATTCAGTTCAAAAAGCTTCTTACTTTGTTTAGAATTCAACTTATGGCATTATACGCTAGGAATCATAGACTCACAGGACATTACATTAAAACTAAGCATATCCTGATGTAAATTTCACTATTAAAATATATTCAAGAGAAATGACTTGGTAATTTCACTAAAAGACGTGGTCAGCTGGTTAACAACAGACTAATTAAAAAGAAATCAAATTCATCAATAGTCAATGGATAATAATTGCAATAGATGTTTTGAACAGATATGAAATATCAATAAAAAATAAAGATCTGCTGCTCCAAAGAGCAGCATGTTTAAGTCTCATAATGATGAACAAAGACATTAGGAGTGACAGAGTACATGGCAAAGAAGAAAACTCCCAAGTGAAATTAGAAAACACTGAGAGATGAATGAAAACTAGAGCACAGCATGGGATGTAGTAAAGCAGTGCTTACAGGGCAATTTATAACATAAATGAAGACATATTAAAAAAGAATGATCTCAAATCAATAACCTAAGCCTTCATCTTAAGAAAGCAGAAAGAGAAGAGAAAACTAAACCCAAAGCAAGAAGAAGCTAGGATGCACCAAAGGTAAGAGTAGAGACAAATGAAGTAGAGTGAAAAAAAAAATTAGATAAAAATCAGTGAAACTAATACCTTTTAGTAGACTGAGCAAGAAAAAATAAAACCGAAGACTCAAATGATCAAAATCAGGAAAGAAAGGCAGGACATCACCACTCATTATACAGAAATAAAAATGATTATAAGAAGGTATTATGGACAACAGTAAACCAACAAAATTTTAACTTAGGTACAATGCAAAAACTATAATAACAAAAACTACTGTGACTGACTGTTGAAGAAATAGAAAATCTGATTCAATCTATATAGCATGTAAAATTGTTGGATTACTAATTTATAAATAACTCACAAAGCGAAGTCTAAGCCTGTTGTTTTTACTGGTGGTTCTACCAAATATTTAAAGAATAATTAACAAATTACTTTAAAAGTTCTTCCAAGAGATAGAAGGGTACACCTAATTAACTCTTCTGGAGTCAGTTTTATCCTGATTACAAAATCAGAAAAAGATATCACAAAGAAAGATATCTAATAATATACCTTCTGAGTATAGAAACAAGAATCCTCAATAAAATACCAGCACACTGAGTCCAGGATTACATAAAAAGGAGTATAGACCATGAACAATGAGGATATATTCCTGGAATGTAAGATTGGTTCAACATATGAAAATAAATCAATGTAATACACTCTGTTAGCAGAATAAAGAACAAAATCTCATGGTGATTTCAGAATATAGAGAAAGCATTTCACAAAATTCAACACCATTCTGTGACTTAAAAAACAACACTCAATGAACTAAGAAATGAAGAAAATTGCCTTAAACTGGTAAAAGCCATTTATGAAAACCCCACAGTTAGTACTCTGTTTCATTGTTGAATACTAGATGCTCAGGACGCAGATACTGTCTGCTCTCATCACTTCATTCAGTAATAAACTGGAAAATCTGGCCAGCAAATTAGGTAAACAAAAGAATAACAGGCATCCAGATAGAAAGAAAATTAAAAATTATCCCCTTTTGTAAATAATATTGTCTTGTATCTAGAATATCCTAAGTTATCCACTAGAAATTCTGTTAGAACTAATAAACCAGCTTAACAAAGTTGCAGAATACAAGATCAATATACAAAATAAATTATTACTATATACCAGTAATAAACAATCCAAAAATGAAGTTGGGAAAATAATTCCATTTACAGCAGTATCAGAAATAATAAAATTTTAAGGAATACCTTTAATAAAAGAAATAAAGGACTATACACTTAACCTAAATCATTGAAAGAAATCAAAGACATAAATAAATAGAAAACATCAGTGTTCATGGACTGGAAGAAAACATTTCTAGAGTGACAGTGTTTGCCATACTGACCTGCACATTCAGTGTAATTGCTATCAATATTCCAGCTATATTTTTTTGAATGTGCAGAAATTGACATTGGTTTCATTTGTAAATTCACTGGACTCCAAATTGGTACAATAATCTTTAAAAAAAGAAGAAATATGGAGAATTTATATGTCTTCATTTCAAAAATTATGAGTTATAGTAATCAAAGGAGTATGGTAGTAGCATAAAATAGATATATAGATCAATGTAGTAGGGTTGAGAGTTCAGAAATTTATCTTTTTGTTTATGATCAAAGAATTTTCAACAAGATGTATAAGACAGTAAGGGAAAAAGTTGAATGATCTTTTCAACAAATGGGCCAACTAGATCTATACCTACAAAAGAATGAAATTGGACCCCTACTTCACACCACGTACAAGAATTAACTCAAAATTAATCATAGACCAAAGTGTAAGAGCTTAAACTGAAAACATTATTAGAATAAAACATAGGACTAGGTCCTCATGACCTTTGGTTAAACAAATAAAAGTGGACTGAGAATCTGAATAGACATATCCAGAGAAAATACATAAATGGCTAATAAGTACATTAAAAGGTGTTCAGCATCACTGGTTATTATGAAAATAACTGCAATGAAACACCACTTTGCACTCACTAGTTGGCTATATTAAAAATAGAAAATAACAACTATTGGTGAGGGTGAGGAGAAACTAAAATCTTCAGATATTGTTCATGGGAATATACAATGGGGCATCTAGTTTGGAAAAAAGTTGAGTAACTCCTTAAAAAGTAAATATAGACTACCATATGAAAGAGAAAATTGAACACACATGAGCACATACACGCATGTATGAAAATGTTCATAGCAGCATTACTCATAATAGTTGTAAGGTGAAAACAAGACAAATGTCCATCAACATTTGGATAAGGAAAATGTTATACCCATACAATGGAATATTATTTGATGACAAGATGGCTGAAACTTGAAAGTATATAAAATCAAAGAAACCAGACAGGAAATGCTACGTCTTGTATGACACAATTTGCTTGAAATGCCTGGAAGAGGTAAACAGGGAATTATTCCGAATGGGTACAGGATTTTTTTGGGAAAGTGGGGGAGCTATAAAAATGCTCTGGATTAGGTACGGGTGATGATGTTATACTACAAATTTCTGACTAGATTGAAAGTCACTGAATAGTGGTTTTGCTTTAAAAATACACTAAAATCAAAACTGTATACTTTATGATTCCGTTAATATAACGTAATAAGAAAAACTAATCAGCGGTAATAAAAATCGGAATAATAATGGTTCTCTTTGTGGGTTATTGATTCTGAGAACCATTGGAAATGGTCTATTTCTTTATCTGAGTAGTGGTAAAGATCTATATTTTCACAAATTACCGTTTATAGCTGAGATGTATATATAAGAATCTTCATATAGATCATTGTGTTGTACACTTAATATTTGTGTATTTTAATATATGAATAACAATACAATTTATAAAATGAGTCAGTTTCATAGTAACATAAATATTACTTTTATTAAAAATTTTGGACTTGGAAAAAAGTAAAAGCACAATGGGCACAAAAGTAAAATTTTTTATGTGATTTATAATTTAGTTGGGAAATGGAACTGTTTTGCCTCTGGCACATAGTGAATGCTTAATTCAAGACAATCCCCTCCTCTTTGTTCCTTCTATATTTTTTATTTTTATATTGGAGAATCATTTGATAATGGATAATAAAGCTCTCTTTTTATTATATAATTATACAATTATATAGTATATAATGTATTTACAAATGATCAAAGCAAATGAAAACAAAAAACAAAAGAAACCACCATCTAATTGATAATATCACATTTTAATATTTGAAGAAAGGGAAAGAGAAAAGAGACAAATATTTGTATCAGTACAAAAAATAACTTAATAAATAATGAACTGTGCTGGTTTCTGTGTATTGAAGAACATCTTGAAAGTACAGACTGTTTCTGCTTATCTCAAGGACTGCTTATTAAATATGATATTTATAAAAAGCAATAGACTTGCCAATCATGATAAATATGAGTAATCTGTGTTGAAGTAGTCCATAATTGTTTACCAAAAAGTTTCTAAGAGAGATTCGATTTTAATTATCATTAAGCATTCTCTTAAATTAACATTTAGCTTTGGTTTCTAAATAATCCGACTCAGACTAGCAACATTGGTTCCCACTGATTTAAGTGTGCCAAGAAACCATAGCTACAATAATAGAAAAGAGTTCTTTTTATATTTTGGCTTAGCATAAATATTATATTCCTGAATTTTGTTTAAGGATAATTTCAATAGTGGTGCCAAGACTTACAAAATTTCTATTTACTCTTGGTAACTGTTAAAAGGATAAAAATCTTCGACACAGCATTCTATAATTTATTTGTAGACAATAAACTGAACTATTGTACCTACAAAAAAGTAGATCACACTATGATGTTAGCTATGCTGACACAGAATGTTAATTTGATTCACTTTCTTTTCTTCAAATGTTTCAAATTAGAATTTTTAACAGTAAAAATATTTGCTAGGCAAGTTTTTAATTAATAGGACTTCAGAGAGTATTTAAGCTTAGAGAACTGAAGAACGAATTTTTAAATTGACTTATTGGACTTTGTTTTTTAATCACATTGTAGTATTCTGGTTTAAAACAGCAGGTACAGAACAAAAAATATTTTCAACTTTCACTCTGAAGAATTTTGGATTTTACATACATATTGCACATTTACAGATATTAGGAAAGAAGGCCATTGGATGTATGGGCATGAATATGATGATGTTATTATAGCCAACCCAGAGTATTTTTTAACATCTAATAAAATAGTCAAGCATGTCAAATTTCAACTAATTACATATGAATATAGAAAAATTATAATAATTATGAATTTGCCTTTCTCAGGTGATGTCTGTATGGGATCCTATAAAAGTGAAAAATAAGAATCAATGTCCTTTCGTTCTCCCTCTCCCTCTCCCCTTTACCCGTCTCTACCTCCTCTCTTGTCTCCTCATTAATATTTTGTTTTTAATAGTAATATTTGTTATTTCCTTCCTTCACAATATTAATTCCGTCTAAGATACTGATAATGCATCTCGGTCTATTTTTCACACCACATCACAACCGGTCTCAGTGTCCCTCATCGCCACCTTTTCCCTCATTAGCGCCCTGTCTCCCATAACCAGTCCTGAGTCCCGTTATTTCTGTTAGAATTCGTATGTTCCTTTCATTATGCTCTTCTTTCCTTATTATTATTTTCTCTTTTCTTTTCTTCCCCAACCCGCCAGGATACCACTATTGCATCTTGTAATTGCTGTCTATTTGGCCATGTGCTAGATTTAAGTTATCAATTTAAATAAACCCACTCATTTCATTATTTTCTGTGTAATATTTTTGCTACAGATAGACAGACACAAAGTTATTGTTCCTATGTGTAAAACAGGTATCAGATCTACAAATTCCTCCTTTTTGCCAGCTATGTATTTTGATCCTAAAGTCCTTTAGAAAAATCCAGGAATGCTAACCCTAGTCTTTGACATCCTTATGGGAAATATGTCATCTCAAATTGTTGGCCCTTTCTTAAGAATGAAAGTACAAAGTTAGAAAGAGATAATGTAGTTAAATTTAGACAGTGTTATTAATATACGCCATTGAACTAAATTCTCCAGGGGCAAAAAAAGGAAAAAGTTTGGCTACCGCACAAGTGCCTGGCAACCATTTCCCATGTTGCTCACAGGCAGAGGGTACGTGGGATTTAGCAAATTTCTGCCTTCCTCAGGAATCATTCAAACTTTTAATTTTAATAACACTTAAAAGCCATGCTTTTATCTAATTATTTAAGGACAGATGTCAGTCAGGACTTAGTAACATTACTAAGGAAGATTTATTATTTTTTTCCGATGATTGAAATAATGTTAACTGAAATAAAAGTAATTGAGGTTAAAAGTGGGTAGCTTTTTCTGAATAAGGCAAGGTCACTGGAAAAAACAAGACCGTGTAGGTCTTATTGAGCCTGTATTAAGCCATTGTAAAGGTTTTTCTTGGCTTCAAATGTGAAATGCTCTGTGGTCTGCAAAAAGGTAGCAAGGATTTCCTAAAGTTTTCTACTTGTTGAGTGATCATACTCACAGTTATAATGCACCCACTTTAAAGCAATAGTCCGAGTTCCCAGTAATAAAACTAGTTTTGTTAAAGTTCTTTAAAAAAAAAAAAAAATCTGAGGTTAACATGGAAAAGAAAAGCCATATTCAATATTAATTTTTCTCTTTTACAAAACAATGTATTTATGCTGGAGTATTTTTCTTCTCTCTGCCATTTCAAGGAAATGACAATTGGGTTTTCAGAAGTTCTGAGGATCTATTTTGATATTTTAATAGGTCCTTTGCCAGGTATGATTAGACACTCAATAAATAACTGAATTGAATTGTTTGAGTATTTTCATTAGGGAGAACATAATATCGATTTCTTTTTGTTTTTACTTTAGAAAATTCGTGGAAAGTCTTCATTAAGTAGAAAACAAAACAAACCATAAGACCCAGAAGGAATAAATAACAAAATCCACTTTGGGGTTATGGAGTTTGACTTAGCAGCTTGCAGTCTCTCCTTTATAACAAAACCTCGCCACTAATGTGAAACAGCTGTGGCAATTTCACAAAATGGCCCAAACTGTTGAAAAGCCATTAAGAGTCTGATGTATGTAGAATAAAAAGGTTCATTCAGCTTTTTAAAAGGTTTCTCAATATGGAGTGTTATTTTATTTTATAACCACGTCTTAGTCATATTAAGTTTAAGTGTCATAGAAAATTTTAATGACCATGTGGCTGGTTTTTTTTTTTTTTTTTTTGAAATAGCAAGAATTCTTCAACATGCCTAAAATTCTTCTTTAGAAAAAAAAAATTGGTACAAATCTATCAGGAATATTGTACAAATTCCCACTATTAAACATGTAGTTAGAAAATTGGGCAAGCCATAGAGGATGATTTACCCTTTATGTTGGTAGGGGGCACCTACATAAATTAGAATCAATTTCTTTAATCCTCAGGCACAGAGAGGCTTTTGGAAATAATGAAAGCCATTTGCTTTCCCAACCCTTTTATGGATCTGAGTCTCAAGTATTAACTGTACATTTTTAAATTTATGTTTTATAGATTGTATTTTTTTTTTAAAAAAAACAAGTTTGAGATCTTTACCTGAGGATTAGATGAAGGATTCCATTTTTCCCTTCCTTTTTTTCCTCTGCAGGTGATAGTTATCCCATGTTTCAGACATCAGTTTTTTCTTAATTTTGGGGTCTATCTTGATTTTTTCAGATTATTTCTAAGAGAGATGAGGCATTAGTTTATCATTGTAGTCAGTATGCCTAATATGAAGCCCATATTTCCTGTACGGCTATGAGAACTGTACATGTGTTTCTGGGAACCTGCTGTGAATGCTTGTGTTATGTGGATACACGCTCTAATAGAAGCCATTCTGATGCATTGAGCTGGAGGATAGGAATGAAGCCCAAAGGACTAATGGGAGTGCTGAGACCCACACACCAGAGACCGGGCAATTCCAGCCTCCTCAACATCATCATATTGTCCTGACCATCTAAAGACCAGTCTCAATAGAAACCCGGATTAACAGGAAATGAAGCTGATCATCCACCATGACAGTAAATAAGCCCATGAACTGGGAGCCTCGGATTGGCCAGTTGGCAAAAACATTTGAGGACTTTGATTCTTTGAGGATTCATTCAGCACTTACTCTGTACAAGGCATTTTCCTAGATGCTGTAAAGGAGATGACAGTGATATAAGATGGTCCCTAACTTCAAAGGGTTTACATCCTGTTGGGAAAAACAGATGGATATATATATACATATTTATTTTTGCAAAAAGTCCTGTCCTATTCTTGCTGTGGCACTAAAAGTCAATGCTATGAGAGTAGGAAAGGTGTCTGTCTGTAGGCAGCGGTGATTGTCAAAGGCCTCCCTGGGTGAGTTGGACTTGAAGAAGGCTGATGGTAGGCAAAGTCACCACGTCCATGGGACTGATGTAGCGTATTTTAAAAACTAGCCGTGGATCAGAGTTACAAGAGCTAGGGAACAGCGGGTTGGGAATGGTGAAAAGAAAGGTTAGAATAGCCAGTGAAAGTCACATTCTAGTCTCTTAATAAATTGTCATTGACAACATCTTCTGCCCCATCAATGTTTGTTTCTTCAGAAATAAGACATCACTTTTCGTCCTCTGTCAAAGATTTACCCTTGTTTTATGACCACTGCTGTTCTCTATTCCATTACCCTGTCTTATGAGATAGGACCAAAGAGAAACACAATTTCTATTGGTTTTGAATATGTTAGGTGTTTTGAAAACACAAATAAAGGAAATAAAAAGTGACTTATATTAAATATCTTTGAAGTTACTTATGTTATTTCCATAGGTCATTCATCAGATCTCCTTTCAGTTTGTCCATGTTAAAAAATTCTGTTGACAATGTCAAGCACCTATTCCTTTTAACTGCTTCTCTAAATATGTAGATAGTCCAAGTTATTTCTATCATAACTCTTGTATAATCCTTTAAATCTTGAACATGGGGCCATTTAGAATACAAATGACTTGATCATAGCCTTAAAAAATTTTCATTCCCACAAAATGTTAACCAACTTCTAAATGTCAGGCACTATGTCTTCCTGACTCAGTAATCTGCCTGTCTCTTCCTTCTGTTGTAACTTCCATTACCTTCTCCACATCTTTCACTTTTTCCTGTTCCCTTCCTGTTTATTTTACACACAGTTCTCCATGAACTCCTCTGGTAGTGTTAGCTCATCGATGATGCACTAGTTTTAGGTGGTAAGTTGAGCATTACATTCTTAAACATTTAAAGATAACTTTAATTGATTTAACCACTTGACTCTGAGTCACAGTTCAATGTTCAACTGATACAATGGCACCTTTAATAAGGGAAGGAAATATAAGACCTATAAGTCAAATGGAAGATAGGGTAAATACTCCTATCTGACATCTTGATTAATATGAATTAAGCCAGGCTAGTAGTTCATAAGTTCATGTCAGCAATGATAGCAGTAGCCATTAGTGATGACACTGAAAATGTTGAAGTTTTAACTGGGATTTCCTTTGAAGTTCAAGGAACCTAGCTACCAAAGTGCAACTCTGAGATAGGATGGGAAATAGAAAGTAGAAGCTGCTGGAAACATCAAAGGTGTATAATTTGCTTTTTTACCCTCATGCTTCCTAAAACCCTCAGGTCATTTTTATTAGTTATGGAATTATGATACAATCTGAATATTAAGCAAAAACTACCTAGTTTATTTTCAGAGAGGATATCATAGTACATTTAAAGAAGGTAGTTTTCTATAATACAGAAAGACAGAGGATCATTCATTGACCCTGGAGCAGATGATCAGCATATATAACAATTTCCATGTGGCTGCAGTGCCCCGTTTCTCAGAGACTATAAGAACCACAGGGAAGAGCATTAGAGGCTAATTACTAATGTGTCCAAGGGAGAACAGCTTTTCCATTGTCAGCAGTATTTATCAGGTAGTGGTCTTAGATCAGCTGTTCTGCACCACCTGATACATTATCAGACACTGGCATTATTAGACCCCATGTTGGAGGTACCAAATCAGAATCTTGGAGGTGAGGTGTAAGATTCTCCATTTAACTTGAGTTCTCTGGGTTCCTGTTACACACACTAAACATCTGATGCTTGGTGCCTTTAAGTGCACAGTTTTTAAATGGAAGACTTACAAAACTTTCTCACTCCTTTGAACTCAGGAAAAAGCTGGAATGGTTAATATTTGAGAAAAGGAGATATTAATAAAGGAAAAGTTTGTAGTCCTAATGAAATGCTCAACATGGTCTTATAAATCAGAAGAAAGAGTTGTATAATTGCTCCCCTTCCCCACACTCCAGCCCCCAATCCCCAGAAAAACTAAACCAAAACACAGCCTCAGTCAATTATGAGATCTGGAGGACTGTTCATGGCATAATGTCGTTTAAGTCATTGGAGATGTCATTCTGAATGCTGGCATCCATGGTACAATGAGAGTGGGTTGGTTGGAAAATGGGACTCTAGATGTCTATTTTAAATATAACAAACCTCTCTTGGGAGAGTTAGCGGTGCTTACACATCCTCGGGTGTTGGAATTCATTTGACTCTGCTAATCCAATGGAAAATGTGTCCACCCAGGATTATGACTGGTTACCTGCTTGTGTAACTCGTGGAAGTAATGATCTACACTTTGAGAGAATTGAAGAAATTGAATTTGGAATTCAGTAGCATGTCATCCTAAGTCTCAATGTGCCCATCTTTGTCATCTCCATTTGAACGCCAGATTGTGCATGAGCATTTCATGTATTTGTGGATCTCTTTTTACCTCATGTAAACTTGGAGGTAACTCTCTTGTACTCTTCTCATACCACAAGCTAGAGTTTGATGCGCCTACGGACTGTTTACCACTCCAGTTGCTTTCCCCACAGACCTGCCCTAATGTTCCATGGAGGAGCCAAGATCCTTACGTTGTGAGTTTTACAGCATAGGGAACCCATCTTGATTCTGTCCCAGAATTTGTCTTCTGGTGTGGAGTTTTCCCTTTGTGGAATTCTGAAACTAAGATTAGCTTTCAGTACTTATATTTTATTCTTTCCCTTAAACATTGGAGATACTAGTTATTCATATTGGAATCTGAAAGGTGTTTATCTCTTTTGTTCACATCGACTATTTTTGAGTATCTTAAAATTTTACGGACATTGAATGAGAACTAGGAAATGTGGACATGAAAGCCTCTACCCCATGTTCCTCTTAGAAGTCTTAATGTTTATTTTTAAAACAATTGAACCTTTAAATTTCTAGTAATTCATCTCATTTTCCTTAGTATTCCAGAAACCTTTTATATTATTATATTTTTACAGCTCGATAGCACGTTGACCTCTTCTATGTCTATACTGCAGTAGTCATTTCTCATCTCCATATGAAAAAGTAAACTATAATGAAATACTACTATGCTGTTCATTTTTCATATATTATCTTCACATATTGAGGGGAATTTTTAAATGCATTTGACCTTTCTAAACAAATGAGCTAAGTAATAAAAAAATTTAGAAAATCTTGCACTCAAATATTCTGTTTTATTCAAAATCTCGCATAACGACAAAATAATTTTTTTGTAAGGAAAACATCCAGATAGATGATTTGTAATAAAAATAATTCAACATAAAAAATAAAAAAAAATAATCTTTCACTAAATGTGTATTATTTGTAACCAACTTTGTGTCAACATAGGAACCAATGTAGGTGTCAGGTTCTGATTTCTGTGACCCAATTTCATTTAATAAAGCATCTAAGGATGGTGTGTCAAATGGAAAATCCCCACTGAATTAGATTCTAGAATTTCTTTGCCTTGTAATGGAAAATCATTTGGTTATGGGACAGGTTATTGTTTCAGGACCCAAGTTGGATGTGGTCATGCATATGGGTTTGCTCAAGGGTGAACCTCACTGAGCTCACCCTCTCAACCTTATGTTTGTACAGAGGAAGAAAGCTACCCCATGAGGGAGTTCATGGATTATGAATGATTGCAGGACACTAATGATGAAGGGTAGAGTTGAGTCCTGGGTCTTTGGGCAGTCCATTTGGGGTCTTTGAAAAGGTAATGTGGACAATGGTTGGGAGTTGGGAGTCTGAGACCAATTTTCAAAGCCTGATTTTCACAGCTGTGTGTCTGTGGCTCATTTACTTAACCTTTCTCCATTCTCATTTCCCAGTCTTCAAAACACTATTATTTTTATGATTAAATGAGACAGTGTTGTTAAATGATTAGCACAGTGTCCTACCCACAGTAACTGGAAGACAATATAGTAATATAATTTCTACCTCATACCCAGGATCTTTCCCATATGCATTTAATGTACAGGTCTAACTTTTTCATTTGTAAGCTTGGTAATCTCTAAAAGGTGACAATATATTTATTTTATTAATAGATCATGACCTTGGCTCTATCCTTGTGTGTCTACACAGCCCAGTTTTAACAAGAATTTTGCTAAATTAGTTTAGAAAAATCCACCCCATCTCCTTGGTGGCTGCCAAATTTTCCAGAGGAGATCACTCTGTCCTCTCTTCAACAAGAAATCTGTTAGTTTTGTTAGCAAAATTCCCCTACCCTTGATGCTTTCACGATGGCCTAACTTGTTCTTCAGCTGTAAATCCCCACTTGTTCTTGTTGTATTCAGACTAGAGTCCAGTTCCACACTGAGACTTTCCAACCCTCTTGCTCTAGTTCCTGAACAAAATCTGCTTTCACCACTTGAGCTATGATCTGGCCCTGATTTTCTGTGTTTGCACTTATTGAGGTCTCATTAGCTCATGCCAATTCTGTGCAAAGGTGTCTACACTAATTTCAAAACCTCACAAAATACTTGGCAAAAGTCCTGGTAGGACTTATTTTAATGACTAGACAGGGCTGCATTATATTCTTTTTTTTTTTTTCTTCCTAAGATCTTTCTTTGCTCATTAACTGACAAAAGTTATGAAAATCTAACTCAGGGTAAACTTTAGCAAAGTGTCTGTTGAAATTCTTCTACACATGATATGATTAACCTTTATTTTGGAGTGAGATGCTGCTTTGCACCTGAACTTCTATTCAATCAGCTCAGAGTTGATTGCACCATGATGGTGACATAGAGTTTAGTTTCAAGAATACATTTTTATGGGTAAAAAATTGAATTTTTTTTTTTTTGGTAAACATGATGTTTTAATCCAAAGACTGCCTTTCTCAGTTACTCACTGCTTATGAACATATTAATCTTGCTATTCTTAAATGTATTTCTTAAATTAATTCAAGCTATTGAATAATATTAGATGCATGGCTTCTCTAACTTCTTATTCAAATGAGAAAATGAATTTCTAGGTCTTAATTTTTAGGCAGAACGTTGTGAGATTTTAGCTGAATCCTATTAAATAACAATCAAGTGCTTACTTCTGGGAAAAAAAAAAGATATAGAGGATAATTTAGGTGTTGTATTTAGTTTAAGGTAATTGAAGAAATCAAGTTTGCTCTTGTGTAAATCCAAACATATTTCCTTGGTAGAGTTCTCTAGAGGAAAGAACACTTTGATATTCATCATTAATTAATATTTGTTGTTTACAGTAAAAACTAGATGTTGAATCATCTTAAATAACAATCAAGTGCCTGTTTTAATTAAGTGAGTCATCTGAGGAAAACACATGAAATTCATTATATTTTTATTTGATGACTTTTATTTTTAAGAGGAGAGTACTGAGTAGAGATGATAAAACAATTCTTTTCATGTGGGGATTTTTTTTCTAAAGGGACTTTTGTAGAGAAAAATCACACACTTCCTTATGTGACAGAGTCAGCATCCTGTGTGTTATTCAGAGATGCTTTATCATGGAGGGTGGTCCAGTGGTAATTCACCAGGGAACAAAAAGGAGTGTACAAAAATTTAATTATTATTTGACCTCAAATAATTATATGGCAGTAAACGAATTAAAGAGCAAATTAACAAAGTACCACTAATGGGCGTCCTGCTCCTTGAATGACTCAGTCATGTTCACAAAGAATAAGTGATTTGTATTAGAAAAGAGTTGTTAAGGATGTTTTTGGGGATAACTATCGCTGTCATTGCTATGTTAAATCACAGGCCCAACCTACGGATAAAAAGAGACAGGCTTATCATGAGCCAGGAAAACAGCAGTCCCAGCCTGATAGCTCTGACTGCGGCCTTGTTTCAAAGCTATGACTCAGTGCAGGGCAGCCAGACCCTCCTGCTCTCAGATCCCTCCAAACCAGCCATTCAGCCTGTCATGCTGAGGTTGCGTGCTTCGTGCTGATTATTTCTGCGAAGTCCATCAGAGTCAGCTTTATTTTCTTGCAGGCATTCATCTTCATTTCCAAGGAATGAAGGGGGATTTCAGTGGTAGCACTGTGCACCAGCAAAGCGCCCTCCAAACAGCAGCTGAGGAAAGAGCTAGAAGTCTGGAATGTTAACTCTGACAATGACCAAATCAACGTGGAGTCTATGGATGTTTGCCATGAGTATGCTCGCATGGTTGCTTTTTGTGGTGAGAGGCAAAATATTTGTGAGTGGACACCGGTCCCAATTTACAGGTAGTATTATTGGGTGGGTATTTCTATTTTTCTCTGCTTATAACTTCCTGAGACTTATTTATTCCTTCTCTTCTTAGGAGTAAAGTACAAAGACTTACTGTTTATTGCTTCTTATTCAACAACCTATAGCTCAGTATAATTATTTGATCAAAAAGCAATAACCTGGAGACTCAATGTAAGTGATAGTATGTATCTGTCAACAACAGGGCCCCTATGATAATAAACAGCTATTTCCATTGTGCAGGGACAGTGGGGGCTGTGGCGTTCTTGTGACTCAGGGTGAGTCTATTACTACCTTGCCTACAAAAAGGATAAATTGGAAGTTGGCATTTTTATGTGAATTCAATTGACTTCTAAAAGTTGGTTAACAATTTAAATGTTTGAACACATTGCAGGCCAATAGCTTGTTTGCAAGCTCTTTTTAGCCCAATTACTGCCAATATGCAGCCCTGGATATGAACACAATCATTTATTTCAATTTCACTTACTGAAAAATGATCCCCACTTTCTGTTATCTCCTGCCAGTAGAAAGTTTTACAATATGTAATTCAAAATTTGAGTCAAGCAATATAATGCATTTGATAAGCTAATTATTGCCCTGTTTTATAAAAAAGATAAGAGATTCTTAGAGAAATTACATGATTTGTCCCAATAGTACAAGGATGATGGAATATGTACCTTTTACATACTGTGTTTTTTCACCACTCTATGCTGTGCATTGAATTATATCCCCTTCCCCACCCTCATTCATGTATTGACATCCTAACTCTCAATGTAACTGCATTTGGATATAGGAGATTAAAAAACGTAACTAAGATTAAATGAGGTCATGTGGGTGTGGCCCTCATCCAATAGGACTGCTGTCCCTATAAGAAGAGGCAGAGACATCAGGAGCATGCACGTGTGGAGAAGAGCCCATGTGAGGACATAGCAAGATGGCATCTGCAAGCTAAGAAGAGGGTCTTCTGGAGAAGCCAACACGGGAGGCCCATTGATCTTTGTCTTTCAGCCTCCAGAATGCCGAGGAAAGAAATTTTAGTTGTTTAAGTTAAAAAAAAAAAAAGAGTTGGTAACATAATGGCCTCCCCATTCAAATGGCTATTAATTCTTATTTTCTGCAATCTAAGGACATGTCGAGTATCTATCTTGTTAAGGTCAAAATATTTGGATGAAAAGAAAATAATTCCCTTAACATGTGATGTCTGACATCATGTAGCATGCAGTGAGGACATAATTCTATTTGTTAAATGAATGAATGCTGCTAAATACCTTAATGTTTGGAAATGTCAGTATAATTAAAATATTTTCCTTTTCTATTGAATGATAGACATTGACTTAATGTTTGCTTGGCTGTGAAAATGAATAGCCTTCCCAGAAATGACTAGGTAACTTGAGTCTGAAGAATGAGGTAGTCACAGCTATGAGATATAACAGCCATTTAATGGGGTCATTTATATACATAGCTGGTGGGCAGGGTTTGGGTGAAGAAATAACCTTGCCACTCTCAACTAAAATGTCTTCTTATTTCCCCTCTGGTATAGGTTATCTTTTTGCTTATGTAAATAAAATACTAATGCAAGAGTCTTGGCTAAGAATTGTGGAGAGATAGCTCAGAGCTCTCTGTCCTTCTAAAGACTAAGCAGGAATGATTGGACTTGGGTGTATGGGGAAGAAAGAGTCACAAATTTTAGGACAAGGACAGTCAATAGCCATGGGTTTAAGATGGTGCTATTCAAAATGGAGTCAAGTTTTTCTAGTTGATACATTCTGTTTCATACAATGAAAATCTTAAAAATACGTAAGAAAAATAAAGTGTCTTTCTTAAAAAATAATAACTTATTTTTTCTACTTAACATGTGAGAAGAAAGGCCTTTATTTAGACTCAGTGTTGTTTTAAATTGCACCCAAAGAAGGACGTATGCCTTAGTTTACCTAACGCTGTGATGCAATGTTCTTCAATACAATGAAAAAATAAAATAGAAAAATAGATGTCATCTAGAGATTACCCTTTTTCTATTCCTACATGTAATATTTTATTATAAATTACTTGGGAAAATGTATCACTAACAAGTTTCAAGGTATGAAACACAGGAAATGAAACATTATTTGAAATATTCAAGAAAAAAATTATTTCAATCACAAATTCAACTTTAAATTTTGAAAAATTTGGAAGACTTCCAAAATTTAAAGTTGAAAAATTAACCCGTTGGAAAAATATTCTAAGGCAAGCACCTAGGTGAAGTGATGATATTGCAATCCAAGATGAGGGGAAAAAGGAGGATTAAGGAATTAAAATACATCCTTAAGATAGCACTCTTAAGGAGAAAGGGACTGGCTTTCAAATATAAAAGTAATCGAGTATTTAGAAGAGTATGTGTTTGTTGCCTTAGCATGAAAATTCCTATTAAAAAAACTCAGTAATGATGATGGATTTCCATTTCCATGCTATCCAAATATGAGGCATGCTTACTGTACACATGTAAGTGACATAGAGAAACTCAAAAGAGAGGGAAAAGGAAGAAATTGCCTTAATTTATAGCAGATGTTTAAAATGCACCTTGGGACACATTCATTATGGACATACACAATTAGTTCTGCAAGACTGTTGCTCATATCATGCGTTCCTTACCTGTTCATTGGTTAACACCTGCACATTAGGACTGCACCTGGCTGAAATGTGAGTGACTCCCAGCATAGCTTGTTAAATCTTTTTCTATAAATTTCCCTCTTTAAAATGTAGCTAAATAAATTCAGAGACAAAGAAATACACCTACATAAACAAGGAAATCCCTGAAAAACAAGCAGCCTCTGGACTCAACCAGAAAGCGCAGGTGGAATGAGAGTTTAAAGGACCTTGGAGCACTGTGAATGTTTTCCAGTGTTGCAATGACAGAAACACCTGGTTCTGCGAATGGGTTGATCCACTGGGAGAGTTTTCCAGTGTTCAGTGGACCTCAGAGTAGCTTTAGTACATAGAAAGCTCCAGAGAAGATGATGTAGATTTTCAGCTACAGGCTGAAATTGAGTTAAAAATAGCTGGGATCCCTAGCCAAAGTCTTTCCTGCTAACTGTTGGTGTATTTTTATGGCACCTATCAATAGCAAAACTTAAAACAGGAAATTTGTCTGAGTATATTGATATTTAAATAATTCGTTTTAACTTGATGTGAGGATGAAGGTATTATTAGGCAGAATAGGAAACCAAATTGTCTGAACAGGGAATTGTAATCTTCTCTTTCTCTCCCTCTCCTTCCCTGACAATGACACCCTCCTCCTGTTCCTCCTCCTCCTCTTCTTCTTCTTTTCTCTCTCTCCCTTCTGCCCCTCCCTCTCTCTTCTATTAAGTCTAGATTTATTAGAGTAACATCTTTAATGTGAAAGAGTGGGAGAAACTGGGATTCACATATTACCTGGTGATGGATCAGTCAACTCCTGATAATCCTTACTTCAAGTTTTGCTATATTCAGGATAATATAAATATCTCATAAATATCTATGGTGTTTGTGTCTTTCATAACTATATGCTAAAGAGTTTGTCTTGACTTTGTGGCTTTGTAGTGGTTCTAGAAAGCTAAAAATGTTATATAATTAAAGCAATGTTTCTATGCACTAGAACACTGTAGCTGTTAAGAATGGATAATTGTTATTTTCAAAGCATAGATATTAGGTTCATACTTTGTGTCTGTTGAGAAGCAGTATCATCTAATCCCAATAAGTATAGAAAAATTCTTTAGTGTTCTACCTTGAGACCAAAGTCTTCAAGGGATGGAATAGGGAACATAGAAATATGAGTGAAGTGTGTTTGTGGTCCCACAAATCTTTATTTTTCAGGGAGAGGGTCCCATGACTCACAGGTTGTAGTTTCCCAATCCCTGTTTGAGGATCTTTACACTACTTCATCCAAGAGGTGGAGACCAAGTTTCTTTCACTCAAATCTGGGAGCGAGAAGCCATGCAGCATCAATTTCATCATAATTTGCTGGTTACAATGAATCTCTGTTTCATGTATAACCAGTAGATATGTCAGATATGACTTAGAAGGCTTACTTGCTGGAAGGTCAGTGTTGGAATCCTGAGCACCTTGTAAGCAGGATTAATGCCCTGAAGCAGCCATGACGTGAGGAAGCTCAAACTGCATGGTGAAGCCCTAAGGTAACATGAAGAAGATCAAAAGCTTTAACCATATTGTTTCCCTGATGAAAGAGTCTGCGTGGAAACCACACAGATGAGTCCTTATCAAATTCTTGACACACAAGACCTATAAGAAATAATACAATGATTGTTCTGTTAGCCTCAGATATACATGGTCAAAGATAGATGACAAAATTCTCTATTTCAAGCTCGAGTTAATGGGACGAGACTTCTTGGTTTTGAGTGTAAGTGTTTGGGTTTCATATATGAAAGAGATGTGAAATGTTGTGGCTAAAGGATGGACGAGACAGATTCTATACAGTGAAGATAAAAGCAGCAATATTTCCTACCTGTAGCAGTTCAATTAGGATAGTTTGATCCTGCCCACCCTCCTTGAATCCAGTCAGTTTTCTAGCTCCATTGTAATTAACAAATTGTGGTGGAAGTGACATTGTGGGACTTCTTTCCAATGCACTATATAGCCTATTGTGTTTTTATTTGCATTAATCATATATTAGACATTCTATTGTGTTTTTTTTACTTGCATTAACCATATATTAGACATTTAGAATATTAGAATTCCAAATTTCTCTGTTCTTTTTAGCTAATGAGCTCTTTTTATGTTTTCTGTTCTCCTTTTTAGTCATTTTACACTTCGTTATTTTATAGCTTCAATTAGTCTCTTCTAATTTTTGAGGTTTGTGAGAATCTAATTTGACTATTTTCTTCCAATTCTTATTCACAAGAAGTTGTTTCTGTATGTTTCAAATTTTGGTTTATGAACTGTTGAAAAGTTTTTCTGCCCATTCTAGATGTGTCCCTCCATAGTTATTTGTTAAAAGTTTCCACCAAGTTTCCTGTGGGTATTACTAGCACAGGAACAATTTTTATATTAATTTATCAGCTGGAGTTTTCTAGGATTATATTGAAAGTGAATCTAGAAATCAAATACACACGAGGTTTAGATTATAGTTAAACATTTTCAAGTGAAGTGTTTTTGCTTTTGCTTTGTTTTGTTTTCCCCCCTACTTGGTACACAGGTATAGATAGATGATCTCTATCTTTTGACGTGGGACAGGTTTTCTGGTCTACCCTTCCATGAAGGATAAAGTCTTCTGAGAACTCCAATTCAATGAAGGAATATAGTTATGACATCCACCTCATCTGCTTTAGCCACTTTCCTTACACTGTCATAAGAGCACAAAAGCCTAATTTATGGGACTGACAACCTTGCCAGGAGATTTCAGGTCTTAAAACTCTATGTATGTCTCTGACTTGAGGATATTTTCAGAAGGTCACAAAAGCCCTTAATATATTTATTTTTATTTCACTCAATTACTTTTACGTATTGGTAGGGGAAGAATTTTACTTCTCCATATAATTTGAAACAGGAATAGGAAAACTCATTTTCTAACTTTTTTTTGGTAGGAGAATGTTTCAAAATATGAAATATCATTCAAAATTGCACCGTATAAATCAGAAAAATTAGAAGGTGCTTTGATTAAAGTGGGTAGAAAGTGGAACATCTTCCTTTTTAACCTCCTGTGACTTCTAGGATGACCTGAAGAAATATTCTGGTTTCAAGGAACAGACTGTAATGGGATAAATCTAATTTTATAAATTCTTGCCATTATAAACATAGTCTCATATCACAAAAAAATTCAATGGAGTTTGAACCAGGTGACCTGATTAAAGTGCCAGTTTTTCCATTAATTGGCAATATACCTTGTGTAAATCAGTCAGCACTCTGAGACTCAGTTTCCTCATTTTCAAAAACAGCGATGGTTGGTCTCAGCTCCTTTTCTGCTGAAATATTCTACATTTTTAATGCTCCACCAAAAATCTTCATAATATTCTGGAGATACTAGAAATAAAAATGTCATTATAGAACTAAACTGATTAAACATAATTCTCGACGATTATGCTTTTAGAATTATTTAGCCATTCGCTTATCTCCTGTAGCTTGTCCATAAGTTTAAGATTTAGTCGTCAGTTGAACATGCGGAAATTGAATGCAACCTATCGCTATTTGACTGTTCATGACTAAAAATAGCTTAAATGATTAAAAACAACTCTGTACATAGTCAACTATAAGTCTAAGGTAGGTAGGAAGGAATAATTAGCAAGGGTGGGTTTTAAAAAGATGTTTGTAAAATAAATTCCTCATCAATCATATTCTTCTTTAAGCCACCAACACAATTGATCACAGTATTTAACAGCTAAAAAAAGTCTTTAGAACATAAATTTCTTTTTAGTAACTATGACAACATTCAAAACAAAGACTTTTAAGAAGGCTTCATTTTTTTTCCTTTTTACTTTTTTGCCAGTAATCATTTCTGCCTCTGAAACAAGTTTATCTAAATTTATTGCTCTGCTCTGCATAGAGATTAGTACATAACACAAATTAGCTCTATTTTAGCTTATTTAGGATACTGCTAATGGCAGTAGAAAGAGAACTGAAAGTGTTGGTATGATATGGTGTTAATTCATATTTTATGGGCTTTAACCTAACATGTCACTTGCATTATTGTATAGTTTTCTTTCCATTATGACTTAAAGTTTTATTCCAATGAGCAAATACAGGAGGAAACATATCCTTTATAAAATGGGTCAGACTTGGATTGAAATTGGTGAACTAATTGCTTAAAGAGTTAAATTTGAAGCATAATGGTGGGATATACTGGGGAAGTATATATTGAGAAAATAGATTTTCCCCCAAATTTTGTAGGTAACTTTTTACATTTGTGATTGCATTTCCAAGTTAAATTTGGATTTGCAAATTTGTAATTAAAATATTGTATCTTATCCTTGAATACTTAAAGCAACTTAAGACTACTTAAAACAACAAGAAGATGTTTGGCAGCAAAAGAAACAATCAACAAAATGAAACTTTGTAGGACGAGAGGAAACATTTGCAAGTACCTGATAAGAAATTAGAATGAAAAATATACCAGGAACTCATAGAACCCAACAGCAAACAAAATTTAAAAACAAAGCAACAACACAACCAATCCAAAAATCAATCCAAATGAAAATGGACAGAGGAACTGAAAAGACATTTTCCAAAGAAGGTATACTTGGTCAGCAGGTACTTGAAAAGTTTTATAACATCATGGGTCATCAGGAAAATACACATCAAAATTACAATGCAATATTACCTCACACAGACCAGAATGACTTTTATGTCAAGATACCAAGAGAATGTGGAGAAAAAAACAATCCTACACAACTATAGGTGGGAATATAAATGAATGCAGTCATTATGGAAAACAGGATGAAGTTTTCTTAGAATAATTAAAAATGGAAATTCCATATGATACAGTAATCCCATTTCTGGGTAAATATCCAAAGGAAATAAAAATCATTATCTTGAAGCAATCGCTACACTCCTATGTTATTGCAGTATTATTTATAATAACTGAGATATGGAAACAAGATATGAAAACAACCTAAGTATCTACAGATGAATGAATAAAGCAGTTGTGATGTATATAGATACAAATTTATGTTATATACATGGTATATATATCACATTATTATATGAATATGATATAAATTATTCAGTTATGGGGATATAGGAAATCTTGCCATTTACAACAATAAGGAAGGACCTTGAGGGCAAGATGCTAAGTGTAATAAGTTAGACAGAGAAAGACAAATACCACGTAATATCTATATGTGGAATCTAATAAAGACAAACTCATAGAAACAGACTAGAATGGTGGCTACCAGGGAGTAATGGGGTAGGGGAAATGGGAAGGCTTGGTCGTAGGGTACAGAGTTCTGGTTATAAGATGAATACATTCTAGAGAGGTAGTGTCCAACAGGGCATCTACAGTTAACTACTGTATTATATACTTGAAACCAGCCAAGAGAGTATATCGTAAATGCTTTCTCTTTCACACAAAAAGCATCTATGTAAATTGATGGATATGTTAACTAACTCTATTGTGTTAGTCATTTTACAGCACATTAATGTACCAAATCATCACACTATCCACCTTAAACTTTTACAATGTTACATAATAATCATATCTCAATAAAACCATGGGGAGGGGAGGGGAAAATTGTCACTTGCTCACTTAGTTCAGGGGAAGATTCATGATGCTAGAATTCAGTTAGCATTTAACCTGGTGGCTCATGCATTAAGTTTGTGACTGTGATGCAGTCCACCTGAAGTCCAAGGACCCACGTTTGTGACTCAGGCCGGGATGTCAACCAAAATGAACAATTGGATAAGTAAATACATGAATGAATGAACGCTTCTGCCTCCTCTCCCTCTTTGCCTGCCACTTGCCTTCATTCCTGCGTACTTCCTTCTTCTTAAAAAAAAAAAAATTCAGTTAGGAAATGATTAACCACTTCTGTGGTTTTACATTTAAATTAGGAGGGAAAAATGACCTTATTTGCACATGTAAAAATATCAGAGAGTGGGGGAGGTCTATTTTTATCATCAGGAAATAATGTTTGCATTCTCAGAGGGGGAAATTGAATAAATATATCCCTCCCTGGCACTGAACACTGCTCAGACAGAAAGAATAAATAATTTCTCAGATAAATCAAAGTTGTGTTTTATTTTTCAGCCCAGAATTTGCTTTTAGTATATTCACCTTTCACTCAAAACGGTTCATTTAGAATATTGGGCTTCTAAGAGCCTGCTTTAAAAATTTTAAGTGCCTGGTGGAGTAGGGTTGGGTGCTGTCCACATATATTCCAAGGTCTGGGTTCATATCCCAAGGCCTCCGGGTACAACCAAGACGAACAACTTAATAAAATCAATCAAATTCTCCTTCCTCTTCTCTCTTCCTGCTTACCTCTGCTCACCCTCTTTCTTGCCTGCAACTTTCCTTTAAAAAACAATATTTATAAAAAATAGCCACACCTGTTATTTCTTCTCAACTACATTTTATATAAGCTTGGATTCTTGGGTCACTATGTTTCGATCAAATTTTAATCACAGAGAATATTAGTCAATAGGAAACAGATACGTATCCTTTCCCCCTCATTATTATTAACCCATAGGATAAAAACTATAACTGTAATAAAATGCCTTACGGTTTTGTGCTTGTTATAAAAGTATATATGATTGAATTAAAGTTCTCAAACATTTTTTTTCAATACATATATAAATGAGCAAATTATAGCTGTTTTATATAATTCTTTAGAATATTCTAACTTTTAAATATTTTTCTTGAAGGAAAATTAGTAGGAAGACCCACGTGGCAATTCTTTTTAACATGTTCTCAATCCCACTATAAAGATAAATTGCTTTTTTTAAAATGGAATTTTCCAGTTTTGAGTAGTAGATAATCCTTATCATCGGGTGGTATTAAGTAGTTACATTTAGACACACATCATGCTTCTGGTATTCAATGGAAATGAGAATCTTTTAGAATGTCAGACAATAGAAAGTACTTGGTAGTTAAATCAATTAAATCTATGGCAAATCAGAACTGTTTTGTGACTTTCAAAGTTATTCTTTCAGCCAACACCATTTTAACAGAAACAACCGAGTGATTAAATGAAACTTTTTCAGTTGTTGCAATGACATAAATCTGGAGAGAATCTCTTTGGTCAGCTTATATGCATTCTTTGCTATTGTTACAGAACATAACTTTCCTTTTAGGGACTGACTTTTATAAGAAATTCTCAGCAGTATTAGTCATAATAAATATACTTCGAGTGCATGAATGATGTTTAGAATCTGTCAGACACTACTGAGAGATTTTTTTGTTTCATGAAACTCTTCCATAAGACAAAAAAGAAGTGCTTGTATAAACATGCAGGTCAATTCTTGGTCTAGAAAGTTACTTCTTTTTTAAATATCTTTTTTTTTTTTTTTTTTTTTTGTTTGTTTAAGAAAAGGTGCAGGCATGAAGATGAACAGGAGTCAAACAGGAAGAGAGGGGAGAAAGAAGCATTTTTTATTTATTTTTAATTAGCTGTTCTTTGTTGATCCCTGTGGCCCCAGGATGCAAACTCAGGTCCTCAGGATACACGTGGACTACACCAACCAGAGGTGGTGGATCCAATTTCTACTCCACTTTGGGTGCATCTCAAATATCTGTTTAAGAAAAGTCAATATTCAGAGGTAAGCAACTTTTAAAAACATTATTTTTTAATTTTTACACATTAAAATAAACTAATATGAATAGGTTTCCCATTCCTCATTATTTGTCAACACACCCTGCCCTCCACCAAATCACCAAATGTTCTTCACTAATGTCCAGTGGGATCCGCCACCATTTGTTACCCCTCCAACTCTCCTTGTCCCATTCCCTGTTGATAACCTCAGTTTTGTTTCAAGTGTCTAAGGGTTGCTTTTGTTCTTTGTTTTATCTATTCAATTTCACCTATGAGTGATTCCTCTGGTATCTATCTTTCTTCTTTTGGTTTATTTCACGTAGCATAATTCCCTCTAGATCCATCCATGTTGATTCAAATAACAAGATTTCATCTCTTCTAAGAGCTGTATAGTATTCCAATACATATATGTACCACATCTTCTTGATTCATTCATTTGATATTGGGCACTTAAGTAATTTCCAGTTCTTAGCTATTGTGAATAGGGTCGCAATAAACATGGGGGTGCATAAATCTCTGCGAATGAGTGTTTTTGTATCTTTTGGGTAAACAACCAGAAGTGGGTGGCCAGATAATGCAGGACTTCCATTTTCAACTTTTTGAGTAATCTCCAAACTATTTTCCATAGGCATTGTATCAATTTGCACTCCCATTTACTAGCTTTTGTTCTAGGTTGAGAGAGTTCAAGACATGAAGAAGAAGATATCTCCTGTAGAAATCTTATTACTGTGTTTTCTTTCTTTGAATTCTTACTCATCCCATAATCATTTGATTCTTTTATTTTGTAGGTTCCTCTCAGGACTCTAGATGCATTTCTCCTGGTCAGACTAATTCTCCATTTGGTGGGATGATTTAATCACAGTTCTTTTCCTCACTCCCCGCTATTGTCCTCCTCTGTCCTCCTCCTCTGAAAATCCCCCTGATTTCCTCTCAGTGTGAGTTTCCCACCGGAACTTCTTGGAGGCATTCTCGCTTCTGCAGAATGACATCTTGTACCTACTCTACTTCGATTACTCCATAAGAACTTTGGGAATCCCAATGTGTAGCTCAAAAGGGCCACATTTCTAGGAGATCTACAGATTTGTTTCTAGTTCACATGAATTGACTACATTTGAAAATAATTGTATTCATTTAGGCTGAAAGTTCAGCAAGTCATTACATCTCATTTTAGTTTTGTCTTGTGATCCTATAAAATTCCTTGATTATTATTAGGTGAGCACTTTGTGTGTATATTCCTATCATTTACTTCCACTAAATGTGCTATTGGCTAAGATGGGGTTTGTTATATGAGGAAAAGATTCCAAGGTGAGTGCGGGGACAGCAACATAAAAAAATGCAACGCATTTTTCATTTTAAAATTTAAACAAATCTTGCTGGCTTTAACTTTGGCATGAAAGTTTACATTAATCTGCTGAGAATTTCTTTTGGAAGACACAGCTTCTTTTTAAGGCAATCACTATATAGGACGTTCAGGGGACTAACACATCTTTATTATTATTATCAACATCACCACCACCATTTGCTCAAGAAATGTTTATATTGAATGCCTACTATTGGCTAAGTAATGGATGAGATCTCCAATAAACAAATATTTAATATGTCAGCGAGTGATATATGCTATGAAGGAAAATAAAGCAGAGCAAGGTGATAAAGTGTGAGCTAGTAGGAGGTTATGATTATTTCATATGGGCAGTAAGATTTGACTTCTTTTGGTAAGATTCCATTTGAGAAAGAGACCCGAAGGGAGAAGAGAAGTAATACATACAGTCATGTGGCAGAAAAACATTCCGAGCAGAGAGAACAGTAAGTACAAAGGCCCTTGGGTGAGAATTCCTGATATAGCTAAGGAGTAGCAATGTTTTTTGGAGGGGAATGAGTCAGAGAACACATGGTAGGGTTGATGAAAGAGAGTAGAGAACCATATTAAAGTTTTGACCCTTACCCTATGAATGGTAAAGGGATGACACGACCTGGTCAAAAGGCGAATGGAGAGAAAAAGGGTAGAAGCAGGAAGACCAGATAGGAGGCTACCACAAATAATCCAAATGGGAGGCAGTGGTGCTGAGATCATCATGGAAGGAGCAGAGATGGTAAGAATTAGACTCTGGGTATGTTCTGAAGGTAAAGCCATTAGGGTTGACTGATGTATTGAGGAGGGAAGTTAAGAATGAGTCCCTGGCCTTGGACCTGAGTGATTAGAAGAGTAAAGTTGCTATTGACTAAGGAGGGGGACCCTGTATGAGGAAGAGTCTCCAAGGTAAGACAGGAGATGTCAACATAAAAAATGTTTGGCATTTTTCATTTTAAAGTTTAAGCAAATCTAGCTGGCTTTGATTTTGGCATGAAAGTCTTACATTATTCTGCTGAGCATTTCTTTTGGGAGACAGAGCTTCTTTTTAAGGCAACAAGTATGATTTTTATTCATCCTAGCTAAAGGACAATAAGCTAAATTTGTTTGTGATAAAAATACAAAATTTCTATGGTCAGTCTGTGTATACAACTGTCTCATGAATTCACCTTCTTGAATAACCGGGGTGATTTTGTGGTGTGTGAAGCTACAGAGCATATGGTTAATGTAAATAGTGAACTAGTTATCTGGGATTTTAAAAGTTTGGGCTTAGATTAATTTAATGAGAGGTATTTACTGAGGACCCAAGTACTAACTTGTGGTTGATTTAGCTTGGGGACTGAAGAATGACCTAGATGTTCACTGAGAGACATAGATTCTGGCAGCTGTGGGGACTCAGGAATATTTTGGTGGCTTTCCTGTATGTCTGAAGAGGGCCTACTTGGAATTGGTCAAGAAAACCCTCTTGTAAGCACACAGAGACACTTAAACACGAATGCCTACTTTCTCCTTTCCACGGGTACAATTTGCGACTTGAGTTTGGATTTACCTCTCACACGTTGACTTGCAATCCCCTTTCTTTAACAAATAAATTCTTCCAATTCAATCCAAACAATCATAAACTTGAATCTGTCATAATGTTTACTCAGCATAGTGGGCGATAAACCCCCACAATTAATATTCTTCCAGGAAGCAGCCAGAGTGGCCTCTAACATTGACCAAGGGCTCTGCAGTCTCAGCCTGAGCGGAACAAATGCCCGTTCATCCATCAAATAGCACAAAAGCCTCAATTAGGAAGGAGGGCTAGGAATAACAGAATTCTATATAGGAGGTGCGACTCTGAAATGCACCCTCAACAAGAGCAATCTTGTTTCTAAACATAGAAGCAATTTTCAGGCCTTTTTCAGGCCTCTTTCAGGCCTTTCAGGGAGACAATTATTGTCAAAACAAATAAGGCAGTGTCTTAGTACCTCAGGCACTGAGGGAATGCCCTCTGGGCAAGGACTCCAGCACAGCAGTGTGGCTGGATGGAGCTGGCTAAGGGCCTCTCTTGAATGTCTTTGAACAGTTTAAGTGTGTCCCCTTAATTGATGGATTAGCTAACTAAAACAGAATGTGAGACACAGAAGGATTGCTGTGGACCTCACACCCACTGACCTAACAACAAATATGACCTGAACTCACTAGAGATGGCTGACTTAATCAAGAAGGCCAATCATGTTAGCAACTTCAGCATCTGATTTCCAAGTCATCTCAAAATTCTGATGATGTTCTGAAACTAGCCCCCTTGAATTTATCTGAGTGCCAGGGAGGAATGTGATGGATGAATGTTCTTCTCTCCAGTTAGGTGAGAACTGTATGAACTGAATTCAAGCGATTTCCACACAAATCCTCATTGGGCTTCCAGTTTGTGGCTAGTTAACGGCCACTTACCTGCATTCTTCTGGACATCATGCCATCACCTGTGGCGTGTTTTAGGGTCCACCCTCACCCCACAGCATGACTTAACTCCAGGGTCAGGTTTCTTTCTCTCTGCCTATCCACAGTGACTTCCATATAAGGATTTTAAACCAACATAAGGTGATCCTGAGGTGGAGGGTGGACAAATCAGCTAAAAGTGGTCATTTTTACAGTGAAGGCTAGAGTTGGATTGTCAAAGGTAGACTTATATGTTATATACAGATACTGATTTATGATGATGTTCAATTTAAACCTATATAATGCTATAATGCAATTTTCCTTCAATAAAAAAAAAATTCTTTTATCTTCTTGACTCTTGCCCTTTCTCTGCTTTTGCCTTGATGTTACTCAACTCTGGAAAACCTCCATTTTGTTTCTTCTCTGCTATTTGCTCCCAGGCTCCAAAGCAAATCATAATGATTACTTCAGGCACTTTTTTCTGCATCCGCAAGGTCTTAGCTTCTCTTCCACCAACACATTTAGGGACTGACCACTTTCTACTGTGATGAGAATGAGATTATTTTATGGGAATTTTCTCCACTTTATTGCTCCTATTTCCTTACATCCATCTTCTCCTGTTCATTCTTTTTTGTCTTGTCTGGCACACAGTAGGGATTTAATACATAGCTGTGGAATAAGGAATAGCTGCTTTTTGATCCCAGTTTTTCATACAAACAGGGTTACTTCGTCCTACCCTCTCCCTGCAGCCTCTCTTGTGGTTACAGACATGATCACTGTTCTCTGACTTACAGTTTTTATTCATTTAAAAAAAAATACTCTTTTTATTATGCTTATTGTAGAAAGAAACATTTTAAAACTATAAAAAATAAAATAAGAATAATATTCGGGGAGAAGAATTACTGATAATATTTGAATGTGCTTTTCCTATGATTTTTACTATTTATTGAAACCAAATTGCTCCTATTATGTTTAAAAACCTTCTTCTTGTGGTGTCTCAGATGTTATGGTGAGTGTAGGGGCTGAAACTTGATGGTGGGAGTTAAGACTGGGTTGGGAATATTGCGGGAAGAGAATCAAAAGATGAATTTTTATTTGAGGCATTTTTATCTATTTTATTTTGTTTTTCATCTTGGTTGTTTCCCTGGCTCCAAGGTGTGAGCCCAGACCCTTAAACGTACTTGACTTGGGCTGGCTGGAAGCAGCAGACTTAACCACTAAACCACCAGGGTGCACTACGACAGGAATTTTAACTTATTGCCATAAGTAAACATTTCGCACCTCAACTTGGAGAGTAGATTTTGGGGGTGACAGGAATGTAGAAACAGTCAGAAGGGAGAATGTTGGTGCCATAAGAATGGAACACTGCAAGGAATCAGATTGGGGTCTGCCTTGAAAGTATGATAGGAGAGTGTCACAGATGCCTGACAAAGAATTTCAGAAAAAGAAACTGAGGCAAGAGTCAATATTTCAGTCTTGAAGGGCTTAGAAGTAAATGTTGGTCTCTTGGCCTTCTTTCCTTACCTTTAAAAATCATAAGGACTTAAAAAAAATTTTATCATTATTTTTCTCCTCAATTTCTGTATTTATTTCTTATGGATTTCTGCATAGGACTAGTGAAATTTATGGCAAAACTCCAGCTCGCATGGGACCTATGGGTGCATTCTGATTTTGCTATGATCAAGTGTGCTGGACACATCCACTGGTTTGTGTACCATGGGTCCAATGGAAATCAGAGTCAGGGCTCACTGATGTCCACTTTTCAGTTCCACTCTTTCATTACAGTGTTCTACGATCCCTCATGGTCCTTGACAACACAGTTGATGGTGCATGCTGGTAGAGCAGCAGCGGGGTCTACTGCCTCCAGCCAGTGCTGTCCATTTGTCCAGGGACCCAAGTTCACATCCTGGGGCAAGGGTAGGGGTTGGACAGCCTTAATGAACAACTAAAATAAAATCAAAAGAATGAAGTATTTCTTCCTCCTCTCTCTGCTATCTGCCAGCCTCCGCTTTCCTTTACAAAAAACAAAACAGAGCAAAAAACCCCACAAGAATCAATTTTTAATTGCTGTATCCTATTTCACTGAAAATGTACATTCAGTTCTCTGTTATCCAGATTGTTTGAATTTGTATATAACTGCAAATAATGCTATAATGAACATCTTCATATATGCAGATTAAAATATTTATTTCCTATTATTTATTTAGTATAGATCCTTAGAAGTGGAATTATTGTGAGAGTTTGTGTACCAATTTCTACCACCAAGAAAATATACATTTTCTAATTTAATTCTAGGCCTTTTGTACCTATATAGCCCTCATTTTTCTTTAAGTACTTTATGAACTCTTTATGATAAAGCCTATTTTTTAAAAATTTATAAGCTATACATGTCTTATAAGGTGTAACAGGATTCTTACTACATGTTGTGGGCCTACTATTCAAGATCTGAAACTCAGGTGCACAAAAAAATGACTTTTTTTTTTCCTACAGCAGAATGTCACTCTCCATGTATTTAACTTCATAGTAGAAACTAAATATTGATCACCTTAAATTTCATGAACTATGGTTTGTTTTTCCTCCAGTAAATTGGGTTCAAAGTCTGGAATTCATCCAACATTGCTTTTCAAGGTTTCATCTGCAGACCAGTGCCACGTTTTCTTGGTCTAAACACAATAAAAAAGTGGATTAAAATGTTACCAATTGCTTTTACCCAATCATATGCATGGATTTGGTAGTTTTCAAAACAGAAATTTTGCTCCCTCTCTTGCTTTTTCCTAGAAACTTAACCTAGTTCTCCTCTACTCTGAAATTGCCCAAACTCTTCTCAGAGAACTCACCAGCATCTTTATTTCTAACCTCTCATCATCCTCATCCAGGGAATTTAATCTCTCACAAGGGAAAGGGGAAAATCTGTTTTAATAAATAATCTTCTAAATATCTAGGATTCCCATAAAGATACATAGGAAAGTTATGCATCTTATCAAGGACATTTGTAATTTGCAAAAATATAATACTGTTTTAAGAGATATGGGTCCCTGTGTTATGTGTGACAAAACTTCAGTTTTTGAAGCTCAGAACTGAAGAATAATCTTGCCTTGTTCTTTCTGTTCTGAGGTCTCTAGTTAAGGCACCAAGATGAAAGATTCTCACCTTCTCAATCAGGGTGGGTTCGAGAATTGGGAGAACATAACAGGTGAACACTCCCCACGATTTTTCTAATAACTGCATTTATTCTTTACCCATGTTCTTGAGAAATGGTCAGCAAAGCCATTTCAAAATTGTTCTTTTTTATTGAACACCTAGAAGGTGCTCGTAATGCTAAAGAGTGAATAAGAAATCTCTATTTCCTTCTAGTTTTCACTTCAATTCCATGGTCAGTCTCTTTGAAAGAAGATGTGGGTGCTCTTATTTCTTTGGTGGCTAAGACTGTGCCTGCTACCTAACACATATTCAATAAACATTTGATAAAGAAACTAATGGTAGGAATGCCACAGTGGGAGCTTTTAGACAGCAAGGTCGCCAGGCAGAGGCAGATCTCAAGACTGCAGACATCATTTAGGTAAGTACAGTTTTTGGTAACCTAGATTCATACTTCAGGGAAGTATGAACCATACTTCATACTTCATACTAGAAGGCAGAACAGAAACAAATTTGATTTAAAACTTACACTGTGAGTGATAAGCACATGTATTTTTGTGTGTGTGTTGAGGGCAGATTAAATGAACCACCATCTATTCTATTCTGTTTTCTGAAAATGAGATGCTATTTTTGGATCTGTTACATTGATATTCTCACAAATTTACCACGTCCCTGCAGCTCATATGACAATGAAGAACAATGATGAAAAATTAAGTGAATCTCCTTTCATTGTAAATCTAGAGCAATGGAAGGAAATTTAGTTAAAAAAACAGAAAATATGTCATCTTTGAATTCTTTGAGTCTTGTATTCTTTCAAGTCAAGCTGTATTGTATCCAACCTTTTTTTTTTTCTTCTCCTTTTATAAGGAATTAAAATTCACTTCCTTTTCATATGTCTTTTATTATTAAACAGCTACCTGGAAGGTGAATTTTTGATGTTAGAAAAATTTGTTTGCTTTTATGCTAATATTGATTAACTATCCCCTTTCCAGTTTTGCTCATTATTTTGTTCATTAAAAATGTACTTCCAAAACCTCATTTTAGGGAAAGTTTCGCAAGTTTTTGCTCAGTCTATGAATATGCACTCACTGGTTTCAGAAAATTCTGATCTTTTTACTAAGGTTCTTTATAATTTAAGTTCCCTTTCTCATTTCTCTATCAACTTATCACTACTTAAATGTGAAAGTACTTTGACCTTAGCACAGCAAAATATAGTCTCATGTGATAGACACTAATTTCTAAATGAAAAATAGTGATGTATTATTTTGTGAAACAATGTTTTTATTAAACCCTCTATTTAGATGAAGCACATCTGTTTCTTTTGCTGCATACAAACTGAATAATCCTACATCTGTCATATATAAATCTTATTCAAAATATATCATTTTTCAGAAATTTTGTCATAGTTTGCTACAATTCTGAAAGTATACACATTTAACCTATTCCATTGTCTGCCTCCGTGATCTAGAATGACACTAAAAATAGCATTAAGGTTTTTCTCCATCAGCAAGGTAGTCAACTTCAAGGAAATATTATCTCTAACCTTGTCAAGGGTACAATGACAAAAAGCAAAAAGAAAGATATTTGAGTGGTATTCTTGGAGAATCACCAGCACGTTTTTATCCTGACTTCAGAAGTGACCTGCCTTTTATACTTTAAAATCATCTTTTAAAATAATATTTCAAGTGCATATATTTCAATTCAAAACTCAGAAGTAAAAAGAGCAAAAAACAAGGTTAATATCTCATTGATGTAGATTGTGCTTGAAAAGAAAATGCATTTATAAGATTGTTTAATTTTATGTAATACTGCTCTAATGCAATCAATATTGATGAAAACATTCTGTTATAATAATTCTTAAGATTCTAATCAAATCATATAAGTCTGTGCAATTCCATATTGTCATACATTTGTGCATTTTATTTAGTGAGAAATAACAAATTTCTCTCTGGAATTGTGTTTCTATTGTCCTTTCTCATGGTTTTGAGCGCTACTTACCAATTGTAGAGAAATGTTTAAGATGTGAATGAGAGAGAGAAATTTCAAGGAGAGTTTTTTGCATTTGAGTCTAACTTGCATTTGAGTCTAACTTGCATTTGAGTCTAACTTGATTACAGAGTTTGATAGAACCCTAATTTTTTAATATTCCATCTTTGCTTTCTGCTTTAGAAAACCTAAGTCTGTTATTTTTAGCATCAGCCTTTCATCTTCCATGATTAATTTAACTTTAACAATATATAAAATTCCTCTTCTACCCATAAGTGAACTTTATTGCTTTGCCTGTCTGCTACTAATCGCTGGCACTTGATATAGTCAAAATATTTTTCCTGGGCTATTTGCTCATCCATTCAAATTTTGTTATTTTCATCATCTTCATGTCAATTTCATTCTGATGAATGAATATTAATTAATCTAATATTATCCTAATATATCCCTAACTACTTGCTTGCTTTATTTAAAAATACTTAAAAAGTTAAATTAATTTTCGAATATAATATTAAACGCATGCAGCAATATAAGCATGCAAACGATCACTATAGTTTTGATTCAGCTTATCTATTTATTAAAAAAACATAAAAATATTGGAGATTACATCAATGTATATATGGCACAGTGCCCACCACCAGTGTTCTAGTACCTATTATCGCTCTTAATTTGACCTCCTCTACTTGAAGTTCCCTTTCCACCTGCTCATTGACTGAGGTCTGAATTATTCTCTTGAATCTTATATCATATTTTAAGCTAATGATATCTCAATTAAAATGAAACCAATGTGAATACAGATGAGAAAGAAATATCAAAGAATATCTCTGCATTTGCAGTAAAAATTAAAAAAACTTAATAATGTTTTTTATTTTACCCTTAACTCTGGACCATCTTTATTTTCCCCTAAGCTGTTAGGAATATTTTTTTGAGTGTAAGACAAAAACCCCATTTCCTTTAGAGATTCAGCTCCAGTTACTAATTATTGGCATACAATATGTTGTTTAATTTGCTGACTAACATTTTCACATTTACTAAAGAATGTGAGAACTGGCACACAAAGGGAACATTTTAGGGAATGGAAAATTTTCTCAGTTGTCAAACAGAGAATTTGAAAACAGAATGTAGTAAGAGGAACTCACAAAAGATAGTGAATTCTAAGTGGTTTTGCTATTGATGCCATTTCCCTTTTGGTCTACCATAAACAATATTTATTAGTATTTAGTAGAAAAACAAGAAGTTTGAATTCCTGACTATGGAAGGAATATCTGTGTCCTCTGAAAGCATGCATTGGAAACCCCAGTGTGAAGGTACCGGGAGAGGGGTTTCTGGGAGGTGGTTAGAACAGGTGGGTGGAGCCCTCGGGCCTGGACTGGCCCCCTTGAAAGGATAGGAAAGAGCTGGCTTCCTCTCTCTCTGCTCTGCGACATATGTGGTTATAAGAAGAAGACAACTGTTTGCCAAATGGGAAGATGGCTCCTACCAGGAACCATATCAACTAGCATCTTGATTTTGAACTTCCCAGTCTCCAAGCTGTGAGAAATATATTTCTGTTGTTTAAGCAACCAAGGGTAGGGCAATTTTTTATAACCAACCAAACCTAAGACATCACTTTCCATATATTAAAAAAGCAAATTATGTATGCTAAATCCTTAATTTTGTCAATAGAGTCTTAGAAACTGTGACATTAAGCAAAAAATGACATATAACAAAACTAATTTGCCAAAGGCTAATGGGTAGAAACAAGAGTTAAGTTCCCATAGTGTATTTCTGGTCACACACACACACACACACACACACACACACAAAATCACCAAACTTCTGAAGAGTCCAAACACTTCTAATACTAAACAATCATTCATGTCCCAAACTGCTGATTCCAGTTGTGAGTCATAGGTGGCTGGAGTCTATCCCAGGACCTCAGGGAACAAGGGGGAACCAACCCTGGACAGGACATCCTTCCCTTACAGGGCACATCACGTATGCACACTCGCACCCACGCACGCACACGTATGCGCATAGTCTGGGGCCATTGACACATGCCAATGAATCTCCCAGGCACATCTTTGGGATGTGGGGAGAAAGCAGAATCCCTGGAGAAAGCTCCCCAGACCTGGGTGGAATAGCCAACTCCACAGAGAGTGGCCCCTGCAGGAAACAATTGTTTTATCTCATCTTCATTAGAAGAGAAGGCTGCATCGAATGGAACTAAGTTACTGAAGGACCTGCCATGTATATTTCACACAGAGGGACTCCTGTCCCAAGAGAACATATAATTTTGAAGTGCTGCATATTTTAGAATATGAAGAAAAGGGTAATTTTTAGGTCTCATGTTTTATTTCAGTCATCGTTCCTCCTCCTCTCTGTTACTCTTGTGCCCTCAAAATGTCCTCATAACCCCTTGATAAAGCCATAAGCAGGGTATTCCTCATCCTTCCTGCTCTTTTTACTAAGTTGTAAGTTGGGGATGGGAGTGAGAAAACAGGAGGTCTGATCTGTTCTGTCATTTCCCTCTGTGGTTTGGGTAAGTTTGAAAACCTCCAGCTAGTGTTTCAGTATCTGTCCTATCATAGCAACTATAAAAATATGTTTCTAAAGAACACCCTTAAGTCAACCATTACTTTTGTTTTTCACAACATTCTTACCAGGTGGGGGCTGATATTTCCATTTTCAAGATGGGAGAACTGACCCGCAGAAAGGTGAGTCAATCTGCCCAAGGCTGCAGAGGTAATAAATGGTGGAGGCAAGTGTTGCTTTAGCCTTTCTGCATTGTTTCAGCTGCTATGTGATCTTAAGAGGCCTTCCTCACTCATTTTATTCTATTTTATTTTTAAGAAAAAGTTCAGGCAGGAATGAAGGTGGACAGGCAAGCAGTCAGGAGGAGAGAGGGGGAAGCATCTTTATTTTATTTTTATTTACTTTTTCACATTGGTTGTTCCCCAGGATCTGGGACTGGAAATGGAGTCTTTGGGATATGTGTGGACTGTGCTCCTTCAGAGGCAGCTGACAAAACCACTGATCCACCACTGATTTTTTTTTTTTTTGGTGAGTTAAATGAGATGGTTTTTGTGAAAAGCTTAACATAGTGCCAGGTATACAATCAATTCTTAAAACTATAACTTATATTAAACTTTCAATTAAATCGAATTTTGCCTATGGACAGCTGAAGAAAATAGAACATTTGTAAAAAGTTCTTGTCTGATCAGTACCTTTTTTTTTTTTTTCAGTCTTTCAACAATCAAATGAAATAAAGGGGATGAACATGACGGATCCAGAATTACGATGTTTTGTCTTGTTTTTCTGCACAGCCCTGTACTATTTCTATGACCGAAAACTATATTCTCTGTAAATCTAAGTTTCCTTTTGAATGGATTACAAGAAGTGGAACTGACTTTTCCAATTACCTACTCAATTGACCTGTTACCAAGAAGGTTAAAGTTCCCACCTAATATATGATCATTAAAGCTTTTCATGTAGCTTTTCAGACAAAGCGATCTGGGAAAATACTGAGTCAACACCGTTCTTGGTGCCAGACTGATAAAGCATTTACCACTTGTCAGTTATAGGAGAAAAATACTTATACATTAATTAGATGTAGTGCCTCTTTTTGGACAAAATGGAAAAAACTACTTTTTTGTTTTTGTTTTGCTTTTGATTTTTTTAAGGAAATTTGTCAGATAATAAGGGATAACTATAGGGTAATTTAGATAATATAAAAAAAATTTCTTAATGATACTGAAATTTGAAACTTGATGTATTGGTAATACATGAAAACACTGAACAGCATTTTTCATCACTTTGTTAATTTTATGGTTGATCATTTCACTGAGAGTGATTTCCAAGGCCAGGTACCAGCTAAAGTAAATGAAGAAAAGAAATATTTTGGGGAAAAAAAAAAAAAATCACTTACCTAGAAAGTCAACTTCTCAGCTGCCACTCATCTCTTACTCTGTAAACATATTTTTTTTCTTTTTTACCAATTTCCGAAATGTCCCCAAAGCAAACAGTGGGTAAATCCAATAATTGTCCTCCAAGATTTTCGTCTTAGTTGAAATCAATCATGTATGCCATTTATCTCTTCTCTTTCCTTCCCTCCCCCACCCCAGACAGGGGTGGGCTGGTTACTTGAATGGCCTTCATCCACATGTGTTTCAGTTTGGGGGTCCTTAGCCATAATTGATGAAGTATTATTTTTCTTGAAGAACAGATACACAGCATGCTTTAGGGAGTGTGGATACAACAATTTATGTGAAAAGAACTCTAAATTCTACCTTTTAAGTATTTTAGAAATTTTTAGAACACTGATTTCTATGCATCAGCATTTAGACAGAAGAAATATGAGTATTGCATATTTCAGATAAGTTAATATCATAGAATATCAATACTTCATTTTTACTTGTTTAAACAGGCTACTAATTGTAAAAATAACTTTTATATTATAATATTATTCATTAGGAAGATTTTACAAAATCATTAGGAAGATTTTATATTCTAGTTTACGTCATATTCTTGTTAGTTTTTGCTCTAAGCCAAATTGGATTTGGTTTCTTATTTTATTTCTTTTTATGGAAATGAAAAAGAAATTTGTTTTCAGTTATTTGATTTGTTTTTGCTACAAAGTATCTAATTTCAGTATAAAGTCATGGTAGAAATTTAAGTTTAATTCCAACAATGCAAAAGTAGTTATTCTCTCTCTCTCACTCTCTCTCTCTCTCTCTCTCTCTCTCAGAAGAAACTGTTCTTTTCAAAGAAGGACCTTTAAGAATCTAAGAACACATGTCTAGAGCCAGGAGTCAGAATAAAATCCAAATTTTCTTTTATAAGTGCTCTGTTTTAATTATATGCTAAATAATCTGAACTCATTAAGAAAATGCAAATTGTGACATTTTCTTCATATTTCAAAGATTTTAAAGTCGTCACTTAAAACACCTCATGTTGGTGCCTGATCAGTTACACGAGGTAGATAAGTGTTCATACGTTAATTAGATGCATTTTTTAACTATATCACAGAACATACCATTACTTCCCTTCACTTGGAAGGAAACGGTGGTTCTTTCTTAGAAGTAGATTTTGAGAATGAGAGGTAAAATAACAGAGTATTGTCTTTAACTTTCTTTAAATTTTGCAAACCTCAAGGTGTTTCATGCCCTACCTCTATGAAATATTTTATATAAAACAGTCTCCTAATAGGCACTTGTTGAGGTCAGTTTTGTTTGATGTGTTAGCATCACTACAGAGTGCAAAGCTTGTAGGAACTGCCTGTGTGCTAAACTGATAGTGAATTATAAAGCCTTCCAACCCTTGATCTCATCTGAATTTGTCTTATCATAAACCAGTGGGGAGCAGAGATGGTGAGCTCCTGCCCTCTCGCCCCCACATTCATTTGGAGACAAGGGGCCAGCTCTCTCAGCACAGCTGATGCCTGAGATAAGTGTTGAGGTGAAAGCCTGTGGTTACAATGTGATTTCGGGGAGGGAAAAATACTGCAATGTGTTACATACAGCCACCATCTCCTGGGTCAGCTACTCAGCTTGTTATCTGCTAACTGTTGCTTAGATTTGGACAAAAAACTTAATCACATTTTGTTCTCACTTGAATAAGAATATTTTAATTCCAATATTCAAATCTCAGCACTTGAAGGAACTTGAAGACAATTCATTTCCAATTGCTTCAGAATTGGAAGCCGATACCTCACCTCAGGCTTGGGGATGAATATATTCAATTATTTGCTCTTTATAAACAACCCTGAAATAGATCGCCTGCTTTACTGTACATTATTACAATGTTTTTCTTTTGTCAATTGGAGGAGACACCAGAGCTTAGTGTAGACTTGTGCATAGGCTTTATAGGATGTCAGATAAAATGATTTCTTTATTGAGGAAGGGTCAAGCAAGTGTGCTTTTTGTTTTGTCACACCATACAATATGAGGTCCATGTCACAAAAATTCAGGGCTCCCACAAGAAGACAAAGGCTGAGAATGGTGATTTAAGACTACATTATCCTGTTTCTAATTCCTTCTCTTTCTTCCTGCGGAAATGTAATTGCAGAAGCTAGGGCCAGGGACTGAGCGTGGGCTCCGATACCTGCCTTGAAGAGAGTCATAAAGTCTATTTTATGAGCCTCTCACTAGCCTTGTTTTACATGTCTAAATGAGAGGAGACAATATGACAATCTCACCACGCTCTGATCTTACATCTTAATTTGCAAACTCAGCAGCAGGATCAGAGTATCTGGTTTAAGAGGCTCAGAGAAAAGGGCCAACATTAATGGTTTATCTATTGAAATTCAATGAAACTTTCTCTGTATTGAAGCCTACACGAATTTTTTTTTTTTTTTAAAGCCACTGCACGACAAAATCCATTATTTCTTAAAATTGATGTGCTGTGTCCATGTCTTTGTTCTGACAAATGTACCATGTAATGTAAGAGGTTAACTGTGGGCAAAAAAACTGGGGGAAAGAGACTCTGGACTGTATTTGTATATTTTTCTGTAAATCGAAGCTGATGCTAAAATAACTTCTGTACTCACTACAAAGCCACTATACTAGTTCTACTACATTTGTGAGAGGCAGCCTAAAGACTGGGAAGTCAGGCTGAAATGCTATAGCTCTGCCTTAGACTTAACTAGGAGTTTTCATGGTGTGGGGTGTTGCCCATTTCTGGGACTTTAAAACTAAGGGTATTTGATGTCTTAGCAGATGTCATGTGAAAGGACTATGTGAAATGGCCTGAAGCATTTTCACCAACTGTTGTTCATAGGCAATGCCAAGCAGATCCTTTTCATGTTATGTGAAATCCCTTCACCTGCATGGGGTCTGTCAGAGCTAAAACTCAGTCTTGACCACCTGTGTCCCTCCACTAAGGCTTCACAAGACCACCCACTTTTGGGGGTGAGAGGCTAATGCTGACTCCCCATCAAGGCATTTTAGACCTTAGGAAAACAAGTATTTCAGTGATATCTACCCAAAGTGGACAGAGTTCCCTAGGAGCCATGGTTCTTGCCTTTGGAAGCATCGCAATCAAACTTTAATACTATTTAAATAGAAGATTCGTGTTTATAGTTTATCCCACTGGGAAAACCTTCAGTGAGGAAAAAGAAATGTGTGTGAACTTTAACTAGGAGGGTTCTGTGTGTGATGAGATGCCATTGATCATCAGAAGAGAAAAGTAATCTCCTTTGACAGCTATATCTGTCTACAGCGCTTCTGAAATCTAAATCTATTCTTTTGCTGCCAAGAAGCATTATTCACAAAAGCACAGAAACAATGCATTAACTTGTAAAAAGAAAATAAATCGATTGACAAGATTTTGCAAATCATCATTAACTGAATCACACACAAAACTTCAAATAAAGGAAATAATGCGGCAGCTGGGCCCCGGATTCTATATAATACACTTGTTGGCATACATTATGGATTGGCTATCTTCTGAGAGTATTAAATCATTGTACAAGAACATTGCCCAAAAAACTCTTCATTTCCTTTTAGTGACTTCTTATTGCCCTCCGTGGAAGTTTAATAGAAAAGGAAGGACATGATGTAGTTTTAATGACAGGAAACCCATGGCCTTCCAAATGAATAAATTCCATCACTGGCTGCCACCAAGTGTGCTAATTATTTCCTTTGATAAATTAAAAGCTGTAAAAGTCCAAAGTATATAAGCTTGTGGTTTACAGTTATAATCAACCTGTCTACATTATTGAAAGTTCATATTCTCCTCATTATTTAATAAGCATCACCTTTTATGATTCCAGAAAATTGTATCGAAAACATGTGTTAAACTTTTACAAATTTGACAGCTGATTAAATCAACTGACCAACCTTGATGTTTCTGGCCTGCAGGGTGCTAAAATCAAACGTGGCTCTATCGCTGATACCTAACCTGGAGGATGAACATAGTTTATGTTTATGCAAAGGTGATGCAAACAAAATCAAGTAAGAACCAGTCATATTCAAAATATGCAAAGGAAATCAAATATTGCTCTTAATTGTTATTCTGTTGATGGTAAGTATCAGGTCACTCATGTGGGAATGAAATAGAGCAATTCTTTCATTCAGTAGAATTTATTAGGTAACTCTGTGTGTTCATTTTGAATCAATTCATTGATTTCGCAGGTGTTGATTTAGTATGTTTCATGTATTCTGGAGATACAATAGCAGCCATTATAGATTCCCACCCTTGTCTTCATGGAGCTAAGAGGATGGTGGGGCAGCAATGCCATGACTATACAATTGTAAACTTGGGAATGTGATCAGTTTTGTAGTTTGATGAAGGCCTCGTCAACTGGGAGGCCGATCCATACAACAGAAGCTAGACTTTCCTAGTGAAAGAGGGATCACATTCAAATATAAGCAGTGAGCTGAAGAGGATAGGAAGATTCCAGGCTAAGATATGGCATATGCAAAGGCTTTGTGGTGGAGCAGAAAGTAGACCCAGGAACATCAGGGCAGGAAATGAGGCACTCACTTGCCTGCCCTCATCTTTGTGCATCTTTTCCTTAAGGTGGGTGCAGGCTGCACCCAGGCACGTGGACTGGTGAGTGACTGTCTTTCAACCCCTGTCACCACTTCGCTGAATGCCCCAGTGCAAGTCATGAACCTTACAACACGACTGTTCTGAGGACATGGAATGAGATAAGGTAATGGTGGAGAGGCAGGCAGACTTCCGATGACGCGAGATGTCATAGACTGAAGGTTTGTCCCCTAAATCCTATGTTGAAACCTAATTCCTAATGTGATGATCTTTGGAGGTGGAGCCTTGGGAAATGATTGGGTTATGAGGGTGGAAACCTCATGAATGGGATTAGTGCTCTTATAAGTGAGACTAGAGTGTTTTCTTGGTGCTCCCACCATGTGAAGATACAGCAAGAGAAAATGGGTTGTCTATGAAACAAGAAACTGATATTCACTAAATACTATATCTGCTGACACCTTGGTCTTGAATTTTCCAGCTTGTAGAACTGTGAGAAATAAATATTTATTTATAAACCACCCACCTATGCGATCGTGTTATAGCAACCGAGACACACTAAGACACAAAACCTTGCCAATGTATAGCAAATAAAAAATGGCTTCTACTACTTTATATTAAATAAACCAGTTTTGCAACCTTAATTCTGCATATTTTCCAGGGTCTAAGTAGTTTTCTAACTAAGATGAACAAACCATCTTGGATTTTGCTTTGTCTTGTCTTTGCGTTCAAGAATGTAATAGTGCAGCCCTATCCAGACTGGTAAAAATAAAAGACACTAAATGTAATTTAGCAGACATACATATACAATGAAATTAAGCCTTCATATACCTATATAGTGGTTCTGTTAGCATTGAAAGAATATTATAATCATGTCTTATGAAGGAGCTGTGAAGTAAATAGGTGATGGTCTCATTCATTCATCAATTTTTTTTTAATTCTTAAAAGTTCATCTTAAATTCTTAAAGTCATCTTTAATCTAGCTGTGAGAGTCTAGGAGACTCAGAGAACCAGTCCTTGGTCCTGTCCTCCAGATACTCACTCCTGCTGGGCACATGGTCACACATACAGGTGGTTAGACATGGCGACATATAAGCAATAGAACTCTGACAGAATGTCAACTTAGACATGAGGGGCGGCATTCTGGGTGGAGAATATAAGGAGATAGCTTGTCAAAGAAGGAAGAAGACCCTTCCAAACTGAGAAGTCAAAAGGAAAAAAGGCAGAAGATGGAAAAAACATGTTGCTGGGTCATATGTATGAATTAAAAACAAGCAAGGTCTGAGATTAGTTGCTTTATAAGTGTTTTTCAGAGTGATGCAAGTTGAAATGGTGGGCAGATGATTTAGTAACTTGGTTTAATAGCTCAGATTGTTACTTTAGACAAATCACTAGGATGTTTGTATAGAGAAAATTTCAAGAGGGTCCCAACTCAAGGCCAACATGTCCGTTAGGAAACTTGCAATTGTTTAGATGCGTGACAAGGACAACCTTGACCAAGGGAGAAAGGACAAAAAATAAGAGAAATTTCGCAAGCTAATAAAAGCCAGGTTCCATGTTTAATTCTCAATCAAAAGTTTGGAGGGAAGTTAGATGACTCTTAGCCTTCTAGGCTGAATAACAGAACACAGTGTGGAAACATCAGAAAATAATAAGATATCAAAAGCATCAAGAATTCATTAAAAATTGGGAAAAGTTGGGGTGCAAAAGGAAATGTCAGTGACCGTAGGCTTCATTGCTATCCACTCAGAATGGCATTTGTTGATACATCAATTGATAATGTCACTATTAGCCAGAAGTCTTTCTTTGGCAAGACTACGCTAGTCTACTCCTCAGACATGAGTCTTCTTGGTATTGTCCTGGACAAACCCTTCCCGAGGCACATACAATGCATTTTCTCTTCTGCTTGCTGTACATTCCTTCTTGTCATTTCAGATACTTATTAATTGCACCCAGCATCCACATCTCTGTTTCCCTCCTCAATTCTAAATAAACCTAATCCTTTTAACTCCTACTCAGAGACTTTATTTTGCAAACTATGAATCATTTTACTCCTCCTCTTGGGATCCCATCCAGGGAGTCTATTCTTCATTTTTAAGGCTTCAAATCAGACACATTTTTCTACATTGCTAGGTCTTACATCCAGTAGGTGTTTGATAAGTCTTTTTCAAAATGATTACATCCTAAGTATGGTGGGAAGACTGTCTAGTAACTCCCACATGCTAGAATCCTATTTTTCCCATTTATTATCAACACATTTTAAGCATGAACGTGGCATTGATGACTCATATGTGATCCTCTTTAATCCTGTCTTTCTGCCGTATTTGCCCGTAACCAGGTCTTTGTCATCATTTCTGTGCAGTTTGCTTTCCCCCTTTTACTTGTCCTGATTGCATTTTGATTCTCATTATTTCTGTTTATTTTTCAAGGTCATTGAAATGCGTAATTATCTTCTCCAGGTTACTAAGCTTCCTACTCAACTTGGTGCCACTAGTCATTTAATGAGCTCCTTCCAAATTCATCTGTGTCATTAAAGTTGTTATTAAATATTTTTAGCTGAGGCAGAAACCTTAGGAAAATCATTCATGTCTTCCAGGCTGATATTGCATTGCTGATAACTGACTTTACTGGAATATTTTCCTAGCAAGTTTGTGTTCTCATCGGGTAGCAAAAGAGCTAATAAAATAACATACATCTGTCTAGGATCATATTTTACAGAGCTCTCTTTCCCCAGTACTTAATTTGATGCTTAAATAACCCTGGGAGACAGGAAAAAGATGGGTTATCTTTACCCTGTTTTAAAGACATGGAAGCTGGGACTCCAGTTAAGCGAGTTAAATAAGGTCATTCAGGTAGCCACTAACAGGACCAGCTAATAAATGCTTACTTTTTGACTTCTAAGTCAATATCCTTCCTACACTACCTTGCTAATCCTCTTTGTTTACATATAATATGTGACTAAATAGTAAAGAACTTAATTAAACAATTCTGACAATTCTATTCCAACATTGATCTTTCTGTTCTTTTATTTCTAAATTTTAATTGAAGGAACATTACATCATAACATTAATATATTTGATGTGTGCATCATTTTAAATTAACATCCTTGTCTGATGCATTAAGCTCACCATTAGTCCATTCCACTCTTCACCATATAATTGATTCCTTTTACCCAATATACCCACTCTCTCCACTTTCCCTTCTGGTAACTACTAGTTTGATTCTATAGACTAAAAGCCAATTTTTGATTTGATTGGTTTGTTTGGTTGGTTTTCAATACAGCACATGAGTGAATTTATATGTTTGTCTTTCTACTTCTGACCTATCTCACAATTTCCTCTAGGTTCATCAAAGTCATTATAAATGGTAGGATTTCATCTTTTTTAATATCTTAGTTGTATTGCATATATAAAGTAAGTCATCTGTATTCTCTCACATGTGATGAACATTTAGCTTACAGCTCTTGACCATGCTAAATACTGCATCGATGAATGTGAACATGCATATATTTATACAGAGGAGCACGAGCTATCATCTCACACCTGTGAGAGTGACTATCCTCCAATAATGTTGGTGAGGAGGCAGAGAGACGGGAACCCTATACACTGTTGGTGAGAGTGAAATTGTTGCAACCACGATGGAAAGGAGTATGGAGACTCTTCAGAAATTGAAAATAAAAACACCAAATGATCCTGTGATCCCACTTCTGGATATTTACCTTCATAAAACATAAAAACATGAATTCCCACTATTTTAATTCCTAAGGCATAGTTTATCTGCCCAACACAATTCAGTTCCACCCGTACTGATGATTCAGTTAAGTGCTTGTGGTACACACCCAAATACTAAAGGGGACCTTGAATAATTATGACACTTCCTGAAGAAGTAGCTATTGTACTAGATGTCAGGCGCTAACAAGATCCAAACCACACGGGTTGTTTAAAGCATGTAGATTGCTATCTACTCCTATTTCTGTAGTGCTTTGATTTTTGTCTCTTTATTACTTGGAGAAAAAATGGCTCACTCCTTTACAACATTCTGCATCAGATTCTATGCAGCCTCCAGCCTAAACCATATCATGTGATGCTGGATGGTTGGCTAGGTTCATTCAATGGTAAGTAGGTTTCCTCAGAAATGTTGCTATAATCTTTGAATGGTGCCTGACATATGGTTTTGGATCCAAAAAATATCAACCACTCTGATGATAATGGTGATTGTCTACAAAATGTTGAGCATCTGGCTCCTTCTCCAACCAGAGCAAATCAATTGCACACCATAAATACATCTCTTGGCCTGAGTGCTCTGCCCATCTCCTTTCTGCAAATAAAAAGTAAATTTTCTTTTAATTCCTTAGTACCCATTCCAAATTTCCTCTGGAATTCCGTTATTATTATTATTATTATTATTATTATTATTATTATTATTATTCCAGTTAGTGTGACAGAATCTCACTTCCAGTGTCCCCAATTTTTAATATTTTTGGAACAATTATAATTTTTCATGATATCATGTTATCCTTCTCAACACAAAATATTTCTTGATTAGAGGGACAATGCCTATAAGAAAATAAGATTAGTTAAAAAAATTCAGACTATAAAATATGCTCATTGTAAAAGTGTTAGGAAAAACATTGAAAACAATAAAGACAACTTTATAATATAACCACCTAAAGATAACGAATATTTATAATTGATATACTTACCTAAGATAACGACATAGGAGTTATCTTACATGTACGGTTTTGATTTCTGTGTTTTTCTTGTTTTTGTGTTTTGCTTTAAAAACATAATTTATGAGCATATGTATCAATCATTTTGACTTGACCACACTCTCTCAAATTCTTTATCATCATACTATCTCATATACGCTCCTCTTCTTATCTTCATTGAATTCAAGAATGTTATATGAAACAAATCAATGTTTGTTTCATGAAAGAAAGTTTTTTTAGTCTTGTTTTCTTTTCTAAGAAATGAAACTATTTGTCGTCCTCACAAATTGACATTTTAAACTAGACCCTGATGTTATTTGTAAGTTTGCCTTCAAAATTTTAAAAATAATTGAAATGTGAGAAGTCAGGTAGGCATGATAATGTTTTCATGTGCTGGCTTCCAATCATTTTTTATTAGAAAAAGTAATTAGAGTATTATAGAGGTGAGTCAAAAATGTGGCACATTTGTTCTTGGCCATAGAACAAATTTGCTTTTGGATATTATCCTTTGAAAAATGACAAAATGACTGCACTTAATGTTAACTGCTCAAGCGAAGTTGAATTCCATTTGAATCTCATATTTCAAAATTTCCTTTTAACTTTGAGCTCTGGGAGATCAGGTATACCTCTAAAGTGCTCTCCGATAAACAATTTTCCTATCTTCTGGATGAGAAGAGAAGAATAACAAGATTTAAAAAAAATATTGATCCAAGTGAATATTGATCCAATTTTTTTTTTTTGCCTTTATTAATACAAGTTTCCACACTACTGTTGAAGAAAGTTCTGGAGACCACAAAAGCCATCAGTTTTATTAAGAGTCTATTAAGAGAAAACTATGAATATAAATAAATATAAATAGAGTGTGAAGTGTACTTTTTGGGACTGTATGTGTATATAATATTTTAGTTATATGTTTTAATAAATAGTTGTATATAGCTACAAATTATATAAGTTATAGTTATAAATAGCTATATATTTTAAGTACTTTGGAATACTTTCCTTTTGGCTAGCTGCATAGTAGAAATAACGTAAGCAAGAGTTTCTGCTTTTCTACTGTCAAACAGACAAACTGAAGAGAAGCAAACCTAACAGCTCATGAAAGAAAATCTTCTGTGTAAGATTTGTTAGGCTCAAGGGCTTCCCTGGAACAAAACAATGATCCCCCCTTATCGGAAAGTTGGCACTTTTGTGAATGGGAGGCATAATAATATTATGTTAAGATACATTTCCCTTTCAGTCAATGTGGGGACAAAGGATTGGAATAGAGATGAAACAGTTTCCCAGTGGCTCTGGGAGTTAACTCAGAGTCCTTAAATGATTGTTTTTTGCAGTGAGCTTTGTGCTTCTTGGGTTAAGAATTGCAAGGTTTCTGCAGTCAAATTTCTCTTCAAAGGCTGAGTACTTTAGGAGAATTAGCCCTGCTCTGAAAATTGGCAGCTAGGACTGCAGTGTAAGAATAGACCATTCCATGGGGAGAAGGAAAGAACCAGACATGTATGGGTTATAAAATGAATTAATTCTCTTTTAAGAACTTGCTTTGTTCAAGGAGGAGTTCTCCATTAAGACCAAACAGAGCAAGTGCTAGAACTTCAGACATACTTGTACTGATCATGAAATAATGTGAACACAGTAAAATTTAACCAAAATTTTCTGTTAGGGACCAATTAGAATTAGTTTATTTGAAGAAAATAGTTTTACAGTGATTTCACCAACTGATTCCTAATTCTTTACAAAAAGGATGTACCTAGAGAAATTTAAAAAAAACAGAGGAAATGTAAACAAATGATACATTCCGGGCAAGACCTTTGCTCTGAACACCTTGTTTTGTTGCGGCTGTGTTTCATTTCTTTTTACTGCATTTTTAAGAGAAGAGTGTTTGGCGGCTAGTTAGAGGGTTGTACTCCCCCTCTTCTTTGGGGAGAACTGGGCAAAGGAATTATGGTGTGTGCCATATTGTAAAAGGAAACATTTGCTTAGAAACTTGTGGCTGACATTTTTATGCAAGATCTGTGCTTTCACGACAGGGAAAGACTGAAAAATGTTTTCCTTTTAGAGTGCACTGAGGATCTCCCATTAAAATGGAGCATACTTAGTGATCTTTGATTAAAAATGGAATGCTTGGGGTTGTTTTCCCACTAGATGTTTTTTCACAAGTATATGATTAGCACTGCTGCTGAGCTGGATTCACCCAGAACATGTTATAGAGTTTGAATGTATCGATTTTCTCCTTTTTCTACAACTTTTGTGTTTCTGACAGTGTGAAAGTTTAAAAAAAATATGAAATGGGTATGTTCTTAGTGAATTCAGTGTTTGTTAATTTAGTTTCATTAGCTCATTGCTGATCTGAAATAGACATGTCTGGTCTTGAACTTAAATATCTGGTTGTCCTTTCTTGTTCATTAAAGAATCCTATTTTTCTTGACAAGTCAAACACTTGTGAGGACCTTTGTAGACCTGTCTTCATGAGTTCTGCTACCATTTTTTGCCCTTGCCAACAAAGGTTTCGGTAAGTACCTACTTTCCCTCTTTGCTTCTCATTGGTTTACCTGGGGGTGATGAGCAAAGGGACCATAAACATGGGACCCTCCACTGGGACTCACTTTGGGTTACTTGAAGAGTTTCTCTTGATGTAGGGATCCATCAACATTATAAATCTCATATACCCCACAACCTTTACAATTTCCACCAACATATAAGATTTAAAATGGCGAAGACAGCATATATCCTGACATAATCAGTAATGGGCATTAATATAATGGACAAGTGAATATTAGGAGCTATTTTCATATCATTTGAGATTTAGGAACTATCCCTCACTTTCTTCTTTATAAATCACCCTGTTCTCCGGGTAAATAATGCCTTTGGTGAATGTTAACTCCACAAAAGCCAGAATTATTTTCTATATTGCTCATTGACTTCTGTGCCAAACACTCAATCTTGTAGTCAGTCATTCAAAAAGCATTTGTTGAGAACCTAGGATGCATCAAATCTGCCAGGAGAAGAATTCTGAGGAAAACATGAATGACACCTGCTTTCAGGGTTATATAATTTAGTGGGAAAGGCGAGTATTAAAAAAATCATTAAAAGAAGGAACAGCAAACATATAAACACTAAGAAGGAAAAAATATGCAAGATATTCTAGGAGAGATCACAATTTTTGGGGGGTGAAGGTGGTCAGGAAAGCCTTCTGTCAATGACATGTGAGACCTGGATGATTACTAAGATAAGTTAAAGAGAAGAATCCAGGAGTGTAGTGAACAGAAGGAGAGTAGATCCAGGTGTGACTGGAGAGGTAGATGGGGTCATTAAAGAAAGACTGAGTAGGCACTGGGAATTTATCCTAAGTACTAAAAATAGCATTCAAAGTTTTTGAGCAAGGAGTGATCCAGGTTATGTTTAAAGAAGGTCATCTACTTTTGCGTGAAAATTGACTAGAAAGGAGGCAAGTGTAGAATGGAGGAGGGAAATGAAAGGGCTACCTCAGTATTCCAAGTGAGAAATAGAACATTTTCAGGATGGTGGCAATGAAGATGGAAGGGATGAGAGTGGATGGATTCAGTATGTTTTGGAGTTTGAGCCGTGGATCTTGGTGATGGTTTGGATGTAGGAGTTAAGGATGAGAGAAGTATCAATAATTGCTATCAGGTTTTTTGGTTGAGCAACTAGTTGGATTTTAGTCTAATTTACTAAAGAGAAGGAAGATTCACAAAGGAGTACGTATTGGGTAGATGATCAAGAGATTAGTTTTAGACATGTTATGTTTAAGAAGTTGGCGAGACACCTAAGAGATCATATTAAACAGAGAGATATGTAAGCAATATCTGCATTGAATCTATAAATTTAGAATTTCCCAGCATATAGATGGTTATTAAAAACAGGGATGAGTAAGATGGCCTAAAACAGACTTGTTAGAGCATAGAATTCTTGGGAAATTAGTTAAAATACATATTCCTCAGCTCTACTCCATGCCTACTAAGAATTTCCAAGATAAGTTAAGTGATAATCTATGTTTTTAAGAAGCACTCTAATTGCTTCTTACGACCAGGTAGACTTGGAAACACAGAGCAAGATAAAACACTCAGGTCAAACCTGCAAGAATTCCAGTATTTCAAGGTATAGGTAGCAAGGAATAGGTGGGAGAACAAAGGGTAAGTAGAAACTGTGGGATCTGAATTAAAAATTGAGGTTCTCAATGACTCTGCTAAAAGATATGTCACTAAAAAGCTTTATTTTCTATTCTCACATTTGATAGTACTTTGAAGACATCAATATATTTATTGAATATGGATTTGTACACTCAAGAATTTCTCATAGTTATCAGATTGTGAGGTAGTAAGAATGACTTGTGCTGTTTCTTTATTTAAAACATTGTTTCTGTAGAACAAAATGCTAAGCCAAGAGACCAAATAAAGATATTTTGAACCATTTTAGAGGTTAGGGATAGAAAATCTTGGTCTCATCAATGGAAGCAGCACCAGAAATCTTTCTGCTGACATGGCAGTTCCCATTTGAATGTGATCACTTAAAATGATACACAGCAAATAATGAAGCTATGAAGATTTCATATGAAGTGTGACATTCTTTTCTGTGAATTTCGTGATGGTATTTTGATTTTAGGGTGGTTTACCTCATTTGCAAAGTGCTACTAGAAAAACCAAGAGTCTAATTTAGAGGTCTTGCTCAGGTCACTGAAACAGAGGAGAAAAGACAATTGTACAATTCAGTGTCACAACCCAAGACCCTTATTTCAAGTCTGATTATATTTGTCAAAGTTTAAATAAATTTCTATAGTTATTTTCTTGCAGATTTAAAGTTTAAAGGAAAGAATCAAATAGCATGAACAGATACGATGCACTACCCATCTGTCCACAAGTGTTTGAAATTGCCTAAGTTGAGTCCATAAGATTTGAAGTTCTATTTTCTGCCTTTCCTATCTGGTGTTTAAGTGAAGGTGGGTTTGGCCCATCTGTTTTATGTCTATGTGACAAGCATCCTCCTTCTTTTTTGGCTCCATTCTCCCTTTTGGGTCTTGACTTCTATCACTATTTTGGAAAGTCAGGAAGCCAGCCAGAATAAAATGAAACCTAGCTGATTTTTTTTATAGCATTTTTTTAGGATACTAATTCCAGTGGCAGTCACTCTACCATTAGCCAGGATATATTGGCTACTTTTATTACATAGGTCTAAATTCCTTGTCTGTCATGCCACACATAAACTCAGAAGAAAAGAGTTAGCAGATTTATGGTTTGCACTGTCTCTGAGATGTTACTTTAAATACCTGATTCATAATTCTCTGGAGGGAAATATCACCCTCTGGGCTTGGGGGTGGGATCAACTGGTCAGGATGACATTAGAAGCAGTGTTAACTTTAGAAGTAGCGTTGGGCTTCTGTGCATTGCAAAACTCAGTTCGTTTCTTCAACTCACACTGGAGTTTCGAGTCTCCAAAGTGTAGTCAAGATCCCTGTGTTCTTGTTTTTTTTCCCACTTCCAATGACTGGTCGATGCCATGATGTGTTGAAGATGACATCTGAGCAATTGGTGACATAGATATAGACTACCTGATGCAGACACGTGTTTGTGAAGTTCACACTGACCAAATCTGAGTGTCATAAATATGGGTGCATATCAGCTAAGCTTTGAGGAAGAGCTAATTATCAAAAAGCGTCTGGGTTTCATCCTAACAGCTGACTGTATTTAGTCTTCAGGGTCAATGATAGCCACTTCTCATAATGGTTTTTGTACCTGCTGTCTTTCTCCTACGTTGTTCACCTCACGAAGCATATATGTTCCTTTTAGAAGTAAAGTGGCATTTGCTTGGTGGGTGGGAAACGAAAAGGGTGAAGGAGCGTAGTAAGAGAACGGTAAGAGAGGTCTTGAATTCTAATATTGGCCTTGTTTGGCTTCTTTTGCAATTTGTGTCCCCAGGATGTCATGGAATGGATGACTGGCAGCGCTGATAGAAGTAGTGCTCAACTAAATTACAAAAACATGGGTTCCAGTCATGCCATTTTATTATCTCTGAAACAGTTTCTGAATGGAGATAGGATGGAGAAAACAGCAGTTCTCCTCTTTATTCCATACGGGTTTTATGAAGACTTGAGAAAAGTCCTGGAAAAAAAGTCCTGCAAAACTCTAAGATTTTATAGACATTTAAAAATATTTGTATTGAGATAGCCTAGAGCATGTCAAAGAAATGTGGAGCTGAAATAAAAGCAGTCTTTGCAGTATTTGCAGCAGTAGAAGCAGCAGTGGTCACTATCATTTGCTGAATATCTGAATATCTGATACATGTCGTAGAGCTGTTGTAAGGGTCAAGCTCCTTACATGCATTGCTTTCATGTTCACAATCACTTTCTAAAGTAGCTTTAAAAAGTCAGCTGCATAAATGAAAACACTAAGTTTTAGAGAGAAGTGAAGTGATTTGTTCAGAGTCACAGAACAAATAAGTGTAGAAAAATGTTAATCTCTGGTAGATGTGTGACTCATGTATCTATGGAACAGGGATCTAGGTTGTTCCATTTCCTGTACTTCCTTTTTCTTTCTTCTTGAAGCGTCATTACCACATTCCTAATTCCCTATTTTCGTCATTTGCATTAGGACCCAAGAGAATCCAGACTGACTTTTTCTTTCTGTTTTTCTTTTTTTTTTTTGGAAACTAGCATATTGAAGAGATCTCCGAAACTGCCAAGATTCTTATGCACAACTCAGCATCAAAGGTGCCCCGAATCAGAGCCATAAACTTGCTGTGTGTGTTGTATGTTTCTGTAAGTTTCCAAAAGTACCTGCTGGAGACTTTCACCAAGCTTCTACCTAAGTAAATGCTTCCGTGAGGTTAACCTAGGAGAAAAATAAGAAGCCAACCTTGTAAAATATGTTGCTAACTGAAAAATATCAGTAAAATTTAAAGAGCTTTTTCTCCAAATCAAGGTGACTGAAATAAATCCTAAAACGACTAAGTTTTGCAAGATCAGGCGGGATAGTTGTTACAAGTATAGCAAAATTATTTAATAGGCATACTGAAATACTAAGGTAACGTCGTTCAGATTTTCAAAACTGGGTTCTTTGAAAACTGTGAATATATAATATGGAAAATATATCCATGTAATCAATTATATTCCCCATAGTAAATATTACTAAGAGGAAAAGTGATTATAATGATTCAAATAAAAGTAAACTTAGAAATCACTCATCTCAATAAAAGATCACTAACAGGGAGTTTATAGAAAAACTTCTAACAACCAGTGAACATGATTTGATTAAAAAAAAACTTTGCAACTTGTTATCAAGACAGCCAAATTAAAAAGAGATCAAATATTTCACTGATCAAAAGTCAAAAGCTTAAAAAATTTAAATCTGGCAAGGATTTTTGTGACTGGCTGGCTTACTGACTTCTGGATAGGAAAGTGATATCATCTTTATGAAGAAATATTTATAAATATTAGCAAGCTTCATAATTTTGATAGTCATTTTATCTCTAAGCTAATAGTCAGAAATGAAACATGTTTCAAGTATAGGTGTAGTGATTTCATTGTCATTTTTCCTGGTCAAAAGTTCGAAAAACACTACGCTCCAAAATAGAAAAACATGTTAGTCAGCATACTCTCACTGAGTAGTGTATAATATCATATATTGTATAAAATAAACAATGTATACACAGTGTAGTAAATTGTATTTTTTAATACTATCTAATGTAGTGGTTTATAATTAGTAGGAAAAAACAAATAAAAATGCATGAGTATATACATATATTTTCATTTAAAAACATAACAGAGAAAAAAGTACTAGAAAAACACTAAATTTGAGTGGAGGCTTAAATTTAGTTTTCCTTTGCAAGTTTCTGCATTTCTAAATTTTATACCACGAGCATACGACACAGGTCTTATATTACATTGTTTATAAGCATATTTTATATATTTCAAATAAATTGAGTGTTGCTGAAACCACGTCAATTTTGAACTATTAATTAATAAAGGGAGTAGTTAACTCCTTGAGCCCATCCTTTCATTTATAAGCATAAAATAGCTATAATTTCCAAAAAAGGGTTTTGCCTGACATTTTACTTGGCTTGAGGAGGGTTCAGAGATTGTCAGATATGAAATCCTCCCCTTGTTTAAAATGAATATTTTGTTACAACTACCTTCTTTTCATGAAAGAGGAATTTTCACTTTTTCCTTTTTCAGTGGCTACTTTTTTCTTAGTTGCCCAAACAGTGTATGCTCAGAGAGACACTCTGTTGGCAACTGAAGCTGGTTGTTTCTTTCTTCGTAGTCACTTACAAAGTAAATCCTTCAGGAGAACATTTCTTTAGCTTACTCTTTCATTATTTCCAGAGGCAAAAACTGGCAGGGCAATTTATAATTCAACTTTTGCTAAATCCATGACACCCAATATATATGTCAGGCATTTCAACGACAGGGTACTTTGGGGATAGGATAAATTGTACTGATTATAAGGGCAAGCTGTTCTTCTAAAACATATCATATCAAAAAGAAGGGAAGCATTATTTGGAAAATGTAATGTATCTTTAGAATGTTCAGAAACATCAGAGGTAATCGCTCCATGTGAGCATATTCCTCTTAGTGCTCTACAGCTAACACAGTTTGCTGGCCAATTCTTACCATGTTTTTGGTAGCACTCATCTGGGGAAAGGGGGGCGGACAGACCCTATCAGTTCACAAACCTATCAGGGGCTGGTCGTCTTTCAGCAGTCACGTCGCTCTTAGTGCTGCAGTAATTCATACTTGCCAGAAATGACTCACTCAGAAACCCAAAACATGGCCCTAATCATTTTAGGAGTGTGTTGGTATGTATGAGTAGTATAAATATTATTTTATAATATAATCTCCTCTGATCTTTTAAAACATCCTTTCAGTGTTCCAGATAGTTCACTGTGTGATATGTGTAGCTTAAGCAAAGCCATGGAATCCCTTAGGTTATCTCCCCAAAATGTGGAAAAAGTTGTCAATTGAAATATAAAAATCAGCTCTGGTGGCACACGTGCTTGTGCGTGCGTGCGTGTGAACACACAAATGTTGCCGTTAAGTTTGACATTCCATTAATGAGTGCAGTAATTAAGCAATGCAAATTGGTAGGTTACTCCGGGTCTCAGGATAGGGAATGGGCTTTCGAGCCTTTCACCTCTAGGTCAATGGTTTCTGTTTAATCGGGCTGTTAATGACTAAAAGTCATTGTTTCCATCTGAGAGCCGTTTGGTCTCAACGTGAAGCGAGTTGGTGGTCTGCTCTCAGTTTCTCATGTGCAAATGTAAGGACCACGAAATCTGCAGCGGCTCTTGGCTCCCCGGTTGTACAACTCAGTGAGAAAACACGCCGCTCGAAGGAGATGACAAAGTCGCTCCATCTAGGACACAACATACCTCAACAAGGAACACATTCCTCAATAGAAAAGTGATGCTGAAATAGTGGACCTGGAATAATAGAGGAGTTGTGAATTCACTTTTACTCCTTACAGGAGATTTTTTTTCTTTGCAAGCTTGTTTCAACAAAAGTTAACTTATTTAAACCAGAGTTTACGTATATGATAGAGACCATGCTAACAAATATTTTCCTTTTCAGAAACCAAAATCAAAGAGGCTAGGGCTGATCTCAGATCATGCCAGGAGTCAAGTTTTCCATTGGTAATGGCGTCTTAGAAATATTTGCAAAAGTGGGAGCACTTCTAAGCACCAGGAGTATTTGGGGAGCACAACACCAAAAATGACATTCTTCATGCCAGCATGAGGAAAATAAAAAAGGTAGAAATTAGTACGGTGTGTCTATAGTAAACACATTGCAATAATTTTACATTGAGTTCACCCCAAAATACATTAAAATAGCTTTGTAAGTAATATTAGTTTACGACATCATTTAGGTTTCACGTGTTCAGCCTTTAAATCAACATCTGTGTATGCTGCCTATGTTTGCCACCAAAATTCTAATTTCCATCCATTGCCTGTTGACCCTTTTACTCTATTTGTGTTCTCCCCTTTTCCCTTCTCTTTTGGTGACAATTTTGTTTTTGCACCCTAAAAGTTTGTATTTGCTTTCAGTTCCTTTGTTCAGTGTATCACATGTAAGTCAAGTCATGCATGTCTTTCTCCATCTGACTTATCTCAATAAGTATAATATTTTCTGGTACCATTCATGCTTTTTAACGGCTTTTCATCATATGTATGTATATGTATGTATGTGTATACATGTGAGTAGTATTCCACTGTGTATATATACCACATATACCACCTCTTCTTTATCCACTTGTTCTGAGGTAGGCACTTTGGTTGTTTCCGACTTACAGCTATTGGGAATGATGCCATGATGAACATGGTGGTGCATTTATCCCCTCAAATTAGTGTTTTTCTATTTTCATAGGTGTCTAGAAGTGGAATAGCTGGTTCACATGGTATTTCTTAGAAATCAAAACACCTTGGCATTGGAATAAAAACACACAGGTAAATGGAACAGAACTGAGTGTTCCAAAATAAACCCAAAGATATATGGACAATTAATTTTCAGAGAAGGAGCTAAGAGCATAAAATAGCGTAAGGAAAATCTCTTCCATAAACTTTGTTGGGAGAGTTGGACAGACACATTGAAAAGAACAAAACCGCACCACTGTCTTGCATCATACGCAGAAATGAACTGATAACAGACTGAAGACTTGAACGTAAGACTTGAAACCATGGAATACTTAGAAGAAAACACAGGTGATTCTCTCAGCATCAGCAAAGATGTCTTTGTGGGTAAATCTCTAAGAGCAAGAGAAATAAAAGAGTAAACAAATGGGACTACGATAAACAAAAAAGCTGCACAGTGAAGGAAACCGTCATTAAAACAGATTTAACGTATACACACAGCTACATTAATGAACACCTGTAAGCCTGCATAAACGAAGGCTATGTTAAAAATAATGAATTGCTAGTGGTGCTCTTTCAACAGGAAAAGTAATGCTAAAGTTCTGTTAAGAACAAAACATGCAACTATTTGTGAGGGAGCGGATGTGGAACTGCTGCTGGAAATAGACAAGAATTAGACAAACCTCTTTTGTGAGATATGAGCAGGGGCTGAATGATAAAGGCTAAGATGATTGTAGTAGTAAGCTAATAATGCGTCTTGATTAGAGAAGAAAGGCTGCTGATAAGCCCATAGTTAAAGGTGGCATTGTGGGACTTTTCAGTCAAGAAAAGTCCCAAACTCTATGAAGCATCCTGCTAGAGTTGTTAGAGAAAACCCAACCACGGTAACAGTGCTTCTCAGTGAGGAGATGTCCCCTCCCACAGGCTGAGCTCAGAAAAGAGTGGGAGATAACTTTGGATTTTCCTGCATCAGAGATGCTTAGCTTTCAGCACCACCCTGTGAAATTTCATCCTGTCCCCACTGCCACCCAGAAACATTGTTAACATGTTTCTCAACAAAACTTCACCGAGACTGTAATTTCAAGACTGACAAAGCCAGAGAATCAACACCATTTAGCTCAACATTTTTAGCCTTACTTATCCTTCAACTACTAAAATTTTGCTTTCACTTTTAAAAACAATATTTCTACTAAGATTATCACTACATGAAATATTTCATCAAATGAATGTTTTTCAGTCACTATCTTTATTAGACACTTCCTTTCTTTTCTGGAAACCCTTCCATTTTGATTTCTTCGACATCATTTCCATCCCACCTTTCAGAATATGCCTCAGTCATCTTTAGGTTTCTCTCATGTCGTCAATGACTCCAGTGTACTCGAGCATCCAGTTCTTAGCTGTCATTTCTTGCAAGTGTCTCTCCCATGCTCATGGCCTTGGCTACTAACCACTGATGGTCCCCAAATCTCTATTCCCAGTGCTTATCAACCTCTTGAATATAAGACCAATAGTTTCTACACAAGACCAATGTTCTATTGCACAGCTCCACCTGCATATCACATAGGCAGATTTTGGTTTTCAGAAGGGTCAAAATTATACCATTACACATTCTTCCTTTCTGTACTCACTCAACGACACTTGCTAAGTGGAGCTAAAAATATAAGGAGAACATGGAATCTCTAGGTCAGTTGAAGAGATGAACATAAATAATTATGAAAAGATGCATTCATGACACTTTGCAAGACAAAGAATGAAGGTCTTAACTCTAGAAAGGGTGAGAGAAGAGAGGGTGAGTAGTTAGAAACGTGTAGCTAGGAGCTGCTGCTATGATCAGAGGCATTCTGAATAACAAAAGGGGTGCAAGTTGAGAAATATATCTGCATGTTTGTTAGTTGGTGTGACTGTGAAGCTCACAGGAGGAGGGCAGCAACCTTGCATTGGGAAAGAAGCAGTGACCAGGTCATAAAGGGTCTTATTTCATGCAAAATACTTTGGACCTTATTCTGTAGGGTTAACAAAACACATTGGTAATACTGGTTTGTTTTTTAGATGATTACTCTTTCTGTGGTAAAGAGGAAGATGCTGGGGCAGAGCATTTTTGAATGAAAGCAAGGACAGCCATGGAAGGGGAATATGTTGGAGAATATGAGGGGGGATTTCTTTATCAGGGAATTTAGAAATCATGAGAACCTGATTGAGGATACCAGAGTTGACACAGAGAGAAAGAAGTGAAGTCCATGTATATGATTTTTTGAAAATAAAATGAAACTGGGGTGACTATTGAACTTGGAAAATGAAGGAAAGTCTAAAATATTGAGGATGAACATCAAATATCTGGGTTTTATGATGTAGGCCATAGCACTATTGAAAAAGATGGCTGCCACAGGAGAACAAGAACTTTAAGTCAAAGTTGAACAATGGCCTCTTTATTCTAGTATCTTGCCTACACCAACACTTTTCTTTTTTAGGATAATATTCTTAATAACAATATTCTTAATAGCAGGGTACAGTAGAGAAAGAGGTAGTGCACTGGGAAATATTTAAAACATATCATTCTTGTTATATTAAAATGCAGTGTGTGATCTTGGAAATGTTACTTTATCTAAGTTGAATTGTTTTATCTGTTAAAAGGGAAAAACAATATAACCTCTCAAGATATTGTGTAAAATAAAATAACCTATTTTAAGGCATATTCTTTGTAATAGGAGGCTGTTCTAGCAATGAGATACATTTTTACCCTTTCCACAGTAAAGTGTTCAGATAGTTTAAAAAATATGGCAAATAACTTCCAAATACTCATTTTCTCGCCTAAGATTTTTTCCCTGAATACTTGGCACATTTCTTCTTTGTTTGAAGTGTAATAAATAAAGCAGGATATGTCTCTAAGAACAATAAAAATAAATAAAATCATGTTCCTACTGAACTCCTGTGTTTTAGCATTTCTTATAGAGAATAAATAACTTATTGGTATTGTTTAAGCCTGCTTGATGTACTTAGATATTCAGGAGCATAGACTGATCTAATTGTGATGATGTGTGTGATTTTACATATATTATATATAGAATATATGCATATATAATGTCCATGCATATTATATATGTGTATATGTATGTATATGTGTGCATATTTAAAATAGAACTTAGTAGAAATTAAATACCTCTTAAGGATAGGCTTTAAGAGTCCAGTTTTTTCTTAATTTAATTTTATTGATGTGACATTTATTGATAACATTGTAATATATTATGTCATTTATTACATTATAATCCCTACCGGAATTCCAGTTTCCATTCACCATGTAGCTTACCTCATTAACCTTATATGCTCACCCTCCAGAGCCCAAGCAAATTTTTATAAAAGTTTCCATACATAAGAATGAAGGACCGTAGCAGTCAGAATTTGAAAAAAAAAATTTCCTCACTGAGATATAGAAATCCCACCTTTAGATCTGGTGGGTGCAATTGATAAAACATTTCACAATTGACGGTTTGATGTGGAATTTGATACAAAGAAGTGGTCATTTATAATAGCAGGATTGAGGAAAACTTTTGGTAAAACTAGATCTAACAGGTTAAATTTCTCTGGAGTTTTTCTAGCTACTGGATGCCGTATTATAATGTCTATAATTTGGCTTGGTTGATGTAGCCGTGTGGGTGATTATGTTACTGATAATAGAAGCTTATAAATTTCTTGAACGGAAGTATATGACTTCATAGAAGGCTGTTTTAATTCACTTACACCGTCTGTTTCCCCCAGCAACAGTTCAAGTCTCCTGTATAAATCAGAAGTCCCTGCCTTCTCCAAACACTTGTGCAACCATTAAAAACACACCAATATGGAACATAATTGACAGACCTTTGGATCCAGTCCACTTTTTCTCTATCTAAAACTATTCTGGAGCATAGATCCACAGAGATTGATGAAGCATTTAAACTTTTTCAGCAGTTGTTTTTAACTGTATATTGGTAACTCCCTGAAAACAAGAGAAGAAAAGAAACCATGTGTCTATATAAAAAGAGAGATGATAGTGGAATGAATATTGAATTGATAGACATGAAAACAGGTGAGCAAATGGAGAAAGGAAAGAAAGAATGAGATACGATGATGCCCTAGGATTGAACCTTGAGGGACTCTAACAATAAAAGCAGAATAGAAATGATGAATTGTCAAAGTTGACTGATTATAAGTAATCAGTGAGGAAGAAGTCTATGACAGTTTACTTTTCCTAAGACGCCACGAAAGAAGAATGTTAGGTTTGAAGGGAAGGTGAGAAGCTGTATTTGGAATAAGTAAGATTAAGGGTAAATTAAGACTTGAGCATATTTAGATGCTAATAGGAAAGGTACAGTAGGCAGGACAAGGATGAGGAAAGAAGGAAGATGGTAACCCAGAGAGGTCTTATTTAATAAGTGATAGGTATTGATATCTATTATATGAGAAATTAAAATAGAAATTATTAAAATATTCAGACATTAACTCATCTATGGTGTCATCATAAACCCATTGCATTTGAACATAGCTAATGTTTCTATTGAAACTGATTATTTTCCAAAATAAAAATAAATTTGTATTAAATGTGGTTCTGCATTGCATTTTTTCATTCTTTTTCATATCAAGTTCAGTAGAAGATAGCTGGATTTTAACATCTGCCTCTGCATTCAATCTATTGCCTTAAATAGAAATATTTTTGTTAAATCTGGCCTCGCGTAGATACATAGTTGGTTAAGGGAGGCAATATCAGCACGGCTCTTTGATGCTAAACAAGAATCCATCACCTGGTAGTTTCTTAAAGATCAGTTGTAGTGTGAAATCTGAAGCCTTATCAATGAACGTTTGTCCTCTGCAGTCCATTTGTTTCTACTGTACTTTGAATTGAGTTACACAGATTTAGAACACAGATGTTTTAAATGCTGATAGATTTTTTTACACAACATCAAAAAATTACATTGGTTAATACCCCTGATTTCAACAGCAATAGCTTCAAGTATTAGGCAGTTGTCCAGATGATGACATTAGATACAAGTTTCCAAAACTTCTAATACTCACTAAAAAGTTCAAGCTCTTTGGCAAGAAATACTTAAAGTTGTGGCAAATTTACTTAGTTCATTTCCAAGAAAATATGTATGATAGGTGAGTCTGAATGAATACTGTCCGTCAGCCATTCTTTCAAGTAATACAGAATTCCACCAACAAGCTCTCAGTTCAATCACCCAAGTGCTTTTCCTCTAGACAGCTACCATTTCTCACTATGCAGAAATGTTTTATGTGGACTTCCTATTACGTCACACAGAATATTCAAAGGATATATACTCAGGGTTTGAGATTTAATATATTTAACAACTTATTGCTTAAATAAAAAACATTTCTTTAAAAAAAATGCAAGAGTGAGAAAGTGAGACTAGAAGGACAACATACAAGGAGTGAAACTGTCTTGACTAGATTGCATGCAAGAGCCACCCACAGTTTTATCTGCCATTAACTTTGCTTCATCAGTGCAAATGTCAAGAAAGTGAAATGCTACCACAATATCTTAGTATTGTTATGGTAATAGTTTGACCTGGTAGAGAGCATGAATTCTAAGCAACCCCTGGGGTTCATGGATCTCACCCTGAGAAGAGCTACTTTAAGAATTTACTGTATAAAGACAGACTTTGACTCAGTCTGAAACAGATGGTTAAATACATATTGCTGGGCCCAACAGAAATTTCTTTGGAAAGAAAATTTTGACTTATGTCATATCATACCAATAAAAATTTAATGTATCAGATAGATGTTTGTAGTTTCATTAGTCAAAACTACAGAAAATATAGATATGTATCTAAATTTAGGGATGAAGAAGATGACAGAAACACAAAACAACAAACCTTAAAAGGAAATATGAAGAGTTTTTTTCAGCAACAAATTGGAAGACTTTTTTTAATATTGAATCACTTTAGCATCCAAAGAAATATAGACAAAATGGAAAACTGAGAAAATGTTATTTGCAACATATATAATAATTAAAGTGTTATATAGTTCATACATAATGAACTTCCATAAATTAGAAAGGAAAACATGATGGCAGTTAATTCTCAACAAAAGAACTATAAATGACGAATAAATACAAATGTTTAATCTTTCTATAGATGGAGACATTTAAATAAAATTGGTGAGGGTGGGGGAAATGATTGTACTTATTATCTGTTACTATAGATCAATATACCCCCAAATTGTTGCAGTTATCTGAAGATTGAAATGAGTCTGAAGGGTCCTGTTTCAAGGTCATGCCATGTCTGCCTCTCTAGTGGGTTTCCAATAACATGACAGTTTGCTATCCCCAACACAACTGAGGGGGGAGAGAGAGAGAGAGAGAGAGAGAGAGAGAGAGAGAGAGAGAGAGAGAGAGAGAGAGAGAATGAGAATGTTAGACAGAACAAGACAGAAACTGTCGTTTTATAACTCAACTGAAGTGATAACCCATCTACCATATTCTATTCATTAAAAACAAATCACTGTGTGTAGCCCACACTGAAGAGAAGAGACTCATTAGGGACTGTCTTAGGGGCTGTCTGACACAATGACATTCTCCAACATGGCCAGACAGTGATGAAACTGGAGGGATAAGTTCTTTCTGGAAGGCAATTAGGCAATATATATCCATTGGTTGGTCCTAGTAACCTGACAATCTAAGAAGTAATGATTGCAAAGGGTAGATAAAAGAAAATAATGAATGCAAAGAGAAGATAAAAGATAAGAGTGAAAAACTGGGAGAAACCTAATGCCTAATAAAATAGAGTTAAAAAAATGATTAGACTTTTCAGGAGTATAAAATTTGTAACTGGTAAAAACATGTTAAAAAACTTTTAATAATACGGGCACTTGCTCGTGACTTAAAGTTTACATGAAGATATATTTTGCAAATCTTAATGCATGTTTATGTGCATCCAGCCTTGTTTGGAAGGATACAATTCTAAATGTCGTCAGTGATTTCTTTTATGTGACAAAGTTGGGGGAACCTCTCATTTTCATCTCTGTTTTCTGTGCTCTCAAATCTGTCTATAGTTAAATTTCATTATAAGGTCTGTTCTAGGTACATGCTGGGGGAGTAGGGATTGGATCCGATTCACATGCATCCCAAGGTCCCAGGTTAGCGTCCTGGGTCTGGTAGGAACAACCAGGATGGACAACTAAAGAAAATAAAGTATTTCTTCTTGTCTCTTCTTGTCTGCCTCTGCTCACCTTCATTTCTGATCTTACATTTACTTAAAAAAAAAAAAAAAGAGAGAAAGAAAGAAAGAAAACACATTCTAGAGAACAATGGAAAGTAATGAGGAATTGATTTTTTTTAATTAACAGAAAAGGAATTTGATAGATATTATTTTGAGATTGACTGCCAAAACACAGTATGAAAACAATTTAATAATTATATTTTAAGCTATTATAGTTACCATTCTTTTTCTATACTTAGACTGATACAAGTGAGTTGAATAGCATTCTTGTTTTAAGTAACGATTATAGATAAAATTTGAGTTAATGAGGCTGGGGGCTCAAGGAAAGCTATCAACAATCTAAAAGTTGATCATTGAAAAGTAAATTATCTTTTCTTCATGGATTCCTGAAAAATGTAAATTCTAGGTTCTTCATTAGATAAGGACCCTTTTCCAGAAAGACATGAATTAAGTCATTTAAGAGGTTGCTTTTAGTCTAAAGACATTAGTTTTGGCCATTTTGACTGCAATTCCATCCCATGGTTTTATTTTAAGCAATAATCTTAGCTCAGGATACATAAAGTGATTTTTTCAATCCACCACTGAACATCTGTCTTTGTGTTGGTGGTACAGTACTTTCTAACGGCTCTTTATAATATCTTATATTTGAGCTCATATCATTTATAAGTGAGAAATTTTGGAACAGATTTCTGAGACTATCTGATATCAGATAAGAATAAGTCAACTCAGATTTAAGCTGAGTGGCTGCAAGCAAGCAAAATAAAAAGGACAAAGACCAAAAAGGAGACTAATGCATTCTTTAGTAGGTATTGTGGAAATCCCCTTAACAAGTTCCATTCTATCGTGTGTTCTCATATGATACATCCAAAGTTTAGATTTCATTTGGAGTTTCACAATTGCCGTGTTATGATGGTTTTTTAGTAGCTAACCTTTTGTAATATATCTTTAGAGTGTGTTTAATATATTTAAAAAGCTGGACCTAACTCCATTCCCAAGCTTAAGGCTGACATTCACAAGGGCTAGATTGGCTCAATCTCAAGCTCGAGAAAGCTCTTATTGTGGTCAACTCCTCTGAGCCAACTATGAATAATGTCAGAATACCATTCAGCAAAGCAGGGAGATACTTATTCAAAGTGATTCATAGGAGCTGAGCAGGAGCAAAGAAATCTGAACAGGCTATTTCAGAGTCCTGGCCTGCCGAAGAATCCATTGCTCTTGTGAACACAGTGGAAAGAATCAGGGTTCATGCTCCTGGCTGTTGAGACCGCTTAGTAAATGTCTCACTGTATCCCAAGGAGAAGACAGAGTGTTTTAATGTGGGAAATGGAACCTTTTGTGCTGTCTGTTCTGGAGAAAAGAATGTGGTTTCTAAAATATTGCTTTTTGAACTTCCTGTACTGTATTTATACAATTCTGACTCTTTAAAAGGCTAACTTGTGTTATGACTAAACCAGTCACTGATAGACCCAATTTGCTCTGTGAGAAAAGTGTTCTGCACCATCTCTGTGGAGGTTTCTTTGTTTGGTACATTCTTTCTTTAGTCTCTATTATTCTGCATTCCACAAACCTTTGACCCGGAAGTACTAGGAACCATTTCTCATTTACCTTGCTACAGAATTATATTCCACCTGAAAACATGTTTATGGATTAGCGGTAAAAAGTAAGGGTGTAGAGTGAGAACAAACTGGAATCTAATCCTCTCTCTGGATTCATTTTACTGAGCCTTTGCTTCCTCATTGTAAAATGGAGGTGCAATCAATATCTCATGAGGCAGTTATGAAGATTAAATAAGAGGGTGTGCACAGCACAGTGTCTCGTGATTAGTAATGTCCCAACAAATTATAGTTCTTGGTCAGACAACCAGAATATTTTATTTTGTTTCAGTAAAGAAAATTAGTGATTTTTCAAACACTCACATGCTTAGTCATCTTTAAGAATGTAGAAAAATAGAAAAATATGTCATAATACGGAGAAAAGATAAAGAAAGCAAAGATTTCATTTTTAAAAAATTGCAACCCACAATAAGAAATACATTTCACATAATGAACTAGTCTACTATACATATAAACCCTACACATATTATTGAAATAAAAGTTTGATAAAACAATATCTTTTATGTGTTTTATAAATTTTACTTCTACTTCCAGGTCACATGTTAATTCTACTTTGAATAATCTTAACAAAGAGTGGGTATTAGCAAGATGTATTCTGAAATGGTAGGATAATAGGGTTAAATTAGCATTTCTTTATGAAACAGAACTTCCTGGCATGAGACTGTTTTGTTTCTGTGATTTTATGTACAATAGATTTAAAAGTATTCCCCTTAAAAATACTTTCAGAAAAGACAATATGGGAATCTGTAACCTCTTCAGTTAGATAAAAATAAACCCAACTATGATAGTACAATCATAAACCTTGAAGGATTTTAGTTTGATTCAGTGTTTGAAAGGACGATCAAACTCCAAGTTTATTTTTTCATAGCTTGTTTTTTCTCCTACAAGATTCTTCCTCGGAGTGGATTAGCAACAGACATTTGAAGTTGTACTGTTTAAATATCTTTGAATTATTTTTGTTTAAAAATGTCAATGGGTATGATAGGAAACGTACATTTTTTCCCCTGTAACTTCAAAACAACTGAACAGAACCTTTGGACTGAAACCAAGAATTGAATGTTTTAAGCTTTAAGAAGATTTTCTCTTCTGAAAAGTAATGAATGAATCTCTTGGCTAGTTTAACTATTTCAAGTTTTCATTTTTGAACTTCTAGCCTCCCATGACTTTTTGTAAAGTAGTGTTTATGAGTAGGTAAATGAAGTTGTTCTTTCTTCGTTCTCTCTCAAAGCAGAAGCTCTGCAAACCCTCTGTAATGAGGTGAAATGCACAGTGTTTTACAGTATGGAAAAAGTAGTGTTTCACCTTGCTCAGTGGTTATTTCTCTCAAATTTGCCCCCTTGAGAAGAGTGTGCAGTGGCCAGTGGAATGGAAAGGACATCATTTTCTACTTGCGTTTCATGGGAACCGAAAAGAACTCCATTGCTGTTATGCCACTTAAATGTCCAGTGATTTTGTTTTAGTGGGTTACCAGAAAACATGTGCAGTTGGTGAGGCATGTGGAAAGCTGACCAAGAGCCACATTTTCTGAGCCTTTGTGTTGGGACCAGTTAAGTCGTGTAGTCTGCATTCAGACACAATGAAGGATGCAAGATAGATGGATTCATTGGAGTCTTCCTTTTTTTTTTTTTTTTAATTTAAAGAAAAGGTGTAGGCGAGATTGAAGGTGAGTAGGCAGGAAGGCAAGCAGCAAGAGGAGGAAGAAGTGTTTTATTTATTTTTATGTAGTTGTCCATCTTTGTCGTCTCCCCACTCCTCCACCCAGACATGAGAACCTAGGTCCTTGGGATGCATGTGGGCTGTGTGCTCAGCAGGAGGCAGCGGACCTAAATGCTTGTCCGCCAGGGTGATCCCAGATCTTCCATTTTAAGAGAACTCTCAGGGTGTTTGGGGGCTCTGCCCTGGTTTCTGAGACTCTGGGACTTTGCACCTTCTTCAAAGCACCACGTCACTAAAACACACACTTTCCTTAGTCCCAGTGCCTCAGCTGAAGCCTCTTCAAATCTTCATTTGTGGGGACAAGGAGCCAGGGGAAGACTGAAAATTTGCAAAGGCGGATTTTTAGATAGGCAGTGATTCTGAAATCATTCTTACTGTGTTCAATTGTGTACTGACTCTTTCTTCCCCACCCCCAAACTATCTCCTTTTTAGAGAGGTAAGACATGCCAATGCTCTATAAGAACACAATACATTCCTTTTGTATTTCCATTCACAACTAGTTGCATCTGTAAGGAAAATGGACTCCGTGTGTGTGTGTGTGTGTGTGTGTCTGGAGGAAATTTGTAGAGATAAGATGAATGGTAGTTATCAGTAAGAGTTAAATGGTGCCTGGTTGATAGGTGAGGGTTATCAGAAGGAAAATATGGAAGGACAGATTAGCAAAGCTGTTGATGGACTCACTTTGTTTTCTTATTTTCTGAAACGCTCTTTGTGCTCTGATCAAAACAAATTCAGATAAGTTCTACAATACAAAATTATATGCAATATTTGCTTGGTGGGAAAATACATCCTACTTATTTATTTCACAGTCTTCTAAGTGACTTCCCTGTATATGTATAGCATATACAGTCAGATGAAACATAACATTCTTTTTCCATATAAGAACTTATTTTTATTGATTGTAACTGAATATTTTAGGATCACCTAGAAAAAGGGAGAATAGGCTTAGAGTTGTATTTTGTGAATACTAATATGGCATCATCAGGGTTAAGCAGAGAAGGAAACACTGGGGAGTGGAAAAAGCAGTTTCATTTTTAATGATTAATGTTATGTATAACACAGTATTTGTTTTTGAATATGTTTTTATTGAAATGACATTGCATTACAAGAGTATGTAAGTTTCACAGTGCACCATCCAAAACCAGCATCAGTGTGTGTACTAAGTTCACCATTAAAGTGCTCCACTATATAACTAACCCCGTTTATTTGATTTGCCCATCCTTCTTCCCACTTCTCTTCTTAAAGCCAGTAATTTGACTGCATTAAGAACCCACCTGAGTTCAACATAGTTCATCTGTTGGGTTTTTCTATATACCACATATGAATGAAATCATACATGTCTGTCTTTTTCTGTCTGATACATTCATGTTATTCTAAGAGAATTTCATCTTTTTAAAGCCACGTAGTCTTCCAATGTCTATGTAACATTTCATTTATTACAATAAGGCAGATCTATTTTAGAGTGAAAAACTACCCAGGAGTAAGAAAAGACACCAGATTTCTGGTTAGAACTCTGATATTAACCTTTTAAACTAGTGACCTTGGCAAATTATTTTGCTCCGCTGAAATTTAGCCTTCTGGTCTACAAAATAAGAAGTACACAGTGATGGCTGGTCCATCAAAATATCATAACCTTTCCCTTTTTTAGAATTGTTTTCTCTTACACCATTCTTGGATAACTTTTCTTCCTTCAATTTCATTCTGTGAAGGTGCTATAAGATATAAGGCACCTGGGGGTGGAGTACCTCAGTGGAAATTCCAACCTCAACGCTTTTAATAACAGGTGACTTTGGGTAGGCTTCTCAGTCTCTGATGCGCCATCTGTAAAATGGGAATAGGGGTCTGTCTACTCTTTGGAGGAGGTTTACTTGAGACACTGCATGTAAAATGTTGACTGGATTCCTGCCACGTAGCAAACGCTCTTGAAGTTTTTAACAATCTTATGAACTTCAAGCTGCCCGTGTTTCTCTGCAGAATAGCATTTATCTCCTTGTTTGGGAACTGGCTATTAAAAGAGTTATCTATCTACATATACCCACTGCTTCCTCCACATCCCATTGGGCCATTTAATCCCTGAGAACAGAAACTGGGCTTTGCTCACTGCTGGTTTCTCAGTGCCGAATGATTAGTCTGTCTCCTGGTAGAGGTCAAATAAATATTGACTGAGCACATGGGGATTTTATCTCAGAATCTTACAGGAAAAGAATCAGAGCATCGCTAACCCAGAAAGACAATCTATAGCCAACTAGATTGATTAAAAAAAGTTGTGTTCAGCAACCTAGAACTTTCGGCCCACCAACAACTCTTTTGAAAGAAATGATTCATTTGACTATTTTGGTTTTATCAGATTAAGCATGCTTGCCTTTTCTCACCAGAGAGTCCTGTTCGTGGGTAATTTGTTCCTTGGAAACGAAATTCTGTGCATCTCTATGTGGATACCAGGGCCTGAGAAGTCAGTTTTGACAGGTATTTTTTGTTTTGTATCTCATTCATAAGTCAGGTGATAATCAGATTTTTGTTTGGTCAAACTAGCCAAGCAAATACTCTGTTCTCTATTTTAAAAAATCTAACAATTAATTCAAGATCAAGTAGGTAACCTGTAAAAAGTTCCATAATGAAAGGTATCTTTTTTCCTTCTAATACAAAAATGACAGAAGATACATGTGTGGGCATCACTTTTTCCAATGGAATGTAGCCACTTTCATTTTATGGCAGAAGAAATAAAAGAAGAAAAGTGATTTCTTTGGCCATCAGATCCCTTTGGTAAGTGTGTGTTCTGGGTGTTTGTGCAAAGCAACAAAAATCTTTTCTCATTAATTTTTTAACCATTGTATGATTTGTTTACATTGCTATTTGCATTTTAGGATATTGAAATCACACCTCCATCTGTGTGTATTTCACACCACACCCGCCACCAGAGTTTTCATGCCCCTTGCTATCATTTTGATACCTCCTTCCATCCCTGCCCCTCCCACCACTCTGGTAACACAGTTTTGCATCCTGAGAACTTTGTTGAGATTTGTCTGTTTGGGCTTTTTTTGGGGTGTGTTGGTCTGTTTGTTTCATTAGGTCTTACCTATGAGGGAAAGCATCCTGTGCTTCTTTTTAAATTTTTGGCTTATTTACCTTCACATCATCATCTCCAGTTTCATGCAGGCTGTTGCAAAAGACACGCGTCTTTTTTCACAGCTGCATAGAATTCCATTGAGTCTCTAGACCACAGCTTCTTAATCCATCATCTATTGATAGGAATTTAGGTTGTTTCCTTGTCTTGGCTACTGTCAACTGTGCTGCTGTGAATAGAGGGGTGCACTTACTTTTCCTGATTAGTGTTTTTGTATTCTCTGGGTATATGCCTAGAAGTGGGATTTGCTGGATCAAATGATAGAGTCCATTTTTTTTTTTTAAAGGAATCTCCATACTGTTCTCCAAACAGGCTTGTTAATTTACATTCCCACCAACAGTATAGGAGAGTTCTTTTCACTCCACACCCTCTCTAACACTTGTTTATAGTCTTTTTGATATAGATCAATCTCAGTTTTGTGAGGTGATATCTCATTGTGAATTTTCTTTGTATTTTCTGAGGATGAGTGATGTGAAGGATTTTTTTCATGTAGGACATTTATGTGTCTTCTTTTGAGAGGGGTCTATTAAGCTCTTCTACCTATTTTTTGAGCAGGTTTTTGCTTTTTGTTGTTGATATGTATGAGTTATTTATATATGGTGAAGTACTTGTCTGCTTTATGTAAATAACAAAAGTCTTATTGTGAAGCTAAGGCATTCTCAAAATATAGAACTTAAAATTATCTCAGGAAAAGGAGAAAATATATGATTTGCTTTAAAATTTATGATTATTAGTGTTTTCAAATGAGTTGTTGAGAAATACTTATAAATATGCAAAATATATGAAGACATTTTATAATTAAAAATGTTTATATTTTCTAGTCATACAGTGATTTTAACATGGGGGGGCATCACCATCTATCCTGATTCTTTAAATAAATAGTTGCTTGCTTTAGCAATTGGGGTTTAGTCAGATTAACTTGGAGTTATGATTTAGTCAGTGACATTGAATAAACTCTAGAGCAAGAAAAGAAGGGAGATGGTATAAAATAAAGCAAAAAAATGTAACAAAGCAGAAGATACTCAGAGAGTTCAACAATTTAGAAGATTTTCTGACTTCTTTTAAGCCCCAAAATAATCTGCTGCTGTAGCAGGAGGCTAGTCTTCCAAGTTAGAGAATATGCATATGTGGTCAAAATCTTCTTTTAAAAAATTGTTGAAAAATGTAAAATGTACTTTGAGGAAACTGAAAGTTCAAATATATCATTTCCTTCACTAGGTCTCTTAAATATTTACATTGCCTTTCTTAATTACCTTAAAACATTTTAGTCAATTTATATATTTAAATGCAGAGTCCTTAAAAGAGGGATGTGTGTGTGTAAAAATATATACAGAAACTAACTACAACGTTATTATACCTTGAAAAATTGTATACAAGGTCACCATTGGTGAAATGTACTAACAATTTTTATTCGAGACTTTACTGACAAAGATAACATAAATTAGTAACCAGTTTTTCACTTGGCCAAGGTGCCCTGGAAAATACCCCATTTTTTACTTTCTAGATTCTAAAACAAGTCATCCAGTAGTTAAAAGATCTCAATATGACATTGTCATCATCCCTAAGGTCAAACTTTTAGTGATGTCAAGTGTATCGCAACAGCTTGCTTACCACCCAGAAACAATCTGTATTTATCCCGGGAGTCTTAAAGTTACAATATTTTCACTAAAGGTATCAAATTTTTTCTTTTCTTTTCTTTTTTTTTTTTTTTTAAATGTTTGATGGTGTAGAAGAAGATGGGGGTGATGTTCTGGGAGAGAAAAGGGAGAAAAAGAATGCTAACTGGCAACTAGTTTATTAGAATAATAATGTCACCTCTTTGACATTGGAAGTAGGCAGGCCATCTTGCTCTGGTGTTCAGTGGTGGGGAGCACAGAACTGCTGGTCAGACCAGAGGACTCTAGTTGAGGTTAGATGAGAACTTCTCAGCTGTAACCAAATGGGAGGAAACTGTGATGAGGCAGGAAAAGTGAGAAATAACTCACTTCTGTCTCTGGCCTGATGATGTTGAATTTCTTTAGCCATGATGTCTGTGGGACACTGTCTGTGGGACACTGGCGTTTGATCTGACATAATACTTGCTGCAAAGGAATGCCCCGTGTCTTGGATTAAGTTCTGATCTCTTCACTCTGGCCCACTTCACCTGTGTCAGCACTGAGCGCTCATTCTCAGCCGTGGCAGCTGTATTTGAGATGTCAAAAGTTAGAGAGCGCACGCCCAGTTTGCACTCAAGCATTCAGAGAATTTGCCAATTCCATAAAGTTGTGACCGCTGAGTCCGAAGGCAGCATTTGCTTCTGTCTGTGACCCCAGTTTTTTTCCACTGTCGGTGGTGGTTCTTATGCATTCATTGGGATCAGTAGAACAGAAAAGCAATCAGGAAGATAGAAGACAAAAATACTGCCCCTCCCAATTTTCCCAGACACAAATGACAGAGAAGGAAGACAGAGAAGGAAGACAGACATTTGAAGCCTGAGTTCTTCTACAGTAGGCAGATTATGATGATGAAACCCTTCTAAGTAAACTCTGCTGCTAGGTAGCCTTTACATTTTGTCTTTTTGAAATCCCAAATGCTTTTGAGATTTGAAAACCCAAACTCGTGGTCTACAAAATCCTAGAGAAGCAACAGAACAGGAAAGAAAAATGGCATAAGACAAGTAAACAATGGATCTGCTTAAGATGAATGTGAATTGTCAAAAGGAAGGGAGGACAAGTGTCAGTCTCTTCAGATCCTTTCCAGTTCCTCTGCTTTCCTTTGTGTCCTGTGACAGCTCCCTGGAGTTTTCTGATGTCTTTTTTGAACAATTCTGGTAGCTAAGCTCTACTTACCAGTAGTTTCTAAATGTTCCCCAATATGTCATTATATTGTTTTTTTTTTTCCTCTTCCTAAGGGGTTTTAATTAGTGTTCTCATCTGTGATAAAATATTGTTTTTATTTATTTTTTTTGCCACCTGCAACCTCAGGTCTAGAACTCAGGTCCACGGTTTTCATAGTCTATGCTTTAGGGGGAGGGTAGATTTAAAAAAACAAAAGAAAACAAAAAAGCATAAAAGCTCTAATTACATTTGTTGATTATTTTTCCTTTGCTTGATTTGCTTCTTCTTGATTTTAAGGGAGGCAAAGAATTGCACACTGTTTTGCTGTCCCTTGAAGTCTGTGTTCCTGTGTTTCTGTTTTTCATTTTCAAGATATAAATGTTCATATTGCCTGGATATGTAGTGAGTGATTTATATAATGACCAATCATATTAACTATTCAAGAATTTTTAAACAACTTCTTCTGGTGATGTAGGTAGGAACTGAGAAAAGTGATTTTTAAAAAATCTGTAGAATTCTCTACCCCAAACCGTATTTGTCACCAGTATGACAACTTTAAGGTCAGATTACAAAGATATGTTGACCTAGATCTTCCCATCACTTTATAACCAATTAACTCAGAATTCTGTAGTTCTGACCATGTTTCATGCTGCACTGGCAGAGTCACATTTTAGTTACATATCTTTAGGTGAAAATACTAATTACATAAATAAAAATCATCTATTACCCTTACTGTCTTCTCTTCATACTGCATGCTGTTTCTGTTTTCCCTGAGAAAGTATCTTTTGTGTTAAAAATATGCCTCTTCTCTTAAGACCCAGAGCTGATTAATATTCTTTTTAAATGATTTCTTTCATCTACTAAATTAGTCTCTTTTTGTACAACCCACAGTGTGCGATTTCTTGCAGCACTGGATTATTTCATCTTTTATATTATTTTCTATTCACTTTATGTTTTTAAGTCTGACCCATGAGTTCTAGGACTTAAGCCAAAGGCTCTGCTGGAAACTTTTCCCGAAACGCAGAGTTTGCCCTGGGTGCAGTTGTTTGTATTCTTGCCCTAAGATGGAACACCTAAGACAGAAGAATTGTGTTTTTGTCTTTTAAAGGAAAGGTGGAGGCAGGAATAAAGGCAAGTAGGCAGGCAGCAAGAAGAGGGAGGAGCAAAAAGTATCTTTATCTTATTTATATTTAGTTGTTCACACTGGTTGTCCTCCCCACACATGCACCCAGAACTTGAACCAGGGGTATGTGGACTGCACTTCTTTGGAGGCAAGTAACCAACCGCTACTCTACCAGGGCACACCAATAATTATGTTTTAATTATTAATTAAAGAAAACAAAATAGCTACCATCACGATTCCATGGTTCTTTAAAATAACCATGGTTCAAATCTCTCAGAAGAGTTACGACAATAATCATCAAAGTAGAATACACAAAACAGTACATTGGAGCACAACAAAATTATTAACATTTCTTTTCATGCTTATTTTTCATCCAAGAAAAGACAGAACTTGGCTTTACTGTGCTTAGCACATTGGCATTGGTCCCTCCTCACCCCACCACAAGTCCTGCATATCAGATGATCACATACCCTCCACACAAGGCAAAGTGAGGACAGAGGGTGAGCTTTACTGTGAGAACTTAACAGCAGTGACTTCATTAGGTCATCTCATCTTGTCTGGTCATCGACTGTTACAACATAGCACTGCTTTATTTCTTTCTTGTGTATATGGTTTTATGGCTATCATTAAAACACCCTGCATAATGCACATGAGGTTTCAAAATATTCCTTCTGATAAATTGCCACTTATAACAATATTAATAATACAAGTCCAAGGGCTCAAAAAGAAAATAGCATAGTTGATACACATTCTACTATAAGTGAAGTTCTTTATCAGCCACAAAACAGGGCAAACACATTGACGTTCAGATGCTGTCTATCAAATGGTCAGCCAAAAGAAATAATGATCAAGAAGACTCCATAAAGTAGGTCCCGTTCTTCCAGCTTTGACTTGAACCTCATGGAATATGTATTGTCTAGTGAGATATTGACTAGAGCTAGGATGAAGAGATCATGTTTCCCTATTTCAAAGGATGGTTTCCTTTTTACGTCTCATTATCTAAGAAATTCATATTTTTGCATTTTTTTCTTGCATATGTGATTAGCACTGTAGTACACACATAGCATTTTTAGATCAATGAATAGAAATGAAAGACACATACACAGCATTTCTTTTCAGATAGATATGAAAAATCAAGATGTGCACAAGTCTCCACTAGCATGTAAATGTCTTAGCAGACTCTGAGGTGTTTGAAGGCAGGGCTGGGGTCATAAATGAACCGTGCTGCAGTGAGTGAGTGAACTGGGGAGGGAATAAATGAGTGAATGTTTCAAGGATTCAGATTCCTTAACTTCAAGGAGCTTCTTATATGTAGTGTTTGATGTCGCCTTCCTGGAAAGAAGATATAATCCCTGAATGTACTCTGCCCTGGATCATGGCAACAGCAGACTGACAAAACTTTGACCTCACCGGATAAAATCCTTATTGTCTTCTTTTTTGATACAAGTTTCATCTCTATCATTCCTTTGTGCTATTTCTTGTCTGATAGAAGTAACTCAAGTTTATAAAAGTATGAGCAAAATTTCTTTATTTTTGCAATTGTCTCTACACCCATGGCTTCTTCTAGATATGTACATTTCATCTATTTTTTAAGACTCATGGTTCTTCATGGATTAATCTTATGATAGATGAAGAGGTGCACATATGATGTCATAATCAAACTTCCATATGACATTGGAATTAAAGTTGCCATTAAATTCAACTCCACATATATTCAAGTCCACTTTAGTCTGAGTTCTAGGTTGTGATAATTGTGATATGCAAACCAGTTCTTGTCTTTGAGGAATCTGAAGTTATTTAAATTTGGTGAGCTTTGCATGATTTGTATGTGTGCAGGTATGTGTGTGTATGTATGCACATATATGGATAGTTTATGTGTATGCATATACTTTTTATTTGGCATAGAGTTTCTTTCAGAGTCAGACATAAAATACAATTAGAGCCCAGCTTTGTGATTCTGGAGGAATACTTGCAAAGCACAGACACATTTTTCTAATGAAAATATGAAGAAGATGGAGACTTGGAGTCTTGGAGATGTGGAGAGCTGTGACCCTATCATGTGCTTCCTTCAAAGGGAGAAACTATTTTATAATGGCTGGATCAAAAACCTGAGAGAACATGGAGTGTTTGAAGATGAGAAGATGACCTGGTTAGTGCAGAGGCGTTGTGAAGCTAAAGAAACTCGAAAGACGCAGTGTTGGCTAGAGGTGTGGGAACAATCTTCTCTCTCCAAGTTGACAAATTATTCTCCTAATGAGCCAATACTTCCTAAAGAAGCAGCTATTCCCAGTGACACTCTAGTACCCTCTGACAGTTTAATTTTTCTTCATCTTTCTCTTCTCTCCTCCTGCCCATCCCACTGCTCTCTCTCTTTTCTCTCTCTCAAACACACACACACACACACACACACACACACACACACACACACACATAGACACCTTTTCACAGAAGCATCTGATACAACTCTTCTTCAATTCCTTTGATTTGCAAGAGGAATTAAGAGGTTATCAGCTCCTATATTAAATTACATCTGCATGGAACAGAAAGACCTTCAGTTGCTCGCTTATTTTTTCATTAAGCAGTGAACATTGAGCACATCCCATGAAAGAAGCTGCTCAGTTGTCCCACAGTATTCAATCTCTCCTTGATGTTCATCAGAGAATTCTTTGGACTTTCCACGGAACACCAGCCCCCCAGTTAGATCCTTGTTGTTGGGTAAAATGAGCAACATCTGGGTCATTTCCTTAGAAAAGAAGCTTCTCCCTCCCCATTTTTCTCTCTATCTGTATAAGAATGCAGATGTGGTTCCAGTGAGCCAGCTCCAGCCTTTTGGATGAGGGCAGGCCTCAGCCTAGTCTGGTTACAGGATAGAAGGATCCTGGCTCTCTGTCTGACCTGGTGGAGCAGATCCCCTGCATACCTTGAACTGCCAACTCCTGTTGTTTGCTTCATGAGGGAGAACAAAGCTTTCATCTTGTTTGAGCAACTGTACTTTTGGAACTTTTTGAGCCTAGATCCCAGAGTAGATGAAAAGATGAATTTTGATGGCTATAAAAGCATGGACATTTATATAAATATTAAGATCATTTCCTAGCTCTAAAATAATGATTTCTTGTACCTTTATAGCATCAGGCTTTATTCATGCTCTTTTCCCTCCCTGAAATGTCCCTTATCCTGGGGTAGAAATTCTATATTTTTGTAAAGGATTTGCTCAACTATCACCTACTAGTGACTCTTGCTAAGTTTTCCTCTGTTGCTGAGTTGACCCTATGCTTTATATATTGTTTCAGGTAAAATTAATCTTTTCCTTTGTGCTTCATTCACAACACATATTTTGTTTTTTGTCTATTAACTATGCATTTGCTTATATATTGCATTGGAATAGGGACAATTGTCTTGCTAATTTTTTCTGCCTCTCAGACATCCAGAGCAAACCAATAACCCAAGGAATGTAGGATACTCATTGGATACAAGTCTCATGCTTTGTACATTTATCAGGTTACTATAGTAGGTATTTTTCATATTTAATCTGCAAACAATGCTCATCTTTATTCTTTTCTTATTTATCAAATGGAAAAGTAACTTTTATTTGAAGAATTGCAGGAGAAGATAACTTTTTTTTTTATCCAGTTAGAATGGACTAGCTTACTTTGAAAGCACATGCCAGAAAAACTGATTATCATTAGGATAAGATAATTATGATTGCAATAACTAGTTTAAAAAAATGTCAGCTGCTCCTGTTTGATTTTTCACATAATAGAGCTATGCCCTGTTTCAGAATGATGTTTTCAGAAACTGGCATATATTTTTATTTCCCTACATGAATCTCTTCTCCTTTTCCTGACATTTATTCTTTTTATGCAATTATCCTAAAAGGAAAGCTCTGGCCAAAGAAATGGGTGGCTGTCTGCTTCTGAAGAGACATTCATGTCTCCTCACTTAGCTTTCAGGCTCTGAGAGCAGGAACCCTCAGGCCCATTGTGAAGGGGATTTGAAGCTCCTTGAGTTTCTCTGTCTCCCAAAATGTCCAAAATGAGATTACATGATGAGCAAGATCAATTTACTGGAAGGTATTTAAGCAATAAATCGGGAGCTTTTTGTCCAGTCACTGTTTCTTTCAAGCTTTGTGGCAGAAAATGAAGCCACAAGAGCTTTGACAAATTAGATATGACTACATCTAATTGTGTATGTTTAAGCTAATCGCACTGAATCGCAGCATTGTAACCGACTATTATGCCAACAAGGCCTTCGTTTAATCAGAGCAGTACCATTTAAGAGCGATTAATCACCCAACTAAAATGTCATATTAAGGTCACAGAAACTTGAAAGCTAAAAAGAGAGAGAGAACATTGAAGTCAGCTGATAAACAGACTAAAAGAGTACGTTGTGCCCAGGAAGTTCTGAACACTTGGCGTGGTTAGAAGCTGGTGGAATATTTAATGAGAACTCAGGCTTAAGTGAGATTAGAGACCATTTCATTCACTTGCTGGAGAAGGAAGTCTGTTAGTCCCTTAGCAGAGTCTGCTATAAATAGGCAACTCCTGTCCGCAGGATACTTGAAATCGGTGCTTCATTTTGCAAATGTCTGTATGGCCATGGATACCACTTCATGATTTTCATTTTCATTAATCTCAGGTATTTGGGCTGTTTTTTTTTTTAAGACGAAAAAGATCAGATGTGATATGGCATGTATGACAAGATGAACAAAAGTAACCATTTTACACAGTGACCAGATATGAAAAGGAACAATTTGGGTTCCCTTATTTGCAAGAAAGTTTTTATTTCCTAGAAACTTACCTAGTGGAATATTATGGGGCAAAAACAAAAGAACAAAGAGCTTGTTGTATTTTGTTTGTTTATTTACTTTAAATCTTTATCTTCCACATACGAGTGAAGTTACTTGGCATTTATTTTCCTTTGTCTAACTTACTTTACTTAATATAATCTTCTCAAGAGTTTGCTATATAGATGTTGAATTAGGATACTGTACACCTGAAATCTGTATAATCATATAGGCCAACATTGTTTCAATAACATTTAAAAAAAGAAAGAAAATGACTAAAGGTTTTCTTCCCCCCATTTTTATATTTTATGCTCAAGGGTTAGTGTACCTATCTGACAAGTCTATGTATGTCTTTCACAAGTGAAAAACTTTTTTTGTTTGTATGGACTCTAGAATAGAGGCCTCTTGAAAGACAATGCACGCAGAGTTGCTTTCTAGCATTCCTGAGCCTAGAAAAAATTGCTGAACTGACTGCTTGACGGATTTGAAGAAGGATCCCTAATGTCTCTCTTTAGTAAGGAACACTAGGTAATTACCATGAGGCGTGTAGACTTCTGGGTGATGTTGTAATGCGATAAAACTGACTATAATGATCATTGTTCAGACCTGGGGAAAATAGCACGGAAACAGAGAACAGGGACCACTTGGAAAAAGGAGGATGGATTCAGTTTTCATGCTGAATGGACTTAGCAGCAGGCAAGAGGTCCTGGTTGAGAGCATGGTTCGGGGAGAATCCCACTTAGCTTCAGGCAGTCCTGTGTGGTCCCAGAACACTCCCCATATGTGGCAATGAACCCTTGAATATGACTCGTCTAAGTGGAGATGTGCTACAAGTGTGAAAGACTATAGATTTCAAAAACATAGTAGAACAACAATTGTAGACTACCTTAATCATAATATTGCTTGTTGGGTATTGAAATGCTAGTATTTTGGGGATGTCGAGTTAGATGTAATATCTAGTTAATGTCAGTTGTTCCTTTGCACTGTGTTTAAGGTGATTAACAGGACATTTAACATTATTCATAAGGCTTGCTATGCTCCCGCAGGACAGTGATGTATAGACCAAGGAAGACTCACCACCTTTGGAATCATCGGAGATCTTGAGTGGATGTGATCCTGTAATTCAGGCATGATATGCTTCCTGATCTCTTGTAATCCCATAAAAGAGGCTGTGTCTCCCAGGCCTTTTAGTTCCAAATCAGAGATCTAGGGGTATCGAAATCTCAAATGGGAATTAAATTGAAAATGGAAGCGCTAACTTCTGGAAAGACAGGAATTGGCATTATTCAACTTCATAGAAAAAATGACAAAATACTTTTTAAAAAACCATCTTCTGGGGACATAAGGAGACAAGCTAAGCTTGCAACATGAAGGTTGGAAGTTTAATGATGTCTTAAGAGTCAGCGTTGTTTAACACTTGAGACGGGCTATGGTTCTTTGTTTTCTGCAGGGTGACGATAAGACAGGGCCTCCTCTGAAGTCCTAGATAAGTATAAAACTGTAGAAGACAATGTAAGATTGTGACCCAATATCAGTATTGATTCAGATACATGGAGTTGCTTCTGAAAGCTGGTGGCAAGACAGGACTAGATTACTGACTCTTTCCGACACTGTGAGTCTCTTAAGAGAACCATCTTTAATCTCTCTGCTAGATGTTAATGAAATGCACTTTACAATATATTATTTTGTGGCATTTCACAGACAATTTAGAAAACTATCTCTTAGAAAATTTGCTTTTCATATTCATCAAAATATTATATCTAGAACTGGATCGAATGTTCCTGAAGATCTGAAACAGTAAATTACCTTTTTCATTATCATTTGCCTTTGTGTGCATAAATGACACTGTGTTTATTATATAATCATGTATATGCTTTATATGACATAGTAGCCATTCAAAATATTTGATGGATGAATATATACATGTTGAAGCAGAAGGATGATGATGATGACGGTGATGACAGTAATAACCCCAAATGTCTGCACTTTCATAGCTTAGGTGGAGAAAGTAGTTAAAATGTGGCAGGAATCCCCACTTCCTCTGCAAAACCTTGATAAACAAATGCTGCAGTTAAATGTAATAAAGTTTGAATTTGGGGCCAAGGACATATAGTGTAAGATTAATTTTCTGTTTTACTAAGTTATCAAGAATTTCTCTAAAAATATCGAAGCTTTAAAGTCTTTTGTTAGATAAACTCCAGGTTCTATGGCTTTAAATCAGTAGGTGAAAGAACAGCACTATGTGTGTAAATATGAGAAACACACGTGGAACCACAAAGCTCTAAAAAAAAGCATTCTACTTCAGTAGCAGCACTTGAACACATTAAAAGCACATTTATAACCTGTGATGCAGCACGTGAAATCTACATCCAAAATAAATTCTTGAGTGGAAATCTGTCTGTTTTTATAACACATATAGTTCAGGTCTTCACTTTTAACAGAGTTCAGCTCACTTGCTTACTGATACCTTCAGAGGATCCCAGATTTTTTGTTTTTCTGTACTTACGTCCAAGCATCAGCTTTTCCACGGGAGCATCTGAGTTTTCAGTGGGTGTGAGCCGATCTGGATCCAAGAAGAAACATTGACACAACACATGACACGGTGTCAGGGTGTGGACACAACAATCAGCCGGACCTGCGAATGCAGCTTCTGCCACACAAGAAAATTCATAGTAGAGTTCATCCCTTATGGCGATGTCCTGGGGATTATTCATATTGTTATGGATGAAAAGTTATTTTAACCAGGCCTTCCTATCAAGGAGCTATTGTTTCTTCTTTCTAAATGATCCATTTCACAGCTACACCTTTTTGACAATGATGAAGTGAGTTTCCTACCTTTGGTTTGACACATTTCTTTAGTTTTAGGGCCGGCTCACCATGAGTTGACCTTTTATAAAGGTCACATATTTTCTTTCTAAGGAGAGTTGCCTAGCTGTGTCAGAAAACATGTGCATTCATTCTTCCAGCTGAGGGACTTCTATTCTCCTTGAAGAGGATTCTAGAGTAATCCGCTCAAGCTGTTGTTATTTTGGGGGGTTGGGCAAAGGGAAGCTTGTATATCAGATGTCTTAACTCTCCACAGGTATCAATAAATGACTTTGCCAGTCAGAGCAGAACGTTCAATTGGACTGTGAGTTTCATACCTTGGCCAGAAAACCGTGTTGCTCCTGCCAGCATGCCAAACGAAAAGATCCCCAAATAACACACATTCACATATCTTCCCCACAGGTTCATGGCATTGTGCCTTTAAATATTAGGAAAACACACTTGTGGTTAGTATGAACTTAGTGAATGTAACAGTGACTAGCACATGCTTCGGGTGGACCGCAGTGAGATTTCTAAATGTCCTAAAATAAAAATTCCTCCTTCCTGGCCTCAATCCCCAGTTTCCTTTGAAGGGGTAGGCATGGCTTAGCCTAGGCATTTTAATTCTTAGTGCTTTCATCCACATGAGAGGTCTCCAGCCTAAAGCAGGGAACTTGGGTTTCCTTTTTTTCTCTTTTTCCTTTTTTTTTATTTGTTTTCTTTTAAAGATATTGATGAGATGCCTCTATCAAAGGGAGAGTTTAGTGAGATGGATGAGACCTCAGTAACTGGCAGTTCAAGGAAGTCTTACCCTGGCTTGTTTACATGAACACATTTTAGAACAGCCATTGAGCTTCCAGCCAGCCCTGCCCCACTGCCCAGCTCCAGGGAGAGCAGTCGGCCGGCCTCTAAGTCGCTGATAAACTATTCCCCCATTTGGCAAGCAAGGAAACAGAATGATAAGGGCTCTGATTTATGTTTTATCTGTCACTAAGTTTTCCATCAAGTTGGGAAGCCCACTCTGAAATGATTTGGGTCTGTTATCACCTCAGATGCCACGGGTTTCTTATGGGAGTCATAAGAAACCTTGGGCGACTTTTCACAACTTTACCTCCCCTCTTGGAGAAGGTAAGTGATGCTTCTTGAAAACACCCACATCTGACTTAGCAAACACTGAGGCGATAAAACGAGCCTTGGAACTTCATCACCTACACAGAACGGTGGTACTCTTCTGGAAACACAAAGCCAGTCTTGATAGCGTTACAAGGATGCTGGAAGCTTTAAAAAAAAAAATTAAAAAAAAAAAAATATATATATACACAGAGAGAGAGAGAGAGAGAGAGAGAGAGAGACACCTGAAAAACATGAGCCAATATGAATACTGCATACCCTTTTCTATCTAAAGTTACCTACTAAGAAAACCTTCCTGCAAATAGAATTGATTCCAATTCTGAATAAAATACAGGTTGACTTTGGATGAATAAAAAGTCATTTGAAGAAGATAATCTATCTCTAGGGAGAAAAAGGGTGTCAGTGGCTACAATTAGAAAGCAAAAATCTCCTGTTAACTTGTGATGGATGGTGCCTATGGCTTGGGGGTCAATGGGAGATTAGCCTACATAAAAGCAAGGAGGGTCCCTTATCTAGGAAACTAACAGTCAGTAACTGAAAGCACTGCGCACCCCCCCCGCCCCCAAACTGTTTCAAGTTGTTTCCCCCAAGTTTAAATTGACTTGTCGTTTTACAAGGATAGATGGGTATTATTTTTAAGCTTTTATTTTACAATGGAAGAATGTGAAGGTTTTCACAAGTGAAATTTTCCCATGGAGTGTGGAGTAGCAATGAATCATAAACAGTGTAAGCACTCCCAAGTCCCTTACATATGGCAGGTTATGTTCTCTTATCTTCTCCCCCAGTGTATTTTCTTTCCAAACATCATAAGAAGAAGAATGGTATGGAGTGGCTGGGGGTGGGGCAGGCATTGGAAGCCATCTTTTGAAAACATGAGAGTCTCAATTGTATCATCTTTTCAGTGTCTGACCTGGACTCAGAGAAACTGTGTGTTTGTTCCAGGGTCCTGACATAACCTTCTGTGAGCCCTCAACCCCACCTGCCTTCAGGGTAAAATCCAAACTTCTTGTCGTGAAAGGTGATCCTTAGGATCTGCGGGTTACCACCAACACTCTCAGCAGACACTTTTTAAATGTAATTTAATTTAATTGTTTAAGTTCAGGTCACTAGAAGACCTGAATATTCTTAGATATTCCATACGTTTACCCCTTATTCATTTGACTCCTTTCCATGACAGCAAAGATTTTTTAATGCCAATTCTGATGACTACACTTTCCTCCAGTGCCTGGAGCCGGACAGAGAACTTAGTAAACACTCTATAACTATATATTAACGGAACAATGTGTGCTTGCTTCCTGGGCCTGGAAAACCCTTTTCCGTTCTTTCTCTGCCTGGATTTTACTTACGTTTCAACATTTGGGTCACATAGAGAAGGCTTGTACCTCACATACCCAAATCTGGAAAAGATGTCTCTTTCACAGGGTAGTAAAGAGATCAGAGTAAGCCTAAGACACTCCTTTCACTGCAGTTTAATTGTGTGTTTCCACCAGCAGACAAAGAGCCCTGGGGTGTGTGTGGCAGGAGGTGCTGGTCCTGTGCGCCCTGCGTCTAGTCGAGTGTCCCATGACTTCATTTAGAGCCTGCGGTCTCTCCATGCTCTTGGGCCTAAATGCTCTGCTCCCCTAGTAAGCTTTCCATCTCTCTCCCCTTTCCATTTTCCCACCCCTTAATCTTCCTTGCAGTTCCCCACATACTGCACATGCCTCCACCCTTCGCTCTCTGCTCTTTATGCTTGGTGTCCCTGCTTCAGACAAAACTGTACCTCCAGCTCAATGGCTGCCTGCTCAGTGAGTGAACCCTGCGCTCCGCCTAACCTTGCAACTGCGCCCACCCCCACACTGGACCCCTCTATGCTTTAACCCCGTGACATACAGCTGAATATGGCAGTGTGTCGGTTCACTGTGTGTGTCCCCAAAAGCAAGGATCTTTGTTTAATTCACTCAAGTATCTTAAGCACTGAGAGGCCTGCAGCACAGCAAACGATAAACATTTGTTGCTCAAATGTGTTTTGTCTATATTTATGCATATACATGTAAGATATATTTATGGTTTTAATCTATCTCTCTCTATGTATCAATTGCTAAGTTGAATAGAATTCTTACCTAACAACTCATGTTCTTTCTTTGGTTTAGTAAAAAGCTCTACAGAGGTTTTTACTGCTTCTTTTGAAAGGCCTGCATAACAACCCAGTGAAACTCGCCCTCCAGTTCTTAATGAAACAATAATGTTTTCCTTTTGAAGCAAATTATTTGCTTTTATAAAGAATACTTTCTTGGGCTCAAACTTTTTACAAACTTGCAATCTTTCCTCATGAGCCAGAGGTTAAAATCATGATTGACTTTAACTTCACTTTCTTCTCCACTTTTGATGACTTCAGTAGAATCCTGTTGTAAACTCTGAATTCCTCAATGTATTTCTACAGCTCATTGGCCAACTAAGCCTTGACTTCTGAAACTTTTTCTGCTGTATAATCAACTACAAAAGAGTTTGTAATCCCTGTGAAAATATTTCCCCTTCATTTATTTTACTTACTTTTCACTATATATATGCATACACACACATATATACACATATACACATATATTCACTACTAAGCACAACATGAAAATATTTATGCTTATTCTCTCATCACCCTGGTGGCACTGAGTTAGAAAAGAGACATTACTGGAAGCCCTGACTACTTTGGTTATTCTCAGCATTAATCTTATCATCAAAGAACAGAGTTGTCCAAACTTTATGGAAATGTGACAATTTGGTATTTCTCTTGTATTTATATATGACTAGTTGGACAAAATATTTATGAAATAAGATCATCATTGTGCTTTGTTGCTTTGGTTTTCCCTTTCCTTTAAATCTTGTAGTGCCTCTTTCATTTTCTCCTTTCTACTCTTTTGCAGGGTTTTCTTAGGGGGGTGGTGAAGCTAGTTAGTTAAGGAGGTTATCTCAGATTAGCTTCCTCATTTCATATTTAATTTGTATCTGTTTACATTTGTACTTGCATAATTAGAATAATCCTGCTATCCAGTTCCTTTTTTCCTTGATTATGGATAGTCTGTCCCTGTGGACTTGCCCTGGGTATCAATATGGTCTTCTAAATTTGTGCCTACTTGGTAACAAATGAATCATGGGCCTGTACTAATTCTATATTGGTTATAATATGTATAATAATTTTGTGCACAATGTACATGTATTTCAATTAGATCCTTAAATCCCTGTTTATATATAGCTTAAGATAAAAGTTTTCCATGTAATTTGTTAGAGCTTTTTAAAAATGTCTTGTTTTGAAAATAGCTTCCATATCTTAAATGTGCTACACTGAGAAACAAGATATCTGGGCCTCAGAACAATGTTCATTTTTTTGGCCATGGGGAGAGGACAGTCAAACATGCTCAAACAAATGGCATCATTGCTTTCGACATGAATTGAGCATTTTCTGTGTATGTTAAGCAAAGTCTTGGTGTTGACTTTCTATTTGAACAGCACCTATGATCTCCTATGCCTTAAGTTTAACCTCCGCAAGCCAGATTTTTTTTAGGTACAGGCAGGAATGAAGGCTAGTAGGAAGGCAGGTAGGCAGGCTGGAAGATGAAAGAGGAAAAGGTATTTCTATTTAATTTAATTTAAGTGTTTATCTTGACTGCCCACCACTCCCTGGCCCAGCTCATGAACCCAGGTCCTCGGAGCGCATGTGGAAAACACTGACCGGAGGTCACAGACTTAACCGCTAAGCCAGCAGGGTGTGCTTCAGTAATCTTTAAAAACAATGCTTTTTAAAGTGACTTTACTCAAAAGCACTCGTTTTGTTAATGAGTGAGTTCTACCTTTTAGTGCTACACCAATACATCTCACATTTTTGAATTTGTTAATGAACTAATTTTACCCAGCTGAGTAATTTGATGAACTTAAAATAGAACTAAATTGTAGCCTCCTTAGAGGCAAGACTGTACATTTTTAGAGGGATAGAGGTTCCTGAAAGCCCGTAGCTTGGGGTACATCCAAGGTGGTAGCTGCAATGGAAACTGTAGCTTGGGCCTCAGTAGCCACATAGAGACTGAGGAGCATGAGAATATGCAAAAAGTTAAAGCAAAGACTCAGTACATCAGTGCAGTCGAAGCGCTCCAGAAACTTTATGGGGGGAAGGGTACACTGTTTTTATAATAAAATATATAGTGAGTTAACATGTTAAATTCTCCTTTCACTTAATTTTCAATGTATGTAATACTTGAGGTCCTTTTCTCCACTCAGGTGGACTTGAACTTCATTTCATCCCTCAAAGGAAAGGTATCGGCGACAAAGCCTGGATTCATGGGTAAGAGAGCAGAGATTTGGAAGAAATGGATTCAGATTTCTTATAGTACCAGACTCTTTGATTTGGACAGGGAGTGGGAGGTAGGCAGAGCTGATTAAACCTCCGAAGGCAACCTGAGCAAACAACAGGTCACTTTTTGTCACCAGTATGAGAAGATCCGTGCAAATCCAGCAACCAGCCACACTCCTGTCCCATACACAGTGGACATCGTCTGTCCCTCAGAGGAGCAACAGCTGCCCTTCTCTCTTCATAACTTCTCCCTGAACTTCTAACAGATGGCTTAGCTTATCCACTGCCAGGGAAAAGTGACCCCTCACAGGCACAAAGACCTTCCTTCCTCTTAAAAATCTCCTTTTTTGTGAGTGATGCCTCAGCTCCAGGTTGTCAAAGGCACAAAAGGAACTGGAGGTGAACATCGAAATGATCCTGTACTAGCCGAGCAGATACACACAGTGAAACAAACATCCATTCCCACTTATTCTTGAATTGCTTTGATGCTTCACAACAAAGTAGGATTTTGACTTCAGTCATTTGGATAAACTAAAGCTGACTACTCCTAGTATAATTCCTGAATATAAATTCAGGAATTTATATACATTGATATAAATTGATAACTTTATATAAATATAAATGAAGGTTCTAAAGAGAGTCTGTGAATGTAAAGAAAATAAAGTTAAGTATACTATGCTGTACTGTCTAATATATACACTTGTATATCTGTATACACAGATGGATATATTGGGCATGAAGTAGTTTGCCATTTATTTAGTTTGTCTCATATTTGTACTAAAAAATCCTCCTCAGTGAAACATTTATTCCTTTTTAAGACTTGAGGCATGAATCAGCCACCAAATAAAGATAATATTCCTCATCCAAGTGTCCCAATGGTGCATGATATCACTACTGTGATAGGAGACAGCAGATGTCATTGGTGTTGACAAGCTGGTGCCTCTTTTGCTGACTGACTGTATCTCTCAGGGACTATGATTTGATCCTGGGAGCTAGTCTTTCCTTGGATGACAGCTTTTCCAGCTGTCATCTAGGAGAAACCCAGAGCATCAAACAGCTGCTGTTTTAGTAGAAAACGTGGCAAGCAATTCCTCAGACAGTCTTTTTGAACTTGAAGGGAGAGGGTATGCTCTCGTATCCTCATTTCTGAGATTTGTCTATGGGTGGCACAGCTCCTGGGTTTAGGAGTGATATTTTGTAATGTTTGTTATGTATTTATATGCTGGCCCCGAATGTCTCATCAAGAGCTTAACACTTTCCATCAACTTTATTTTTAAAGAAATGGTTGAGAAATAGCTGTGTGCTCAGACACTGCCAAGGATATTAGTGAGAAAAAACACCTATAATATGTACAGCTTATGTCAGACCAGTCTAATAAATTAGTACCAAAAAGAATAAAAAGGTGCAGAACTTCAAGAATACTTAATGACGATGGGACATTTTATCACACTAGTGGTGTAAAAATAGGCTGGAAATCTTGCCAGAAAATCGTAGGGACAAAATTCAAGTCCATTTCACATGCTACATAGTATTCCAGGCATCCAAATGTGGAAACTTCTCTGGATATTGAAGATAATCAGTATCATCTCTGAGACCTTGTCTCACAGTTCTTGAAACAATTTTCAAGTCTATACAAAGACACAAACAATTCTAGAAGATGTCTTACATACTTCTCACTGAGTTTCAATACTGATAAACATTTTGCAAGACTTTTTTTTTTCCACCACCTCTCAATATCTTTTTCCCAGAAGTATTAAAAATAGAATCCTAGACATCATATCATTTCACCAGTCAATATGGTTAGCATGCACATTTAAATTCTAAGGACTTTAAAAAGTAGCCACCAGTTTCCATGCAAAAAAAAAGGAACTAATGCTAAATATCATCTCTATTTATATTCCCATTCTGTATTCACTTTACCCTGATTGTCTTGAAAATGTCTTTCTACGTTTGACTGGTTCCAATAAAGATCCAAATAAAATCATTAGTATCTGGTATCATTTATATGTGGAAGCTTAAAAAAGTCAAATTCATAAAGGATACTAACTTTTAGCTCTAATTTTTGTATAACATGAAGACTGTAATTGATAACACTGTATCCATCACTGAAATTTGCTGAGTAGAACTTAAGTGTTCTTATCAAATATATATAGTGATGGACATGTCAGCTTAATGGAAGGAATCCTTTCACAATGTTTATGCATATGAAATCATCACTGTGTGCACTTAAATATCTTATAATTTTGTCATTGGTACCTTAATAAAGCTAAAATAAGACCTATATGCTGTCCTTTTTCCATTAGTTTCTTAAGTCTCTTTTACTCTGGAAAAGTCCTCTTCCATTCCTACTCCATTGGCATCACTGATTTGAAAGACTGAAAAGTCCCCACATTCTAGACTTGACCAGTTGCTTCCTCTTTACTCACCGGATTTTTCCTGAAAGTCTGGGCCAAAAGTGTGGGTATGCATTCTACAAGGGAGCCCATTATACATGCTAAATATGTTATATATTACCATGAGAGCAGCTGCATTTCACGTCAGCTCAAGTTTCAGGGATGTCCTCTTTATAAAAAACAAATATTTATTGTTTAATTGATACATTTTTAAATTATCTCTTTGATTCACAGTGTTACATCCGGGATGTCCTTTAAAAGAATATCAAAAGAAAGATTGAGAGGCAGGAATCGATGGAATGATATTTGTATGAGGAAGTACAAATATAATTTGGACTAATCACAACAGAGAGAGGAATAGTCAGAGACCCAACCACGCATCTGAGAATGTCATCTCATACTCAGAAAAGTTTGTCTGCTACCCCACCGGCACCTAGCCTTCTACGAAGTATTGTCTATAACGTCAGGACAGAAGGTCTCTAACAAGAAAGTGATGTATGTGTCTGGTCCACCATCCTGTTCTGCTAGGTCTCGCTGCCTGTTTCTTCTTGGAATCGAGGTCATCTTGCTCTCAAGCGCCATACAGCTGTGTGGCACTGAAAATAGCTGGCGTTGACATGGCAGAGACCACCAACCTCTAAACAGGCCTGAAACCCAGTGTCTGAAGGTGAAATGTCATGGTCTTACCTCACAGCACCGCCATGGGTCTGTTTCTCATTACCAAATGCTTTCCAGAAGCAGACCAGGCTGGGCCTAAGCTTCTCCTAGCCATGCAGAGGGAAAGGCAAGTTTGAGAAGGAGGCGTGGTATCCTCTGTGCAGCAGCTCTTCTGTGGCCGACAGTGCCAAGGGCAGTGATATCAGGTGGAAGCTGTTCTCCCCAGTTCAGGTCACAGGACACAGATGACTTTTGGAGTCACCTGACTGCTTTTAGAGGCCGGAGCTGCCTGTGAGGAGATAGGGGGACATCAGAAGGACCAGCAAATTCTCAGACTCCCATTTGATGGAATCTTTAGCAGCCACGGTCCCCGAAGAGGAGAGGTGAAAACCACATTCTTGTACCTGAGTTGAAAGACCACCGTGACAAATAAATAAGAAACCCCAAATGTGTAAATCCGATATAAGCTGAACCATATGGTCTAAAATGAAAACATTTTCTCCCCTTACCTTTGGTAAAACTGTTTCTTACTGGATTTTATATACAGGAAAGTATTAACACACCTTTTGCCATGTAGTTTCTCCCCTGATACATGGCAATGATAATATAAGTAGTTCAATGATATGTCCAGTGTTTGTGTAGCTATGTGAATAAAAAGAATGCTGTGTAGAGAGCAGAAGTGCTAAAATCCTGGGGTAACACCTCATACATTAGTGACCTTCCATGGTGAACAAAGTCATTTTTCAGGCAAGTCATAAAGTAGCCTAAAAAACAAGTGTTTCAGTGTTTGCTCCAAATGAGGCAGTGGCCCGTTCATCTGACATCATTTCTGACACACTCAACGCTGGTTTGGTATCTGATTAGGCCTCCCGCCGCTGCGGTGCCAGACCTACTCTTTAAGTGAGGTGGCTGAAGGAAATTAATGTGTCAGAGTTACCAGAAGGTGAGAGTGTCTGCTTCAAGTTTCCTTTGAGAACTTCAGCTGGAATTGCCTCAGACTCTTTCCAAAAGGAAGCTTCTGAAGCTATATATGGAGCTGGGCAGCAGGGAAAGAAGAACTTCCAACAGGAAACTCAGCAAACATCTGAGAGACGGTATCCCCAAGGATGAAGAGGTGCAGTGCCCTTTATTTGCAAGCATGGTATTCAAGTAGCTCATGTATTTGAGAGATGTTTTGGGTCTCCTGCGAAACCCAGGAGACTTTATCCCTTTAATCCGAGGGGTAGAATTTTCAATATGGTGCCACCATTGACCCACTGCCTTGTTCTGAAGGATCATATGGCCTCTCTTGTTGTCCATTTATTTACCACAAACAATAAGGGATTTGGATGGTTTCCAGGTCTTGTCTATTGTCAATTATGCTGCTATGAACATAGGAGGGCAGATGTTTTTTTTCTGATTAGAGTTTTTGTGCTCTCTGAGTTTATGCCTAGAAGGGAGAGTGCTGGATCGAATGGTAGGTCCATCTTTATTTTTCTGAGGATTTTCCATACTGTTTTCCACCAACAAATGTAAGAGAGTTCCGTTTTCTCTACACCCCTTTCCAATACTCATTGTTTCTAGTTTTCCTGATATAAGCCATTCTGTGAATTCAATGTCATAAAATATATATAGCAATGTAAACAAAGGAAATAATAAAACAATTAAATAAAATCTGAAACTATAGTGACATGATAATTTGAATTATTGTACCGCTTATTTTGTAATTATAGAAATATCAAATCATTATGTTGCAAACCTGAAATTATTTTGTAATGTATAGAAATATCAAATATTATGTTGTATACCCCCCCGAAGAAAATCCTTTTCAATAAACAATAAGAGAGATGATGTCTATTTGACAGATGGGAATATCAAAATGCTATTTGAGAATTTTTTGCTCAAAGGATGATGCCTATATAAAGATATTATCTGTAACATGTTTTTTCCTACCCCTTTCCTCCTCGTGGCTTGTCAGCTGTGACAGACATAAAACTTACCACAACTCTCAATTCACTTCACTTCTATTTTCTGGGCCAAGTTTTGGATTTGTCGAAGAAGGTTTCTTTAGTGCACTTTTTCTTTGTTCAAGTGAGGCAACACACAGAAAAGAAGTCAGCAGATCATAAAATTGAACAAAAACATCAGTTAATTTTTCTGAGCAATTTAACATAAAAATGCGTGCTTTGGTTCAGATAGACCTGGACTTGAATCCTGGCTTGCTCACTCACATCTGTGTTGCTCATGCGTGTATGCAGGCATTCACACAGGCATATGTGTGAGGAAATATGCAGCCACTTGCTACCCACACACGTTCACACATAAGCAGATACTCTTATTCACTCACATAGGTGAACACATGCATGGGTGTTCACATAAATCTCACATACTAAGTGTGTTCTTTGCAGAGGGCCTGAGACTAGTTAAGCAATTATATGTGACTGGTAGTTCTTTTGCTATAGTTAAGCACGCTACTGTGCTCCCCAAGAAGGACATTTTCACAGAACCTGGAAAGCCTTTTCTCCTGAGCAGTGGCCAACAGCATCACGGTGGGGCCAGCAGACTAGGTTTCCACCTGCCTCCACTACATAGGAGTTGTGTCACCTCAGATAAGTTACTAAGCATTTGTGCCTCTGCATCTTTATTTGGAAATCAGGATCAACAATAGTAACAACCTTACAAGGTAGTTGCAATGATTAAATGGCTACCCTACTTAGAACAGCATTCTGCCACGGTAAATGCTACAAATGTATTTGTTTTCAATGTTAAGGAGAGAAACTCAGCACAGGTAGAAGGGAGGTTTCTTTCCTAACATGGACTTGAATTAGACTGACCATATTTCCTTGAGATAAAAATGGGACATTGGCATGCCAAAAACAAGACGGGGTTATGTGCTGGTGACTCGGGAGGGGAGGAGGCGGGACAATCTGAGCAAGAGCAGAGCAGCCAGGCCAGCATCAAGTAAGGACTACCAATACCGACTGGCACAGTCGGGTGGTCAGCGGAACTTCAAACGAAAGACCAGGGCAGGAGCAAGGAATTTGGGCACTTCAGGTGAAAACTAAATCTGGTGCTTCCAAAAGTCCTGCTCTAAATGTCCTGCCTAAAATACATGCTGCTTTAGCTATCTCAGTGCCAGAAATACCCAACGACCCCCACGGTGCCAGAGATCACTCCCATAGTGTCAAAGATAGCCCTCATAGTATTTAGGGCTCAACTATGCTGCAGAGTTCTGCTCCCTTTGAAGAAAAAGGTGAATGAGAGTGCGTGTGTGAGTTAGAATCCTCTTCCTGTGTGGCTGCTGCTTCCTCATGGGGGCGGGAACAGCAGTAGTGGTCAAGGACCACTGCAGTCAGTGATGGCAAGGGCCGTCTTTAACACGGGGCAGGATGGGCAGCTCCTTTAGGGTCCCCTTAACAGACTGGGCCCTAGGGAAACTCAACCTCCCCTTTTGCCCCATGTCAAAGACAGCTCTGCTTTATTAAAAATGGAACAGTATTGACATTTATATTAAAACAATGGGATGGTTGGGAAATGTGAAAAAAAAGGTCAAGATGTCATATAAAACAGTACATATGGTTAACCTAACTTGAATGCAATTTTCCATGTGTAATGGGGGAGAATGCGGCGTGTTTTAAGGGAATTAACAAAAATTTTAATGGGTCAATTCATCTTAATACTATACATGGGAAGAATGTATCATTTCCATAGCAAATTTTGGCTTTTCTGATTTACCCACAGGGTAGACTTTGCTACAGTAATATTCAGGGGAAATGAGAGGCCACAGCTCGGCTAGTAGTGAGATAGATCTCAAGGTTCTTTTCAATCTCTTCTCCTAAGACTTTAATGCAGGCAATTATCTGCCTTCTCAGAAATCTGGGGGGTGGGGTGGGACAACTAAATGTGAAAGAAAATAGGTCTCACTCTTTAATATCTGTTTTCTTGAGTGATGTAATATACATATTTATCATACTTGTTAGTGTGATATTTCCGTCATACGAAAAGCCCTTATATGTGGCTGCATCATCTGTATTATATTTAAAGCTGTTTTAGGACCAGAAGAACTATTTAAAAATGTTTGTTGTTTCTCAGAGTCTGTCTTGATAATACTTTGGATAGTTAAACACTACCTTGATTTTCGATGTTAGGCTGAGCAATCATGGTGTTATGAGTTGGAAATCAATATTAAGCAGTGTTACTAACCAATATGTTTTTAAAATTAATTTATTCATTTTCTTTAAAGGAAAGGTACAGGCAGGAATGAAGATGAATTGGTAGGCAGGCGGGAAGGAAGGAAGGAAGAGAAAGAAGAAAAAAACATTTAAATTTAATTTATCTAGTTGTGTGTCTTGGTTTCTGCACCGGCCCGAGGTCCCCATATCTTGGGTCTTTGGGTTATACATGAGTTCTGCTGCAGTGGACTAATCTGCTAGGCTACCAGGACACGCCATGATCAATAAATTCCTAAAAATTTTGTTGGAGGAACATTTTATCATAACATTAGGTTTAAGGTGTGCGTCATTGTAAATCAACATCTACATATAAATACATTGTTTGCCACCAACTGTCTGATTTTTAAAGGAATACTAACTCTCAAATTTACATTCATGGTTACTAATTCTAAATTCTTCATCACATCCCATTCTAACCTGATTTCCAACAAACTTGAAGAGAGAGATTCCATCAAGTCATAGTAAAACTTCTTGCTTGTAAAAAAATAGAAAGGAAAGGAAATGCCCCTCCAACACAGATTACTACTCTGTATCTACTCTGCGTCATGATTGCTTACATTTTTTTTAAACTTTAATTTCTAAATAGAAATTTGTTTCTGTGTATTTTCTCTTCCAGAACTTACTGTTGAGATCACCCCTTAAGTGTTCATGCTCTTTCGCTTTGACTTATGGGAATACAGGATCCCTGCAAATGAGTTGAACTCATGTCTGCCTCAAATGCAAATTTTCAGTCACATTATCAACTCATAACCTACTTCTCATTTTTATTAAGTAGCATGAGCTGCTGAAGTTTTTGGATAAATACAATAAAGACTTATATTTCCCCCAACTGACTCTTTTTTTTTTTTCTTCAGGATACTCTCTCTCTCTCTCTCTCTCTCTCTCTCTCTCTCTCTCTCTCTCTCTCTCACACACACACACACACACACACACACACACACGTGTTATTAATTGCTTCCAGAAAAATTTTGTAGTTATGCCAGATTATAGGTTAAATATTTATATTGAAGCAAAATTTAGTGAAGTATGTAAATGGAAATAAGTGATCAGGAGAGAACTACTTTTTTGAGAACCTACAATGTCTTAGTCACTCCTTTTTATTTGAATTATTTTACTTAATTACCCCCAACAAGCATGTGAAATTTTCACTCTAAAGATAAGGAAACCTAGGGATTGCTGAAATCAAGGAAACTGCCCTCATTACAAGTGCAAGAGATGAAATTTTCTCTTATAACGTAAGTAACAAAATATACTGCTTTTCTAATATAGAGGCTTTATAAAAATTTTATACATAGCATTCATTTTAGTGTCATCATTTTTTTCAAGACTTGATAGGAGCTTAGTATGTGCAGAGCATTATGATGGGTACTGGAAAAATGAGAAATCTGACTCCCATCCTCAAAGATAGGAAGTAGTTGGAGTGAGCAGGCATACAACTATACCCTAAATAATTGTGTCTCTATGGAACACAATGTGGCGCCTACAAATAGGAGTTAAAAAAAATTCGGTGAGTATTCATATATGGAAAATGTCCTGGAAAAGGGGCAATTAAACAAGGCCGTCCACGATGGGCAGGAACATAGGAAAGCACTGGGAGAAAGTAGAATTTTTCACTCTTTTGGGTTTAAAAATCAGAATAGTGTATTCAGGTGACAATTGGATGGTTCCCCTAAAGATGTGTTCAAATCACAGAGTGAGAAAGTGGAAGGTATGACCAGTCTGACTGGGATTGGATGCTCGGTGCAAAGTCTGAACTTAATAACACAAAGAAGATAAAATTTTATGATGAAAATATTTAATGGGGTCAAAGTAGACTGTGATAGTGTATTTTGGAGGATAATTAGGGCAATGATACTTAAGGCGATAATATTTGATTCAAGAAGATGACAGTGTGGCAGTGAAAGGGAGATTATAATCTGGTGACATTAGCTATAGGAACTCTAGTGGCAAGTATAAGTGATAATTGATTTGGAAAACGGTTTGCGATTTATTTGATTTTGCAGAGGAAACCATCTTAACTGATGCAATTGGTTCTGGTGTTTGCATAATTGAGTCAGTTAAATAGTGGAATCATTAGGAAAATTATCTCTCTATTTAAATTGTCTATCTATATGTTGTATATATGTATATATTTTAAACATTCTACTTATTTTTAAACCAATAAATGCTCATGTCTTTCCTAACTTTTGATTTAATCCGATGCCTTTTCTTTGATGGATATGTTCATTGGGGTTCTCCATCATCTTTCTTGAGTCACACCTTTAGGGCATTATTTACAATTTCAGGCTGTGCAATGTGATAAGAAAATTCATCAGAACTTTGAGTTTCCCCTCAATCTCTCAAAGTTGCTTCCCACCTTACATCCAACCCTCCTCAACAGCAATCCATTTCAGTGACTACATTTATTAAATCTTTCCAAAACCTTCCCATCAGTTTTCATAGAAAAGATAGCTTTCTTTTTATATGGATATTCTATTTATTTACATATTATCTAACCAAATCACATACATACAGTGATAAGTACAACTGGCATAGAGAGCTTTAGAGAAAACGGTTGATTCTTGGTTCAAAGATTACTCAACTGGTGCTACTTGTGTGTGGAAATCTAGAGTTGAATTCTCAGGTTGGGGGAGGTGAGAGCTTTCAATCGGCTGCACATCGTAGGCTGCGTGGTATCATCACAGTACGGAGACCATAGTTAATCCACAAGTCAGTGAAGCAGAGATGGAGGAAGAGCTTTATTATTCCACACAGAACACGATTTTCCAAAAGCAAAATGGTAGCTGCTGTTTATCATAGTTATGTGTGTCAAGGTGGAACCCAGCAGAAAGTGTTCTTCCTTTTATAGTTAAGAGCACACCTTGACTTTAAACATAGATCCTCTGTATTTCCCTTTGAAGAATGATCAGTTCAAAGCAGAATAACTGCTCAGTCTAACAACTTTCAGATGGTGAGCAAAATCAAGTCAAGAAGCAGTTAAGAAAGAAGACACAACATGACATTAGCAGGCGAAAAGTTTTAAAAATGTAGCTACGTCACAATTGTATTCATTTCCCACATCCTTGTAGAGGTTAAGCCAAATGGACATCTATTTTGTTAAACTTGATTTTCCCAACATCTACAAAATTATTAAGCATATTTGAAAGAGCCATTCTAGGAAATTTTTTTTTATAAGTTTCAAAAATACAAAACAAGTGGATCATTTGAATTGTCTAAGTAAATAAAATTTAAGACCCAAAGCTGTCATATGCCGTATTTATTCAATTCTAAGCTATACCTTTTTTCAAATGTCCCTGAAAATTATATGTGCCTTACATTCTAAGGTGGTTTTATAAACAAATCCTACTATTTCTGATTTTTGAATTTTTCATGAAAACCTCTAGAGAAATTGGGACGCAGCTTAGAATCAATGGCCATTTAGACATCAACAAATATGGTATTTCTTAAAGTCACATGACAGGTCTACAGAAGCAAATGCCATTATGAAGCATAATATCCCAAAGCATGTCCTTTGGCATGATGTCTCCATATCTATTATCTCAACTCATTCTCTTTTTAATCTAAGACTTTCAACCTATGAATGACATGGCCTCAGTTTCATGCCAGCTCCCTAGCTGTGGGGCAGACTGGTTTAATTAGCTTCTAGTTTCTACCTTGGTATCTCATTCATTAATTAGAAAGCACCCTAACACAGAGTGTTGAAAAATATAGATTATGAGCATTCTATAGATGGTAATCACATCGCATGATCTTGGTTAAGAGTAAAGGGTATAAATGCAACTATCTCATTTCAAAATATAATCACATTTAATAAAGAATGAATTACCTAAAAATAAAACATTAATGGAAGAACGACAGTGCATGAATCATGGAAGATTATCTTCACCTTAGTTCATCTCTTGAAGCTCTGTATATGATAGCCATACCACATCTAGCCTTTCATAAATTGAGTGAGTCTCAAAAATCCATCTTTGTGAATATATTTCATTGGGTGAGACTTTGGTTAGCCATTAACAGCTTTTAGCTCTCTTAGGGATTTTTAATTATGACAGGACAGGTAGGCAAGCAATGTAACACCAGAACGCAGCAATACATTACTTAGATGACACTGTACTTAAGAAGCAGGGGAGTTTGGAGCTGAGTACTTTAGCTGATAAAACACTCATTTTTCACCTATCAGACCTCAGTTCCAGTGGCCCCTGATTCCTTAAGTAAAATTAATTTTGTTATGTCAGTTAGACTACCATTAGCTTGATAATCCAGGGGGCAACAGACGTGCATATTTCATCCTTCATTAGCTTCATGGTGTTTTTGAACATGGGTTGAATATAAAAAGGAACCCAGTCACTTGAGGTTTAGCTTGGAAATTGTAAACATTTGACAAATTATTAACAGTTTTCAGCAGGATTAGTGAGACATTTGGGGGTGATTATTCCAATTTTCATAAAAATGTGCAATTTTTTAATGAGAAATATTGGGGAAAACATGGGCAGATTTAATAAATGTGTCCCACGTTCACCGAAGTAAGAATTAAGTTGTGTTTCTAGCATTAACTTTGAAAAGATACAGATTATTCATAACATTCTAGTGTTGTCTGCTTGCCTCCCATTGGAGACTATGAAGTCCTTCAGGTTAGGGATGAAGCACTAGGTGGTTAATGCAGTGCTTAGCATATAGCAAGTACTTGTGATATCAGGGGAGATACTCCCTGGTGGAGCAGTGGTTAGGTCAAAAGAGGCAAAAGAGCAAGCTACATATGCCTGGGTTCAAATCTCACGTCCGGGGAGCAGGAGAGCCAAGCAGTGTGAACTAAATAAAAAATAAAACGAAGATGCTTCCTCCTCCTCTGTCTTCCTGCCTGCCTACCTGCTTGTCTTCATTCTTCCCTGTACCTTTCCTTTAAAAAAAAAAAAAAAAAAAAAAAAAAAATTATCAGGGGAGACACAAGGGCCCTGTTTTTATGAGGACTAGATGAGTAAGTTGGAACATTATCGAAGAGGATTTGGGTGTTCATGCTTGGACTCCAGGACACAGGCAATAAGGTTCTGAAATGTTGATAAAATTTTTTCCAGTACTTTAGATAGATAGGAAATTCATGCAGAAATAATCAGGTAGCTGAACTTTTCCTAACGGCTGATTGAATTGAACGTAGAGTGTACTACACTTTTAAGTGAGGGCTTTTAGATGGTAATCAAATGTCTTCTGACTTAGGCTTGAGAAAACATAGCACATTCCTTGAGTGAGGTACATTAAGAAACTGAAAAAATAAGATCACCTTTCCAGGGGTCTTAGAATCAATTAGGCCCTAGCCAGGGAGGAAAAGCTCAACTGTGAATGTTTGGGGGACTTTAATTATAAGATGTGAGAGCAGAAGAAAGCCCAGTGATCTACCCTAGTGACATGTCTGAGCTACAGACAGGTCTTGAGGGGTGAGGATGGCATTCCCAGTCAAATTCTCTCTATGTGGGACTGATAAGCAAATAGTCACTCATCAGGAGAGTCTAAGCTGGTTGGCTGGTAACATTAACAGCCCATCATGGCCGACAAGTGGTTGAGTGAAGAAAGTAACGTGGACAGAAGCATGAAGAACTGCATCACCTCCAGGGAGAATGCAAAAACTACTGTGATTCTCTCTGGGAATGGGAACAGACTTTGGGGAAGAAGTCCAACATGCAGTGGTTCGAGATGTGAAAACTGCTTATAATTATTATTGCAGTAGATTCACTCAAACTACAATTTTACACAAATTTACCCAAGTGACAACTTAGGTATACAGAAAAAATGCAATTCATGCATTTTGCCTATAACTTGTCTCTCAAAAATTCTTAACAAGAATTGAGGCACAGAGAAGAGATTTTTTTTTTACCTATTTCTCATTCAGCTTTTTGAGAGGCTGGGTTGTGGGGGGCAGCAGGGAGACAGCTCTTTAGACTGTCCTGAACCACTCTGAAATTGGATCACCTGAAAACAGATTTGGCAGGACCCTACTGATAGGCAGACGGAGGCCCGGATGCACAGTTTCCCTGTCTGTTCCAGGTTTATCTGATGAGTGACTTGGATGAACCCGAAAGTCCTCTCAGGTTAGAGCTGGGAAGGTGAATGATTTGCCAACCAATGGATATGTTCTTTGGGTGAAGGTGAGGTGATTCCACAGAAGAAATCTGGATTGAAGAAGTCATGGGTGAAACATCTACTATGGAACGAGATGGAGACTAAGAAATGTGTTTAACTTTCTAATGTGCTCTCCTAAATGTTCTTGCCGCCCCATCTCCTTGCCCACTTGCTCTGTGCTCTTGGAAGGGTGGCGCAGTTATCATTCTATCTACCGTAGCAGCCAAATCTTGCAGCTCTTTGGTGTGGCTATTGAACGTATTGGTGAGATTCAGCAATACTGAAATCATTTCTTATGATCATAATGAATGCTCTGATGAGTCTCCCAAACAAAACACTTCTTTAATCATGGAAATTTTGAAATAAAAACTTATGCCTAATTGGGGCCGTAATATCTCTTACCTCCTCTGCATATAAGAGGAATCTCAGTCTACTTGGAATACGAACATTTGCACTCTGAAAGTTGCTCTTTAAACATGATTCAAGTAGAGAGGCAAGAAGATGGTGCAAATTATTTCTTCCAAACTAAATTCCAGAAGAATCTTAGGGGAAAACTGCTCAAGGGTTAAAGTCCACTTTTTAAAATCTCATCTGATTAAAAAGAGAGGAGGGTCAACTTGCTAATATAAGTGTGTTTCAGAATTTAAAAATCTAATGGTATTAGTAATTCCCATCATTCTGTGACTTATACTCTGAGCAGCTTTGCTGCCCAGGGATACAATTAGCATCTGGTCATCAGCCAGGCAGGGGACTGAGTGGTGTTAGGAAGGCTCCTGGTTCTGGCCCCGGTTATTAAGGGGTTAGGTAAATGAGACAAGCTGGGCACAGCGTCATCTCTTCTAAATTTCCAGGCAGTTATTGTCAAATCTAGTTAACTGAAAAATACGAAGACAGGAGATACAGGAGGTAGAGAGAAGCGTGCATTGACTAAAAGAAAGAATGTTATGGTTTGTGCTGATTGTAAGAAGTAACTTTGGGGAAATCACAAAGAAGAAATAAACATGGGATGTTACATTCTTGAAAACTTTGTCATATTTGAGAACCGGCGGATGTCCTTATCCAAAGAAAAGACTGGTAAAAACCACTCTGCTGGGAGTGAAAATCCCCTGCAATCAGCAGGCCCCTGTTTTGAACTCTTGTCATGCACTGTGCACAAAATAGTGAAGAATCTAGAAACAGACTGATGGATCATGGTCTCTAAAAAAGAGAAAGCCTTACAATAAATTCTTGAGCATTTCTCTACGTGTTGCTTCCATGATGTTTTCCTAGCTATTGAGTCTCCTGTTGGCTTTGAATTTGGTGGCAAAAGGACGTTTGATGATGTTAGGTTTCTGCCCTGAGGTTAATGAGTAATGTTCGTCATCTGAAACAGGTATATTACACTGATAGTGTCAGAAATGTCCCCGCTGTGCGAAAAAGGTGTCAAATGCCAATAACCAAGTGTGTGGTGAAGGTCAGAAGGACTGTATCTGGCAACTTGGTGGGCAGATCATAAACTTAATAAGTGGCACTTGGGCTAGGAAAGCCTCATAATTTGTCCACACACATGTCTTTCCTTCTCCACCACCACATGCCTTCAATTCACAGCCTACGGCTTTAAACGAGTAAATCTCAAGATATTTCTAAGTCCCCTGTAAATAAGTGGTAAAGAGAGGCATCTCCTTTGCTTTCAAAAGTCTAATTGTTTTAGACCTCCAATGCAGCTCATCTATTTTAATCTTTTTAAAAATAAACTACACAGCATGCTTTGGAGGAGTAGCAGTTTGGTTAGCCACCTCGGTCCCACAAACATGCCAATGACCCGCACTCGGGTCCAAGAGCCCGGGGGGAACAACCAGGATGAATTAAAATGAATAAATAAAATATAAAATGCTTCTTCCTTCTGTCTTCCTGCCTGCTTCCCCACTCACCATCATTCCTGTCAGTGCTTTTCCTTTTAAAAAAAAATTACACAGAAGAATTAAATATCTTTAAAATGATATTCCCTTACATTACCTGAATACGGAGGTTGGATTTAAGTCTCCCAGATGACACAGGATGAAGCTCTGAATCAGAATGGCCTTTGGAACTTCCTTTAAGAATTTCAAATTCAGTTATCCGGCTAGCAATTGCAAAGCTAAGAAAGTATTTTAATTTTGATTTTTATCCCAAATTAATTTTCACCATAATTTACAATTTACTTGTTCTTCCTCTCATCCAGTATTCATAGAGTGTTCTGTTATGTGCTAGCTAGAATTCTAAGATTCTTTACATTTGTAAAGAGAAAAGATATGCTCGTGAATTTTGTTTTCGCAGCCAGTTTCATATGTGACATATAATTCTATCTCACTGTAAACCAGGGCCATCTCAGCATTTATAGGCACACATTGTGATCTTTGAATGAGAGGAGAGTCATGGCAATTAATTACAATATTCTTGGACAGCAATCATGCATATTCTCTGCTCATCAGCAGTCTAAGGGAACAGTTCTTCTCCTCTACTCCGTCACCTGCAGTGACATAGTCAATCTGTCCCTATGTCTTTGAATCATTATGATTCGAAATCTCCATAATTCAGATCTGGGACAATGTCCTGGAGTAGGGGGCGGTATTCATAAACAACAGATGGGTGTAAACTTTGTATGTTCCACTTTTTCTGTATCTGACTTCCTTTTACAATTACATGAAGGCCATCATTAGTTCTGTCTTTAATTCACTGGGGAGAAAACTAAAAAATGGGTCAGAAAAGGTCACCCATGTGTTGAAGCAGGTGAACCTTGTGTTCTTAGATGGAAACCTTTCCTGTTACCCCATTGAACCCATCTTAGTTCTTTCTGGAAGCCGAACACAGCTGTGGAATGTGTGGGGTGTCCATTTGGATGCCTTTCAATCTTGTCACTATTCTTGTTTGTACTCTAGGATTTGTCAGAGGCCCGAGGGCATTTGTACTCCAGTCTTTTCCTAATTATAACTGAAGTGCTTTTAAATTTCTCATCATTTTATATAGATGTCAATTCATAATCTGTGATAAATGATAATGTTCTTTCTCCAGGAATGTGATTTCAATTTTTGCATGTACTATATAAAAGAGTTTAAATCATCTTCCTCTCTCCCTGTTGAAAGTCTTTCTCTCCTATTAGTTATGCAGAATGTTGAGGGAGTTGTCCATCTTTTAATGCAAATCTAAGGGAAATGGGATTTCTTTCAAAGGAACCTAATTGTGAGAAATGCAGCTTTACTTTTTAAAAAAGAAATTTAAATAGTTGCATCTCCAAATAATCACCCTTCATCTCTGTGAGAAAAAGTTTAATCCTTCTTCAAAAATATCATGCATAATACAAGCTAAAACAATAATAAAGAAATACACACTGAATGATTTTTGACTGCACTACTGTATCTTATTATAATTTTGTTAAAACATACTAAAAACTTAAGTTCAACAAGATCATGAAATTACCTGAAGAGCTAGACAGAAACATAAGTACAATGTTGTTGCTATTGTATGTGTGAATCAGTGTCCAATAGCATTCGTGACTGAAATTGCATAATCAGAGGAGTGTATTTAGTGAGTGAATTTCTATTCTGGGGTTTCTGAAGCTTATCAAAGAGATCAAGTAGTTGTAATAGCTTTTTCATATATACAGAAATCTAGCATAAGACACGTGTTATGTGGCCTCAGATGATGTTCACAGAAGTAACTGCTGTAATTTCTTATTTCTGATTTTTTTTCTTCAGTTTTTGCCTTGACTGCAATTTCAAATCAGCTATCTCAGTAAAAAGAAAATCCTATGTCAATTGAAATCTGTGAATTCACAACATGGGAATCTGAGATACTGGTACAGAGAAGATGGATTACTTTTATTTTTTTAAGTAAAGATGCAGGCAGGAATTCAAAGGTAAGCAGGCAAAGAGAGGAAAAATAATTTATTTTGTTGTTCCTCTTGTTCCATCCCACTCGCTGAAGCAGGTTGCAAATCCAGGTGCTTGGGATTAATGTGGTTGGGACTGCACTGGCCCGAGGCGGTGGACTTAACCACTGTGGTTCAGGGCATGCCAAGATGATATCATTTTTTCAAAAAATTGTGGCACATCATTTATTTCTGTATTGCAGTTTCTGTCTCTCAGAGGAATGATGACTCAAAGTTGTGGTTTAGTTCACTGAAACAGATTACTAAATTAGTATAAACTCAATCAGTGGGAAACCTGGCAGCCAACATCTATTTATGATGTGCCAAATGCAAAATCATGTTCCTACTTTGAAGTTCTGCTAACAAGGCACATTGCCAGTTCTTGGAAGAAGAAGAAAAATCTCTTCAAAAGTATTTAGACAGAAAAAGAACTTTACAATAGGATTTATGAAAAGGTTTCCTTGTTTGTTGTATATGTAGATAAGGGATTACTTAGCAAATGATTTATAAAATTAAATAATCATATATCGTGATTAAGAAACAAAGGCAACCGAGAAATAACTACTGAATTGCGAGAAACAGTAGCGTGATGTATAAGGCATTTTGAAATGAACACATTCTTATCTAACACTTTGACTTATCTAGAGTTATCTTAAAATTGTCTCCCTTTTCTACACTTTGTACCTATTCTATTTTCTCATCATTGAATTATGAACATATTTCTTAGCACTGTCAAATTCATGAAACCATCTGACTTCTGTGTAAAGGTGGTTTGTGAAAGTCAACTTTGTTGATTTAAAAACAATGAGAAACGTGGAAACTATGAATCAATGTTGCCTTTGGGTACATTAAAAATAGGAGAGAAATTTTAAACATGTAAACATTTCTGTGTGGTCATAAATACATTTTATTATAGGCATCATTCTGTTCAGGTAGTATTCATGCCCAAGTTTCATTATTATGTAAATAGCATTTATTTTCAATAAACACAGACTATTTCTAACCATCATAGCTGAGAATTTAAATTTATAAATTAGAAACATTGTAAAATATTTCTATAAATATTTCTATAGCAAAATATGTGTAGTTACTACACCTGGGTATAAAAGAAGTAGCAAAATATACATTTAATTCAATAAGTACTTTTACCATGCACCAAAAATTGCTCTAAAAAAAGAATGCATAAAAACAAAACATTCTAAGTGGTATCTGTTACCAAGGACCTTACAATTTATTCAAAAGATTGACTGTGGTCCAATGAACGTTTACGACAATACAAAGTTGAATGCAGCTGAGAGGATGGTATAGTGAAACTTTAGAAAAAAGACCTCATGTTTATCTTTTGTTTGGAAAAGTCTTTGTGAACAGGGAGGACTTTAACCTGGAAGGAGTAAGAATGTTCTAGTTAGTAGAATGATCAAAGATGCCAAGATCACACTGATAACTTGTGTAGGTAGTTAATCTGAAGAATCCTTTGCTTGAATATGAAAGATATTACTGGGAAATAAACATGGAAAAGAAATCCAGTTTTGATCAGATGAAGATAAATTTAAATACTTTTTTATAATATGATAATGTCCATATTATAGGTTGAACTAGATGGTTTCTTTATTAAAATTTAATATTTATTTGGGTAACTTTGATTTACAGAATAGTATAAGCCCATATGCTCAGATTCCCCTTTCCTCAAATACGTGCCAATACATCACAGCCATCATCAAATTACCAAAAGTTCTCCACCACTGTTCATTGAACTTCCCCCACCCTTGCTCCTCCTAGACATCTCTTTCCCCACTGGTAACCTCAGTTCTATTGTCAATGTCTAAGGATGTATTTTGTTTTGTCTCTTCCTTTTCTTTGTTTCTTTATATTCCACATTTGAGTGAGATCATCTGATAGTTGTATTTATCTTTCTGATTTATGTCACTTAGCATAATTCCATCTAATTCTAACCACGTTGTTGCGAATGACAGGATTTCTTCTTTTTAGGGGTGTGCAGTACTCCATTCTGTATATATAACACATCTTCTTTATCCATTCATCTGATGGCACTTAGATAGTTTCCAATTCTTGGCTATTGTAAATAATGCTGCAATAAAAATGGAGGTGCATATGTCTCTGCGAATTAGTGTCTTTTGTGTTTTTTCTCCAGAAATGGGATGAAGGATTATATAGGGTTTCCAGTCTCAATTTTTTGTGGAATCTCCATAGTGATTTCCATAAAGGTTGCACGAATTTATACTTCCACCAACAATGTAAAAGAGTCCCTTTGTTTCCACATCCTTGCCAACATTTTTTTTCAGGCTTTTGGGAATTAGCTAATCTCACAGTTATAGGATGATATCTTATTGTAATTTAGCTAGTTGGGTTTCTATACAGTAAATTTTGGAGGACATGAGGAATGGAGTATTTTGGAATGATTCATCTAATGGCAATCTTTAGGATATCTCAGTGGGAAAGCTAATAGATGCAAGATGAAAATAAGGAAAACATGGTTATAGCCAGGACACAGGGAAAGCAGCAGAAGTAGTAAAAAACAGATGGTATTTAAGATGTTCAAGGGATATTCATCCTCTATTCATTAAGACATTTTTAAAGCTCTCTTCAAAACCTTTTATTTCCTATAGTGTGATAAAGCTGAGTGCTAATTCTTTGCTACACCTCACTTTCAGAAGTGGAGTTTAATTCTCTTCCCCTTGAACTTCACTGGGTTCCATGAGACTTGATCGAACCAAAGAATGAAGCACAAGTCATAGTCAGAGACTTCTAGGGCCATTTGGCTCCTGCTCACACTTCTAGCAACACTTGCTCTAGGAACATAACTGCTGTAGGTGTAGCCAACATGAAAAAGAAGTCCTCAAAAACAACCTCTGCTGAGTCTCCAGCTAGCAGCCAGAACCAATTCACTAGTCACAGAGGTGAGCAATTTGGATGAGGCTCTTCCAGCCCTGTTGAGGTGTCCCAGTTCACTTCCTAAAGAGCATAGAGGAGCCATGGCAGACATGGTATGTCCTGACACACAAAATCATCAACATAATATAATTGGTTTAAGTCCCCAACTTTGAGTATAGTTTGTTATGTAGTAATAGGTAATCAGAATAGGAGTAAAAAATAGCATTTGAAGTCAAGTTAGAACCAATTAAGGAGATAAAACTACAAGTGATTAAAAAGAAAAAAAGAAAGACCAGAGACAACGGTGTTGGCAAGGAGATGGAGGAAAAATGTTCCCCTCACACACTGTTGCTGGGAATGTAAACTGGTAGTCACTATGGAAATGCCTCCAAAAATCAAGAACAGAAGTATTCTATGGCCCAGCTGTTGCACTTATGGATATTCACATGAAAACTATGAAAACAGCAGTTCTGAAAGATATATGTACCCCCATGTTCATTACAGCATTAATTTCAGTAGCCAAGTGCCCAGTGACAGCGGATAAGGAAGATGTGGACTATATACACAATGGAATACTGCTCACCCATAAAAAGATTTTTGTCACTTGTGACAACATGGATGTATCTTGAGGAGATTATGCTAAGTGAACTAATCCAGAGAGGGAAAGACAAATTCACACAATTATGATATCAATTATACATGGAAAATTAAAAAATATGAACAAACAGAACAAAATAAAGCAAGTGCTTAGACTCCAAAGTCAAAATGGTGGTTACCTGAAGAGTATAACTTGGATAAAAGGGGTCAGCTGTGTGATGGTGAATGAACACTAGATTTTGATGGCAAATGCAATGTAGCATACACAGATATCAAATTATAACACTGTTCACCTAAAAATCTCTATAATATAAATCAATGCTACTTCAATAAAATTATCATGAGAACACCCTGGTGGAGCACTGGTTTGATCAACTGTCTCCAGCCAAAGCACAGGTCACAAACACCCCAAGGACCTGGGTTTTTGTCCCCAAAATGCACAACTAAATAAAAATAAAGTGCTTCTTCCTCTTCTCGCCTGTCTGCCCACTCACTTTCATTACTGCCAGCACCTTTCCTTTTTAAAAAAATGATGGAAAACACTTACAGGTAATATTTGTTTTATTATTATTATTATTGAAGCATTAAATACTTCCTGAGTAGGTTGCTCAAAGCAAATAAATGAAAAGTCTTGACTGTGTTATTGGAGAAGCAGAAACCTATTAACATAAGATTCTAGAAACATGCAATAGAAATATATTCAAAATCATATGCCAATGAAATCCATGTGTTTTCTTTTCTCACTAAAATTGATTAAAATATTATAACTTGTGTGTTTTTTATTCTTTATTTGTGAACTATCTTCTGCTCCTTTGATAGATAGTATAAGATTATTTAAGTTTGAATTTCTTCAATTTACTTGATAAGTCCAATCAGTTTGAGATTTTGATTTTAAAACTCTAAGTATAGTTGCTGCTTTATTAGAAACTCTACAGAGTTTGTGAGTTTTAAGTTTTCCTACCAACATTATGTGACTTATCAGTTTATACAAAGTAAAAAGAAGGAAAATGAGTTAAGTTCTCAATATGGAAAACAAAATAGGTGGCAACATTCTGGAGAAATCGACTTGGAGTTTAATAAATATTTTTGTGAGGATTTGTAAATTCCTAATGGCATTCATTAAATGCTAACTTTTATTCTTATTTACTTCACTTCTGGCTCATAGAAAATATAAAAGTGAGATGTTTTTGTGTAGGAAAATTTTAGAAAGGCAAATCATTACTTCCTCTTTTATGTAGTTCAAATGCCAAATAGGAAATAGCAGAGCAAACGAAACAAGAATTAAGCGTCTCACTTCGAGAAATGTTTCAAAATATGAAAGCCAAATATGAGCACATTTTCTAGCATTCAAGGGGGCAGGAGAAATAGAATGTAGATATTTAGCTCTGTAAGGATTTAGAAAAAGAAAACAAAAGTGAACTTTTAAAAGACACTAATGCATTTAAACAAACTTAAGAAAAGTTTTTCTGTAATTCTCTCTTTCTTAAAACCTCAAAGCTTCAACTTGTAGTTGTTTATTGAGTGTGAAAAACAGTGCTGAAGTGGGGTGCTGCTTCAAAACTTGCCACAGAAATTGGGATCAGCAGTTCAAGTCTATCTTCTAGGAGAGAGTTTGGGCGGTTGGTGAGAGTATAAGGAGAGGAAGAAAAATGTGACCTGCAGTTGGATGAAGGGAACCGTATCTTTGTATGTAGTGGCAAAAAATCTGTCAACAGTAGCATCTGTAGTCATTTGAACAATAGAGAATATATCTAATGAATTTGTAAATCTAAGGAGATTTCCAAGCAGGTTGAAGGGTCCACCTAGCCTCTCTGCCTGTGATAAATATGAGGGGAAAATGGTACGCAATATGCGACTATTTCTAGAATCAGAGTAGGAAAAACTGGTCTCAAGATGGAAATATTACTGCATGTGAAATGCTTTCACACTGACCTGTACTCTCACCAACCTTGTTTTGAACATTTTTCTCCAGGAAGCTAAATGCCAAACTTCCGGTAAGAGAATTGTTCTAAAATATTTAAAAATATTGAAACCATTTTTCCAAGGGCACCATCATGATGTAAGAAGGTATATGTCTGCAATGAAGGTTTGTAAGTTAGTGAATAATGGGACAGAGGGGCCACAAGATGTGAGTAACATAAAATGACTTTCTTTATTGTTCATTTTTTTTTTATTGAGGCAACATTGAATTATAACATTACATAAGTTTCAGGTGTGCATCATTATAAATCAAGATCTGTATGACTCCATTAAGTTTGCACCAAAAGTTCAGTTCACTCCCATTCAATTGACCCCCTTTATCCAATTTACTCACCTTTTCCCACTTCCTTGTCTGACATCTCACTAAACATAATGCCCTCTATGTCCTTCCATGTTGTTATAAATGGAAGGATTTTATTTTTTAAGCAGCCGAGTGATATTTCATGGTGTGTATATACCACATTTCACTTTAAAATACATCACCAAATGATGTGCCTGGTGGCACTGTGGTTAGGTCAGCTCCTTTCTCATGCCCCGGGGGCTGGGGTATATGTGTGAAGGGAACACTCAAGATGAACAACTAAATAAAATAAATGAGTGCCTCTTCCTCCCTGTCTACCTGCCTACTTGCCTTCATTGCTGCCTGCACTTTTTCTTTAAAAATGAAAAAAAAGTTGTAGAAGAACATTTCATCGTAACTTTTATTGGTTTAAAGTGTGCATTCTCATAAATCAATATCTTTATATAATACATTACGTTTGCCAATAACAGTCTAATTCTACCCTTCACCATGTAATTGACCCTTTGACCCAATTTCCCACTTCTCTCACCTTTCCTTTCTGGTAACCACTAAATGGATCATATAGATTAAATGTCTACTTTTGTTTGATTTGGTTCACTTTTTTGTTTTACTTCCTTATCTTACAGGACTGAGTTAAAATATATGATTTTTGTCTTTCTTTTCCTAACTTATCTCACTAAGAATAAATCCCTCCAGGTTCTTCCATGTTGTTGCAAATGATGGATTTCATCTTTTTAACAGCTGAGTAGTATTCCATTATATACATATATATGCCACCTCTTTTTATCCATTCATTTAAATTGTAAATAATGCTACAACGAACACGTGGGTGTATATATATATGTCTTTAAAATAGTCTTTTTTTCATTCTTTGGGCAAATTCCCAGACTGCGAGGTAACTAGATCATATGAAATATCTATTTTTCGTATTTTGAGAAATCACCATACTCTTTTCTATAATGGTTGCATCAGTTTGCACTCCCACCAATAGTGCATAAGTGTTCTCTTCTCTCCAAGTCCTCTCTAACACTTGTTTTCAGTCTTCGGGAAAATATTCATTCTCATGGATGTGAGGTGAGACCTCATTGCTATTTTGATTTACGTTTGGGGCCCTGAAACAAGAGAGATATGACATCTTTTCATGTGACATTTGGTCATCTCTATGTCTTCTTTATAGAAGTGCCTATTCAGATCCTCTGGCATTTTAAAGTGCTTTGTTTACCTTGCTGTTAAGTTTTGATGAGTTCTTCATATATTTTTATATTAACCTCTCGTATACATTATATTTACAAATATATTTTCTCATGCAGTGGGATACTTTTTTGTTTGGATGTTATTTTCTTTTGCAGGGCAAAACTTTTTTAATGAGGCAAAGCTTTTTTTAGTTTGATGTGGTACATTTGTTTATTTTGATTTTATTTTCCTTGTTGGTGGAGACAAAGTCACAAAGACACCACCAAGCTTGTTGTTGAAGAACTTACTGCCCATGTTTTCCTCTACGCATTTTATGGTTTCAGATCTTACATTCAAGTCTTTAATCCATTTGAATTAATTTTTGTGTATTGTGTTAGGTATTGATCTAGCTTCAATCTTTTGTATGTAGCTGTCCAATTTCCCAACACCATTTGTTGAAGAGATTGTCCTTGCCTCATTGTACTTCCTTGGTGCCTTTGTCATAATTAATTGTTCATGTATGTTTGAGTTTATTTCCAGACTCTCAGTTCTGTTCCATTGATTTGTGTTTCTGTTTTTATTCAAATACCATGATGATTTGATTATTATTGTTTTGTAGTATAGTTTGAGGTCAGGGAACATGATACCGCCATTTTTTTGTTTTTGTTCTTTTTTATAATTGTTTTTGCTATTAGTATTCTGTAGATCTAAATAAGTTTCTTAATTTTTTTATCAATTTTTGTTGAATGAGGTTTTGATGGGGGCTGCATTAAATCTATATATTGTTTTAGGTAATATGACCATTTTAACAATGCTAGTTCTTGCAATTGTGAGCATGGAATATCTCTCCATTTCTTTGTGTTTTCTTCTATTTCTTTGAACAATGTTTTGTAGTTTTCAGAGTATAGGTTTTTCATTTCTTTGGTTAAGTATTTCATTTTTTAAGCAATTATAAATATAATTATTGTCTGTCATTTTTCTGTAATTATAAAGGGGATTGCTTTCCTGATTTTCCTCCTGCTAGTTCATTATTTGCCCATAGAAATACAACATATTTTTGCATATTAATTTTATAACCTGCCCGATGTACTGTATTAATCTGTTATTTCTAATCGCATTCTAGTAACTCTTTGGAATTCTCTATGTATATTGTCATGTCGTCTGCAAATAGAGATAGTTTTACTTCACATTTCCAATTTGGATGAATTTAATTTCCTTTTTGTCTCTAATTGCTCTGTCTAGGACACAAACACTACAATGAATAATAGTGGTGAGAGTGGACATCCCTGTCTTCTTCCTGATCTTAAGAGGAAAACCTTTGAGTTTTCACCACTGAATGTGATGTTGGCTATGGGTTTGCCATGTATGTTCTATTATATTGAGGTACATCCTTTTGTAACTTACATCATTTTCCTGAAGATTTTTATCATAAATGGATTTAATCCTGTTAAATATTATCTGATCTATTGAGGTGATCATATGATTTTATCTTTTCTTTGATTGTGTGGTGTACCACATTTATTGATAAGCATGTGGAAGCTCTTTTGCATCTCTGAAATAAATCCACTAGATTATGGTGTATGATTCTTTCAATGTATCATTGAATTTTGCTAATGTTTTGTTGAAAAATGTTTGCATCTTTGTTTATCAGAGATATTGGTCTATAGTAAAGTTGTCTTTCTTTTTTGTGATGTCATTGTCTGGTTTTAGAATCAGGGTAATGTTGGCTTCATAGAATATATTTCGAAGTTTTCTCTTACATTCGATTTCTTGAAAGAGTTTAAGGATAGGACTTAATCCTTTGAAAGTTTGGTAAAATTTACTAACAACCTACCTCATACTGGGATTTTGTTTTGGGGGAAGCTTTTCATTGCTTTTTCAATTATCTTACTCCTAATTGGGCTGCTTACATTTTCTGTTTCTTCTGGATCCAGTCTTGAAATGCTGTATATTTCTAAGAATATCTTTTATTTCTCCTAGACTGTCCAATACATTTCCATATAGGTGGTCACAATCCTTTTTTATGATCTTTTGTATTCAGTAGTATCTATAACTTCTCTGTCACTTCTGATTTTATTTGTATCTTTTTCTTCTCTTTGGAGAGTTTAGCTGAATGTTGTTCTATTTGTATGTCTTGTCATAGAGCCAGAAGTTGGTTTCCTTGTTAGAATGATTCTTTTTGGATGACTGCCGTTACATTAAAAACTCAGTCAGCTGTGGCTTCTTTACACGTGCTGCTGCTGTCTACGGTTGCCTTAAGTAGCAAGAAAGCATTATTCATATAATAATCCTGATATATCTTTTTCAATATCTGTCATATTTAAAAGAAAACATTCAAGCTTTAGAAATATTACCAATCATGGCATGAATATTTTAAGCAATCAAAATTGAACATTATTTACTAAAAACATTTGCTGCTGCTGCTTTGCATTCTGACATATGTTTGAGTGCTAAATCAAACAATAAGGAAAAGAATGCCTATATACACTTGGCTTAAAATGCATATGCAGCTGATTTATGCAACTAGAGAAAATGCTTGCTATGACTTAGAAATATAAGCAGTGACTTAAATGTGGAGACTTTTTACATCTGAAGCTGTTATTTTGTGCTAAAACCAAGACAAACATAAACCAAGTTAACCCCCCCACTGTCCATTTATTCCCATGCCATTTAGCTCAGTCTGGGGAGAGAAAAATCATACAGAGTTTGTTGGTCAAATATCCAAATGAAGTTGGTGACATTTCATGTGCAAATGACTCTGCTGCCTGAAATTGTTTTATGTAGCAATGAGTGAAGCAATGATTACAATTCAACATGAATACTCAATTTGATTAAAATCTACTAGGTGGCATGCAGTGAAGAAAACAAAATATGGATAACATTCAGTGACGACCTACAAAGAACTCACAGGTAGACTTTGCACAACTCCAAATACAAGTCACATATATGTCATAGTAAAAATATTAAAGAAGAAATATGATCCAAGAAGAAAGAAAAGCAAATAATTGGAGAATGTGTGGTATTTAATCAGGGAAAACTGTGAGAATGTGAAATTTGAGTTTGTTGTAAAAAGTAGGCAGTGTATTGACAAGAAAGGTAGACAAAAGACATTCCAGGTGCAAACACAGACTAACCAAAGAAATGGAGGCACAAAAATACATGGTGGATTCAAGGAATTATGAGCATTCTGATATGGTTAACTGTTACAGTTGAAGGCAATTGGTTAGTACCCTAAACATCATACTAGTGGGCTTGGACTTTTACTCTGAAGGCCACAAAAGTTATAAAAGTATTTTCATCAAGAATATGGCATAATCAAATCTATGTTTGCAAAAGTACAAACTACCCTTTCAGCAAGGCAGTCATAATCCACGTGTAGTCATTTAAATTTAAATTAAATAGTTAGGAAAAAAATCAGTTCCTCAGTGAAAGTAGCTATAATTCAGGAGCTCAGCAGCCACATGTAGATAATGCAGAGATGTTACCATTGTTACAGAGCATTCTGTTTGGAAGTGCTGGATCCACGAGAGAATGGACCCAGAGAATGGATCCATGATCTCAAGCATTTGAGGGAATGAAACCAATTAAGGGGTTATTTCCACAGTCACCTAAAAAGATAATGGGGACTTGATGGAAGGAACTATATCACTGAAAATACAAACCGAATGATAGTGGAAAAATCAAAAGATGTCTTACAAGGTGATTGGGAGCTGATAGTAGAATTGAATTGTTATGCCCATCCTATCTCAGACAGGCTGTTTTTAAAAAGGGATACAAGATTCAGAAGCAAAATATTAGCTAAATTACTAAAATAACAGAATTGTACAAAGTCATTTGAATGAGGGACTATGACCAGATTTGAAGTTATTATAGCCTATACTCTTTAAGTCCAGATGTTGGAAGGTTAAACCAGTCAACCTCATGAGTCTCATCTTCTTGGATCCATACTTGTTTATTCCTCTCCCACTGTAAATAGAGCTGACTTGTGTAACTGATAAATATGGAAACAATCATGCAATTTCTAACCTGGCCAAGTCACAATGGACATTGAGTATCCCTTCCCTCTCTCTTGGATGGATTCTTCTGGAAATCAGTATAGAGCACTTCAACAATCCCATAGAGAAGTTCACTGACGAGGAAATGCAGCCTCCAGCAAGAACCAGTACAAATTTGCCAAGCATGAGCAAACTTACTGGAAAACAGAGTTTTCAACCTCAATCAAGCCTTCAAATGACTGCAGTGCTAGCTGGCTGACACCCTGACTGTAATCTCAGGAAAAAAATCCTGAAACCAGACATGAGACAGTCAGTTAAGCTGCCCTTGAAATTCTGATCCCACAGACACTATGCAATGCTGTAATGTTTATTGTTTTAAACTACTAAACTTTGGGGTCATTTTTTATGTACCAATAAATACAGGGAGCTCTTCCTTTTACATTGACCCTTCCTCTATGGATGTAAAACAAAACAAAACACAGCTTTACATGACTTTTGAAATGATTTACTCCATTTAGCAAGACAAGTAGACCAAAGAATATCACCTCACTAAGCATAGAGAAAAATCCACCCTCCTCTCATACAGAACTTGGGGGAGAAATTCTGCAAATATTTTTCTAAAAGAAATCTCTTGTGGATGCATGAGATCAGCTTCCCAACACTAGTAATTGAATATAAAGTAATTGACAATTTAGGAACTTTGCTTTAAGATCTTATTCTGCTTCTGATGAAGGATAATTACTTCTGCTTATGCATTTGGTTATTAAAAGTTCAAATTTCTGTTCAGAGTGTCTGCTACAGACATACTATTTTTACTAATTTATTCAAAGAATTTTGAGAGTTAAAAATGTTGGAGAAACATTGTACAGTTCACTTTTTAATAAAACAGATGAGTTTTTATTTTGATTAGAAAAAATCAACAAAGTCAAAAACATTAGAAATTGATATATGTTACTAGAATAGAATGTAATAAAAAGTTATGACATAAAAAAAATTCAGCTGAAGTTTAATAAACAAAACTTTCAATACCCACCACTCATTGATCTCCTAAAGTTAGATTGTTTCCTCAAATTAGCATCATAGAATTTTTCTGGAAGTTTAATATTGTATTTCGGTTTCCATGATAATCTAAAAAATGTATCTGTGCATGCTCTGGATCATAGAGATGACCTTGTTATGTCTGAGCATGTCCACTCAAGTTCCTTTCTCATGTCTGTGATTAGTTACATTATTCACACCAAGTAAAGGCCGAAAACGGTCACAATATGCTATACAAATAACAATGAACACTCTTGAAGGTAGAAAATGGTGTGAGGATCGAATAATATAGAATCTTTGCTAATTATTTAATAATTATAGAGTAGGCAGCAAAATTGACAAGTCAAATCCTAACAAATAAATAGACTCGTCCACTGTGACTGCAGCTGGGCTCTGAGTGGACACGTGGACACATCCTGTTGGAAATTTGCAGTTTCATTGGCAGACAGTATAATGGTCAATGAAGAGTGAAAATGCATCTGTCAGACTCCAGTAATAATCGTTTTAGCTGTCTACTTATTGCCGATTTCAGTAACACTCCATTTCACCTTATCTTCAAGTACACGACACACTTTCACAGAACGATCAAGTACTACCTTGCTAGAAATGGAGGTGAATCCTAGGTCTCTACCCTTCATTTTGTAGCTGTTTTTGTGAATGACAAATAGAATCGCTATTATTTTACACATGAACCAAGTGCCTTGAAAACCTTTTTTTTTTTTTAAAGATGGAGTAATGGCATGCTCCGCTCAGTAGGAAAAGATAAGAAACCACAGCCTGTTTATTAGATCTTACTCTGTTTATTACGTGCAATGGTTCAGAGTTAGTGTCTAATTCTTTTTTCTTTTAAGTTTCCAACGTTCTTTCCTTTTCATAATTATATCCTGAGCACACGTTTTATAACCCTAGGAAAGTTGCAAACATGATGTTAAATATTTGTTCGTGGCATGATGCTTCATTCTGATCTTTGTGTTTCTCCCCACACCTCTCCCAGGACTGAAAGATGCACAGAGCAATCAACAAATACACGACTTCACATCAACTAAAAGCACTTTACAAAAGAGAGGAGACTCTAAGGCAACCGACTTCCTACAGCAGCTCTTTCCTAAGTGCACTAAGGTAATTAGCCTCAATAGGAGATAATTTTGGTTCACAGGGGTTGCTGTGGTTTTAGGTCTTGCTGGGAAATTTGGATTTTCCATTGATAGCAGTTTTAACATGTCACCCTGGAGCCAGAGTGAATTAAAGTGAAGAGCTACACAGTCTAAACAAACATTCCTTCCCATTATCAGAAGCCTGACAACATAATAGCATAAACTATAGTCATGTGGTCACATTCACCAGTAATGCAGGAACAATTAAAAATCAAAGAAATTCGACATTTCCTAAACCAGACTTGAGTTGTGGTGAGGATATTTAAAATGACCACTCTCCTTCCCTCCCTCACCAGTTTTGTATTGTGTTTTAAGATGAAAAAAATGCAGCGATGTTCCCTGGAGTCATTCTCATCATTAGTCTACCTCTATGTTTTGGAAATTAAGGTAGACCCTGGTAATATTGCAAAACAATTTCAGGTATTTAAACCTTGAAAATATTAGGAGACTTGGCATGTTTTTTAAAAATATTATTTTTCTATTTTACCAAAATTAAACAGTTAAATAAACAAATTTGGAGCTCTAAGTCCACTGAATTTGATATTTTTGCCAAGGCTGTAATAGTCTTTGTTTATATTTACTAGGAAGACTTTTAAAACCTGTCATAGATAATGTTGTTTACATGTTTAAAGAAATATTTTTTTCTGGACAATTTTTCTCCTTTTCTTAACTAGGAGATGTTTTAAAAATTCATTGAATTACATTCCAAAAAAGTAAAACTTTTTTGTCAAGAATTTTGATATCCTAATCATATTTTACTAGCTTTGCATGAGAGTTATATAGATGATAAAAATGTATCAAAGTGATTTGACTATGGAGAGTTTATGCAGAATTATGATGTTGTTTAATGGAGGCTGTGTGAAATACATTACAGAAACTCTTTTAGCCATAGGCATGCACTCACTCTCTCTCTCCTCGCTCTCTCTCCTCTCTCCTCTCTCTCTCCCCCACACCTCTCTCTCATATGTGTGTTTGCCCCGTTCAAAATGGATTCAACTACACATGCTTCAAACTGTAGCTATGAATTCTGCACTTTCCAAGGCACCCCATTTTCAAATATTTTGCTTCCATAAGTATACTCAGATTTGCTCAATTGATTTCCTTCTTTGGTTCAGAAAAAGATATCAGTCAATGTCCACCATATTAAGCATCTTCAAGTGGGGTTTTGTCATTTCTCCTATAACAATTCTTCAAATCATAGTCTGGCAAGCTACTCTTCTTTTCACTTTATCCTGGTTTGGTATCTCAGAAAAGTGAATGAATCTTGTTCTGAATTCAGGAACTGGGATCAAGTGGTAAATGAGTAGTCAATACAAAAACGCACCCAAATGAATAATGGTAAGTATTCAACATGTTTTTCAAAATGCCACCTGTATACTAAAAACTGCTAGTCACTGAGAGAATCAAGTAATTAGAAAGATTCTGTTCTATCCTCAGAGAACATACAAGGGGAGGGGTTATAGAAAAGTAAATGACTACCCAAGTCACATGTGAAAATATTAAAAGACAAGAAATAAACTAGAGAAACAACAAAAAGATAGCAACTATTTCTTGATAAATGCTTCCATTTTTAACACACTCATCCCCAAGATTTGGCACAAGAGCTCTAGGAGACAGAGAGGTGCGAACACAGTAAGTGGATAAAGAAGAATGAAGAGAAGTGTGGGGGATTCACAGCCAGGACGCATCAATAGATCTTCTTCTCTCTCATACACCAGTCTCTACCCAGTGACTAGATGTTGCTTTTCTCCTCTTATTAGAACAGCTTTTTAACACATCACTTTAATCTAAGCTAATTTTCTTTTCTTACAATATTTGTTTAAAAAAATTTGTTGGCGTGTCCTGGTGGCCTGGATAAGGCTACTGGACATAGCCCACATACATCTCAAGGACCCAGGTTCAAGACCCAGGGCAGGGGGAACAACCAAGATGAGCAACTAAATAAAATAAATAAAATGTTTAAAATTTTTTTTGAAGGAACCTTGTATCATAACATATAGGTTTAAGATGTGCATCATTATAAATCAATGCTTGTAGATAATACATGTTTGTTAAAATGCAAAGTTCATTTTATTTTTAAAAATTTGGTCAAAATATACTACTACTGTTAAACTGAGTGAACATACAAATAAAAAAAAATCCCAAAGTTTCCAGTAAACTATAAATAGGAAAGATTTTTTTTTCTTCTTACATATACATGGTCAAAGCCCAGTGCCAGGTCGTAGTAAATGACACTCATCTCTTAAAGGTCATTAGAAAAATGAATATAAAAGACTACAAAAAATTTCTGGCAGTGGCACTGAATTCACAAAATAAACTGGATTAAGAAGAAATAGAGAAACTTTAACCAAGCACTCCTGGTGAGAAATAATAAATTTATCGCCTCCTTGGATTAAAAATAGTGATAATAATAATAGCAGCAGCAACAGAAGCAGCAGAAATCTTATGAGGTAGATGAAAGGGAAAGGAAAGGTAGAATAGATCTGCTTTGCTTTCTTATTTCCAGTGAGAACCATTGGGCTGGGACTATTGAATTCTTCTTGGCTAAAGGGGCTTGAATGAGCTCTATGAAACCATGCAGACTTTTGATCCCAAACAATATTATTTCATATATTTCAATATTATACACAATCAAAATTACCTCTGGACCAAGACACAGGGGAAAACAAACAAACAAACAAACAAACAAAAAACCAAAAAACAAGTACCCAAAATGCAAGGGGTATCACATTCTGGAAAATATTCCCCAGCAAAAGGAGACATCCATGGAAATTTGAAACCTTAAAATAGCTTAGAAGGTGCATTGAGTGTTGCTGGAATACACAGATAACTCAGTTTCTGATAGTCACCCCTAGAAGACTTTCATTAATAACAGAGTAAATAAGAGTCTCAAGTTCATCTGATTTTATTTACAGTATTTTAGGTTTTACTCTAAATGATCTGATCTATATATAGAAAAAATGTTCCTTTATGTCTCAACTTACTTTTAATGGATGTCTCTTTTTTTTTCTGTTTCAACCCAGCATGAGATTTCCCCTACCCCCCAAAAAATTGTTTTTGATCAGCTCAGGAAAATAATTTATTTACAGATTAAATAATTCATCAACAATATTCAATCAACAAATATTTACTAAATTTTGGCTATCCTTAGTCCTGGCTTAAGGATTATCCAATAACATAAATTTAGAAGACATGGTCGTTGTTCTTGAGAAGGTTTCCGTCCCAAGAGAAAATGTAAGGCATGAAAAATGTGTACAATGAAAGATTGCCTGAGGGGTTGGGTAAACTGGCTATGAAGGCCCATTGTGATTAGAGGGGGCACTATAACATATCATTCCTTTCCTAGCTGGGGTTGGTGAAACTGAAAAAACCTAAACTCTATTTAGTTTAAGTTTCTATTAACAGATGTTTGTCATGCAGCAAATCGCATAGCATTCTTATTCGTTTACTCAGTTGTAAATAGAGATAATACTTCCCTCATTTGTAAAACCTGTGATAGGATTAAAAGATGATAAGACACGTAAAATTATTTTCATTTTTAATCATGTAGCTTAATGTAAAGCTTGCTGAGATTCATTTACTATATATAAGACTTTGTGCTAAGTGTTTTGTCATTTAAATTCCGGATCATCTTAGGACTCTTCTATTTGGGGCATGAATACCATTGTTTTCCTGTCTAACAGATGAGAAAACAGAGATGTAAAGAAATAAAATGAAATCTGTGGTAAAGTCACATAGTAAGGGAAGTGTCAAAATCTAGGTTTTCCTGAATGCACAGAGCACACTCATAACCAATGTGTATATTTTTGCAAAAAAGAACCAATTGATTCTGACGTATTTGTTATTCATTCCTCCTCAGAATGTCCTCTTTGTCATCAATATTGTAGTATCTCTAGGATATCACTGAAAATATCCATGCTTAATGGGATAAAGAAGAGGGTTGATTTTCTAGCTTTTTCCTCTTAGGAGGTCAGTTTACTAAATTATGTGATTTTCATGTCAGAAGACACAGGGAACCTGGTATTGGAGAATGACATGAATGACCTAAGTATCCTTGAGAAAGAGATGGAAAAAGTTGGGATACACAAGCCCCAGAAAGAGGCTCATAAAGGGCCCTTTGGATGAGGGAGTCGGCATTCAGTGATGATCGTGAACTTGGAGAGAACCTTGTTTCTTGATAGAATGCTGAAAGATGGAGCGACACATAAAGAAGGTGATTCTAAGGTAGTCAGAAGAAACACTCCCCTTATCTGTCTCTGTGTTGCCGCCTCACATCCAGCCTTGACTTTGTTACTAATTGGGTGGCATCAATTATAGGGAAGAAAAAGATGGGACACGTAGCAGTCATATTATTTCTTTGTTATTAGATTGAAACTATTCAAATTTATTTTGATTTTAAGAAGCTTATACTGTTGTGCAAATTTAGGCTCATGCAGTTGTCTACAACTGGACATCTAAAAGTTCGAGATCTACTTTTGATACTTATGTTTTTTAGATTATTATAATTGTAAAGGAATTCTAGCAGAATGACTTATATGAAGTAGGTAAAGTAATAAAGTCATTGCCATTAAAACTTGAATGGGTGTCTAGAAATTCCTAATGTGGGAGTAATTATGGTCTTACACGCTGCCTATTAAATGACTTTCATTAAACGGAATCCCTTGAAGCACATCTCATTTGAGTTTTGCACAATACTTTGTGTATTAGAGAATTTAGTTTTTTTAAAAAGTAATAGGCTAATAAAGAGTATTTTTTAAAGGTATATCTAACAGATCGCTCCACCATGCCCTAAATTATATTCTTGGGTGCTGTTCCTCCCATAGTTACTATATCTCACTAAATGGCAATTTCTTCCTACCTGGGCTCAGATCCAAACTTGTGCAGTGTTCCATGACTCCCCCCTTTCTCTCAAATCCCTATCGAATTTATCAGCGAATCCTGTGAGCTTCTCCTAAGAAGACCACAAAACAGTCTTACAGAACTTCAAAGTTAGTTCTTTGTCATGAAGCTCAACACATTCCAATGAGCTGCAGTTATAACCATTTCCAGGAAGGACAAAGAGCAGCAAATGAAGGACAACCATTTTTAGAGGATAGGTTGGGAGCTGACACAGCACTTCTACTTACAATTCTTTGCTGAGAACATTGTCAGATGGACACTGCCTCAAAATGAAGCTTGGAAATGTAGTTTCTCATTAGGCATTGTGTCCAGGAAAAGAGAGCAAATGTGGGTAGAGTCATAGTTACATTATCAAAACACACCCAATGCCCAAGTGCTTATTATCATCACTACTTCATCACTGCTGCACTATGAGAAGACCCCATCAACCATAACTCCGTCATCCATTACTTGTAACTGGAGGTACTGCTTCTATTTTTGGTCTCTAAATCTGTTCACAACATCCCAGTCCATCAAGTTCACATCAGATCATGACATTTTTCTACTCTTAACCTTGCAATAACTTCTCATCTCACTCCACATAAAAACACATCAGTTGGCCTCTGCTGTTTTCAAACAGTGGACCACAGGGACCTAAACATACTGCCATCTTCCTCCTATCCCTCCAGTTCTCCCCAGAGCTCATCCTCACCTTCATATTGATTTAAAAAGCCTCCTCCTGGGCGTATCTTGCCTGGCCACCCACTTCAAGATTACCACTCTTCCTCTACCTGGATGCAGCTTATATTCTTTTCTGGTTATATTTTTCCCCTCAACGCCTTCTAACAAAGCATGTATCCTACTTACATATCTTGTTGAACACCCCCCCAACCCCCACCTCTGAGCTAACCCCAACCCCAGAAGGCAAGTCCAGGACATTAGATGCTTCTGCTTGGTTCTCTATACCTTGTATGGTGCCTGCCCAGAGTAAATGCCCGGTAACTACTTTTGAGTGAATTACAGGGAGAGACTTCAGATAAAGCACAACTTTGTTTATAGACTTAGCAGGATATCAGGAAGCTAGAATTGATGTAAAGCTCTAGGAACTGAATCAGAGTATGTGTGTGCACACATGTGCCATTTTGAGATTCATCTATTCATGAAATTAAACAACTCCCTTTCTGTATTTCTTCAGTTTTCTCAACTCAGTGAAATATAAATACCTACTTCCAGTTTATAGGGATTTGGAAATGTAAATATGTGAAAACGTCACTGCAGTATCTTGAAATTATTTCCATACAACTTATCCTTAAGTTTATAACCTTTAGGAAAAAGAGGCCCAAAGCATTTGCTCACTTCAAACTGTGTATTTGAGTTGCTTGTACAAAACAGTGTTTTCCTATTTTATGTCTCAGTTTCTATCCCTTGGGCTACAGTGAACCCTAAAATGTTCTCAACTATATTAAATAAAATAATCATAGTAACTTCTGAGAACTGCTCTAGGTGATTAGAATGTCTTTATATGTTATATTAAGTCCTTATAAAAGCCCGATGAAGTAGGTACTTACGGAGAGATGTAGGATTAACAATGAAAACAACAATAAATACAATTTTATCATTTAAAATGACTTCAATTTTGACACTATAGAACAATTATTTTAAAATTGTACAAATATAAAATAAACATATTTTTCTGAGATGAATATTGACTTCTTCACTTTTCTTCCACAATCTGCTATTTCCTCCAATTCAGTCAATAAAGAATGCCCAAATAGAGTTAAAATATAGAAAACAATAGCCTTCAAAATCATGTATCTTTTGCTCTGTGATAAAAATGCAATGTATGGCAAGATAATTAATTCAAAATTAATTGCTCTGTTTTTCTTCCCTAAATTGGACATGAAAAATAATGTTTCTATATAATTACTCTATACAGTCTTATAAGTATATTTTTGGTATTAATATATAAAAGTGATAAATAGAAAAAAGAAGAAAATCCTAAAGAAAATAACGAAGTTTGGAATTAACTGCCAAACTCTAAGGTAGAAAACAACTCAGATCCTGCTAATTTAGTTTCAAGAGATGACAATAGTGCTTTTTTATCTCAAACTTGGCTCAAGCTTGGGGAAAAAATATTTCCCCAGGAAATTTCAGCCCAGCTAAAGCAATTGATTTTTACTGATTATCTCCAGAATCCTCATTTCTCAATTTTTGCTTCTCAGTGTACAATCCCGCAGTGTCATGCATTTGGATGGTTATTCAGAATTGAATCAACAACTTTGACAAAGTTAATATCTCTGTTGGCCTTTCATAAAATGCCCTTGTTACTCTAGAAGATGGAGAAGAACCAGAGTAGACATTCCGAGCTTGCAATTTAGACAATAAAAATAGTGTTCGAATATCCACTGTTTCCTAAGATACCATGGAGTAACTACAGATTTTAACAAGAAAGCACCAGCTACAAGGCCTTGGGATAGAATTTATCACACTCAAAAATACCCATTAAAGAAATGACATGTCAAACATCCCATTACTTTATGGATAAATCTGGATACATTCACAAAAGTTATTTCTACAAATTTTTCAATTGTCCATGGCCATGCTAAAATTCTTCAAAGTATTACTTTTAACACAAGCAGCAGATAACTTCAACTTTATCGAAATAAATCTAAAAAAGCCTTCTGGCTGTTAAAATAATAATTTATGACTTGTTGCAAATCTTCACCTTAGACCAATTTTATATTAATTATGGAAGTTTTAGTATTACCATTACTTTTATTAAATTTTATAATGGCAGCTAAGATAAGTATAGTTTTAAAAAAAATGCCAGTTTGTTCTTGGGTTTAAAGGGTCACTTCCTTAAAAGATTGGGGCTGTGTCAAATCCACTTTAAAATGAGATAGTACATATAAAAATACTTTGAAAAGTTAAAAGCATCATATAAATGCAGAACCTTTCTTAGATGGAGACCCCTGTTTTCGAAGCACTTAACTGTAATTACAAATGCTGATAAATGAAAAAATAGGGCACCCAAAACTGCTTTCCTTGCCTTTTTTTTCCAGTGCAAGCACATTCGTGGATGAGGAAAACATGTCAAACAGGCAAGACCACTTAAAAACCAAACATGTAACAAGCGTTCATATCTGAGGTCTCCCTTTGCATTATACCCCAGGAAAAATACTTCCTCCTACCCCCTTTAACCCTATACAAATATAGGGGTTTTTTTTTAATAATATTTTAAAAATTTTGATAGTAGAGTAAATGTCATTTAAAAATTATTTGTCTTTCAAAAATGATTCATTCTTCCAAAGCTGCTTTGAAAACCAATAAGCTTCTCCTGCCTCTCCTGCAGGGGGAAGGATGACTTCATTTGCGCCTTTTGTGTCTATAGAAAAAGTCACCGAGGTAAAATGGTTATCAGTGGGGCATTAAGAATCAACTTTATATAGAAAACAAAAGTAGTGCTTCTTTCCTGTGCTGTAGGCTCTAAGCTGTTAGATAGCTCTATCTCCCTCTACTGGCTAAATTTTCATTCTGGTTTGTTGAGTTCTTTTGGCTAAAGCAAATGCCCACCCCTTGCCACCCCCACTAAAACAAGAAAGAAAACCGAGGAGTGGGGCTACTCTGAGCTCTTCCGTGGGTTCCAGAGAACAAGACTGGGAATTTCTTTTTTCCACCTTAAAAAAAAATGTGATGACCATGAAAAAGGAACCTTTGATGCAAGAGAAGGAAGTCTTTTCCTTAAAGATTAAAAAAATATACCAAGAGGATTCTCGAAGATGAAAGTACCAATGTTCAATGGTACTTTCTTTTCCCCGGACATATAAAACATGAACTAAGTAATTTGTAAAATTCAGTCACCTCAAATCTCACGGCTGAGAATGTGTGAATGTTAACAAAATACATTTAATATTTACCTTCTTGATAAATGGCTCATTGGGGCCTGACTGCTTGCAGCCGGAGAAGGCGGAACCTGAGTTTAGGTATTTTAAGTGGCATTACCCGATTTCTTGAAGTTCAGAGGGTTAAACAGGTAAGTGGTTTCACATGTAGGTCTTTCCTGAAAATCCCAAGTCCCAAATGATGAGCTAGCCACTTGTTTTTTTTTTTTTTTTAAAGTGGGGGAAAAAATGAGTTCGAATACACCATTTCTTGAGACACAGCCTTGTGGTAAATGGAAACTTCTGAGGACGGAGGCCTTCGAGTCAGCAGCTGGGTTCTGTCACCCTGACTGGGCTGGCCTTGTTAGGGTAGCCTGACCCCAGGAGCACTCACGCAGATAATACCGGCACCTCTCTCCACTCTAATCTCCTCCCCGTCTGAGCAATTCAGCAGGAGATAGGGGCATTGGGGCCATTTTATTCCAAACATTTAGCTGAATGGTAGCTGAGGATGGTGACAGCGAAAGACAAAATTTCCCGGTCAAATACTTGGCTTCTCAGAAGTTTCCTGTTAGGACTTTTAAGACACAGGATGTCATTACATTGGAACCAACATGGAAACCCCGCCCGCCCCTCCTTGGCTGAACCTAGGAGCTCGTCTCAAATTTTAAACAGATTTTAAAATGTTTGGGAGCTGCTGATGACACAGGAACGGTGACAAACACCGCCCCATATCTAGATAAAGTCTAAATCATTCACGCACATATTTGCATCTTTTGTTGACATTCTGCTATGTCTCCAGATAAGTGCAGACAGCTGGGGTCATTCTGGTTTGTATCTGAATACTTGGTGGCTACAGTGATACTTCCTAGAGTGAGAGGGTCTCCTAAGAGCATAACCTGGCTCAGAATTCCCAATGTCAGGGCAAAGAGGTGCTTCTCTTGTAAGTGATTCCCACTCACCTCCATTCAGATGCTGTGAAAGGTGTCTCCTCCCCAGAGGAGCAAAAGTGAAAACTCTCAAATCCTTACAGATCATTTTTTAGAGCTACAATTGCCCCCTAATATTATTTTGTATTTCCAAGTGGGCATCTAAGCAAATTGATATTGAATGCATGTAAGAAGAATTAAGAGCACGCACTCTGGTTGCTTTTTCTCTTTCTGTTGTTTTTCCTTTCAAAATATACAGCAACAGGATCTCTGAGGTGATGCTCTAATAATCCAATTTGGGTTTGAAATTCTGACAATGGGACTTATGAGAAAAAAAAATAAGCTGTCTCTCCAGTAATCTGCAAGGACTGGTCCTTCTGAAATAAGATCAGACAGTGATTGCAGATGATTCTTCTCCTGTGACAGGCACTGTGTCAGGGGAAAAGATGAGTATTCTTTTCGTTTTTCTTAAATTCTTATAGGTCATTTTCAGGGTTATCATTGTTCCCTAACATGATTTTGTATTTCCAAGTGGGAAGGTAAGCAAATTGTTCCCTAACATGATTTTGTATTTCCAAGTGGGAAGGTAAGCAAATTGGTATTGAGGGTATATACAGAGAATCAAAGGCACTCCCTCTGCCTCCTGTGCTAAAGGGTGATGCAGAGCTATAGCCAGGAGCCCTCACAACTTTGAGGTTCAGGGTAGTTATTAATTATGAAATCTCCTTCCAGAAAAATGTGCCTATTACACACTTCAGAGGACGTTACTCTATCAATAAATAGCTGTTTGCTATATCATCCTGTTAAGCAATATTGACAGATCTGCTTAATAATAAGGATTAGGTTTCCTTTATAACATATTACGTAGCATTCAAATTCACACTTCATTTGAAAAAAATATGTTTCCCGCATCTCAACTGAAATATGGGTCTTTTGATTTTGTTCTGTTGGTCAAAGAAAGTATGCTCACTCTGTGTGTGTGTGTGTGTGTGTGTGTGTGTGTGTGTGTGTGCGTGCATGCATGTGTGTGTAAGAGAGGGGAGTGTTGGTGAGCAGATACAGTTATTCACTCTTGTACACTAAAGTACTATTGTTGACTCTTCCTTGTAAGTTTTAATAGTTTATGGAATATGACCATTAATCCATCCTCATCAGAACAATTTGACCATCTTATTAAGAGCTCTATCTTTATGACTTATGTCCTTTTTGCCATAAAAACAAAAGGGGGAAATGTATTAGTGATAAACATACTTGCTATTTCAACTGAATTAGAAACATACAACTGGAACTGGGTAAGTTTCAAGTCAATCCTTTTATTTCACGGCATCAAAAGAGAATAGAGGGGGAGACAGTGTCTTTCAGTTCACCTACGTGGTTATCCTGAGAGCTGCAGATCTGGGAAATGAATCTGTTTGCCTTTTCCACTTCAACTCCTAGTACTTGACAATTTTCAAGCTACTTCTTAGAAGTCAGTTAGTAAATAAATGGAGAAGTAGAAATACAAGCATCCTTCAAAGGTTAAAACAAATTCAAATAGGATTAGAGGAAGACCCAGATTTTTAAAAACAGCCAAATCAGGAAAGGTACGCAAGGCACTGTGACCCATAAATGGCTGTAATTCATCGGAAATTTGATGCCAGGAAATAAAGTTTCTGCTGAACACTTTGTACATAACTGATAAACTGGAACTTAGTCCTGATCATAAGGAAGAACATTCCTTTCCTGTACCAATCTAATGCATCTCTGAATATTTAATTTTGACCATGATTCAAGGGGAGAACCAGGAGCAACTTGCTAAAATTCAGAAACTATAATAGGAGGTTTTACTGGAAAGGGGATTTATGACGCTACAAAAACAATTATTTCAATTTTAAATTGTTTAATACACTTCCTGAGAAATGCTCTAAATCAGAACATTAAAATGCAATTGAAACATGAAAAAATGCAGTAAATGAGGTTTTACAGACATGAAAATCAGGAGAAAAAAGTATTTACATTATTTTGAACTAAAGTTTGTGATTATATTTATGCAAGTTACAGCTTCCTGTAGTGAGAGACAGAGAAAAATAAAAGACAGTTTTCAGAGTGTTAAAATATTGTACTTTAATGGATAAGGAAGCCCCATTTATGACAGCAACAACAAAAAATGTTCAGAAATAATCTTAGCAAGGAATATTCTAATCCTACATAATCTTAGCAAGGAATATTCTAATCCTACATTATCTTAGCAAGCGATAATTCTGATCCTACATAATCTTACACAATCTAATCCTATATAATACTATTGAAAGCAAAATATTTTTGAAGATATGAAGACATTCTTTGATGTAGAAATGGATATTTCAATATTAACATGCTAGTTCTCTATTAACTGAAAAACTTAAAATGTGATCCCAATAAAAACACAAATGATCCATTTTTAACAGAGCTAGACAAATTTGTACTAAAATTCATGTAAAACAATAAACATGGAAAACTAGCTAAAGAAAAAAAGAAAGAAAGAGAGGGAACTAATCCTCTGTGACAATAGCACATAGAACAAATTTCTAGAATTAAAATAGCACAATATTGTTGTATAAAATAGATAATGAATCTTGTTATATACAGAAATTCAGTATAATGTAAGCGTGATTCTTGAATCATTGGGGCAAAGGGCTCTTTTGTTTTTGTTTTTAAATATGTAATTCAGAAAAACTGGTACAAGACAAAATTAGATCAATTTCTCGCATCTACACAAAATAAACTGCAAATCCATCAGAGGTCTGGAAATAAACATGACATACAGTCACTAGAAAATAACATGGATACATTAGTCTCTAATCTGAGGGAAAGGAATTTTTAACTATAAATAAAAGTACAGAAGAAATTGTAAAAGTAAGTTGAACTACAAAAACTTTGACAAGAAAAATAGTACAGCAAAAAATATCCCCCCAAACACCATATGCATCACTTGAGAGTTGGTGCAGCCACTATGGAAAACAATATGGGGGTTTCTTAGAAAATAAAAGTGGAATTATCATATGGTGCAGCAATTCCATTTCTAGGTATTTATCCAAAGAAATGAAAATGTGACCTTGAAAAGATATATGTACCCCAAACTCATTGCCGCATTATTGACAAAAACCAAGATATGGAAGCATGTCTTTGGTCGTTAGGCATAATATTCTATCACTGTCAGTTTGGTTAAGGTGATTGACAGGGTCATGCAGATCTTCCATAGCCTCACTCATTTTTTTTTAATATGGTTGCTCTGTAACTACTAAGAATGGGTGTTAAAAACCTTCAGTTATCATTGATTGGACTATTTGTCCAATTATTTTTGTGGATTTCTGCTTCATATCTTTTGAAATTCTCTTACATTATTTAATATTTTAGTTGCATATTGGCACTTTAATCATGACATATCTCTCTTCTTTACCGGCAATCTCCTTACCTTGAAGGCGGAAAGAACAGCAGTCTCAGATTTGCCCAGTGTAGTTTGTCTCTCATAGATAAGAGTTTTCTCTCTCATGTTTGTCCGATATTTCCCAAGACCCCTGCAATGATCTCCACACAGGTGTAGCTGCAGTGATCCACGGATGTCAAGAGTTTATGTTTGCATCCAGTGAACCATCCCTTCTGCAACTTCTTCATTTCTATGATTTCTCTGCTAAATATCCAGCTGCAACATCAGTCGTGCACCCTGCCTTTCTGCCAGCGAGGTGCAGGTTATAGCCAGAAATTCAGACTTAGAGATTGTTCTAACTGTGATGGAACACACTGGAAACTTCCAGAGAGGGATGTGAGGGGATGTGAATTTTAGGGCACAGAGATTACACTTGCTGCCTTAGGAAGAGTATGCAGAGATCAGGAAGGAAAGTGGGGAGACCTGTTAGTGTGTTAGTAGCCAAGACATGTATTCTAAGCTTCATCGTGGCTTTCCATGGAAATGATTTTTCTGGGAAATTGAAAGTCCTTTCACACAAGGAGTCAATCTTTGTAAGCATCTATTTCCCAGTGAATGCTTAGCAAATGTATCATCCTTTCAATGAAGAAACAATTGATATCATTGTCTTTCACTTAAGAGTCACTAAATGAGAGACTGCCAGCTGACAGGCAGGCTCTGACCTAAGGCTGGAGCCATGCTAGACAAAGTCTCCATCTTCAAAGAGGTTATAATCCCGAGGAGAGATGACAATAAAGAAATACTCGAATAGACACAGACTTGGCAGGTAGTGATGTAGGATGAAAGAAAGGAAGGGTAAGATGAGAGCGACTGGGTTTGTGACTAGAATATTCAAGTCCTTTCTAAGGTGGTCACACTTGGACAGTGACTTGCCTGAAAGGAGAGAGGGAACTCATCCTTACTCAGAAACTGCACATGTCGAGTTAGGCGTGTGCTCTGGTGTCTAAGAACTGTAAGGATGCCAGTGTGCTGGAGGTTAGAGTTTAGACCTCTATGACACAGTCAGGGCCAAGCAATGCCAGGTCCCCTGGGCCAGTGAAGAGTTGGGATTCCATTCTGACATGGATGGTAGTCACTGCAGCGGGCAACTGAACTGCAGCCAGGAAAGATCATGAAGTATTTGTTGCAAGTCCTTCTTGATCCATTTCTTTTGGGGAGAAAATTTTCCATGACTGTCTTTGCATTTCTGCACATCGTGTGAGCTGAAGTTCTGGCCTCCTGGGTTCTAGGTTACTTGAGAGGAGAGCAGCCTTGGGAGACACAGACAGTGTCCTCCTCTGGAACACGAGCTCCCCATTCCCACTTCCTCCCCTGTAAGGTAACCTGCTGCACCTATCGCCTGGCTTTCTCGAGTCACACATGGGACTTGGGGCTCAGGAAGCAAGAGAACAAACATTGATTTTCTGGCTACTGCTATTGCTGTAAATAACCCAGTCCTCTGCCTCTGACTCAGAGGAACTGTGTATATGTCCAGCAGCTACGAAACTGGAGTAGCTTAAGTTATTAGCTTGTCAATAGGGTAAAATCTCAAACCTTTCACAGTTCTTGACTGTTTGGCCCATGAGGATGGAATGGTGCCAGGTACATCACTTTCTAGAGAATGGATGAGAGGTCGATTGGCAGGAATGGAGGGACATCCTTGGGTATCGGTACTGAGCATGGTCGCACTAGCAATGTGTGCAAATAATTTCTTAGAGATGTTAGTAGTCAGACTGCTAAATGCTAAGGGACATCCAAGCAACAGCATGACTCTGGTTTTCAAAACCAGTTGATCCAGCAGTTTTCTCTTACAGTGAAATTTGTGGACAGACTCAGTTCTCTTTTGAGGTAGACTAGTTCTAGGATTTAACATTTTTAACTTAATTTGTTTAATATTGAATTGGCTTTCCCAAGATTTACAAAAATCAATTTTCTATCCCTGGGTCTTGAACCCAAGTTCGTGGCTTTTACAGCCTTTGCACCTTAGCCACCTGAGCTGTGGGGAGGGAGAAGTTAGTCCAAGTTAATTATAATGCAATCATATCTTCCTTATAGTGTTGATATACTATAGCAGGTGGGAGAAAGCAGGAATTAATATAATGTTTGCTCTTGATTATTCTCCCCTTAATCCTCCTCTGACGAAGACATCTGTTGAGTAGCGCTGGGTAACAGAAGGGAGAAGTTGGATGTAAGATGCAGCCTGGAGCCTTGAGGTTCCTGTGATATAAAACAGGCAGGCCCAGTGCAGGCCCACACAGTGCCCAATGCCGTTCACAGAGCAGCCTGCAGAGAGGGTGGTCTGCATCTTGGGGAGAGCCTGGGCTGCAGACAGCTAACTCAATGTATCCCTGGGGAGACCCTGCTGTTTCGAGCAATTATTAATAAATATTTCTTCTGATGTCTTGCTCACCTGTGCAGAGTCAAGGGAGAAGCTTTCTAATGCTATTGATGTTGGCTTTCTCCTTCTCTTCCCTCTCCTTCTCGCCTCCTCTTCTCCCACCTCTTCCTCTTTCTCCTCCTCCTCCTCTTCCTCCCCGCCTCTTTTCTTCCCCCTCCTCCAGCAGGCAGACAGGTAGGAAGGGAGAGGAGGAAGAACCATTTTTATTTACTTGTTCATTTCTGATTGTTCCCTTGGTCCCAGGTATTAAACCTGGATCCCTGGGCTTTATGTGATCTGTACCCTAGACAGTGACTTAACACCCAAGCCACCAATGTGTGCCTGATTCTGCCTTCTTTTGAATAACTCTGCCTCCCTGATCTGACCTGCTGTACTCTTAAAAAAACAAGAATATATTCACCCTCTAAGATGGAAATATTCATGATATCACTCTTACATGGTAAATAGAGAAACCAGACAAATGAACCAAATTAAAACAGAATCAGACATTTAGTTTATAGAATCAAATTGGTGGTTACAGAGGGAAAAGGGTAGAGTGGTGGTCAAATGGGGTAAAATGAGTCAATTATATGGTGAAAGAAGAACCAAACTGGTGGTAGTAAACTTCATGTATTGTATACCAATGTTGATTTACAGCGATTCACACATAAAATCTATTTAATATTAGGATGCAATGTTCCTTCAGGAAAATTTTTGAAAAAGATCGAAACTCTATCCTCCTGGTAAGAAACAGATTAGTAACTTACATTCCCCACCAGCTCACCCTCCACTGCCAGCCCTCCCTCCTTATAAAGCTAACCCAGAAGACACAAATAGCTAAGATGTTCCTGGCTGAGCTGGCAGGCACCAGTGATAATCGGAAAATGAAAATTCACTAGATATTTAAAGTAATACACAGTTTTAAGGATAGAAATAAAGTTGGAATGATTAGAACAGATTGGCTCCATGGAAGGAAATATTTATAGCAGAACCATAATGAAGGAAACAGGAAAGAACCAAAATTAATTCAATGAGATATGCAGGGAAAATTCTGCAAAAAAGAAAGAGAAGTCTTCGAAGAATAAAGAATTTTTGTTCATAAAATTTTGATGGTCTTCATTTCAAAACTCAGTAGAAGTGATGAAAATTAGGGAAGATGCTGATGAAAACCTCATGACCATATATGGTAGATGAGCTGGAAATTATCCTAAAATAAAGAACAAATAGAGAGTAAAAAAGACAATGTATGGTCATTAGGAGAAAAAAGATAAACTTAATGGGATATAGATTCAGGAAATCAAATACCCCATTCATAATAATTTTTAAAACAGATGGAGAAAGAGAAATAATAAGAGAATATTTCTGAGTTGGGTTTTCAGAGTAATACTCTTGATTGTCAGGCCAGATTAACAAGAACAAAAGGCACTTTCTAAAAACTGGAAAGTGTTCTGAACTCCAAGAGTAAACAGCAAATCTTTCAAGTTTCCAGATAGCAGAGTTTACCAATAACAAATGAGAATAGGGAGAGATTTTGCCTCTGCAAGTCAGTAACAGATTTAACAAATTTAGTAGATTTTTTACCGCAACAGAGTAAACAATATTTACAGGGTGCGAGTCTGTGACTCAGGCAGCTGAGAGATGGCATGTGGACCACATAGAACCTAAGGGCCTGGGTTCAAGACCTGAGGCAAGTGTGAAAAACCAAAACATACAACTACATACATAAGATATTTCTCCTCCTTCCTTCCTTCCTTCCTTCCTTCCTCCTTCCCTCCCTCCCTCCCTCCCTTCTTCCTTCCTTCCTTCCTTCCTTCCTTCCACTTCTTTCTCCTCAACCTTCCTTTCTCTCTTAAAACACTAAAACAATGTTTACAGTTTTCTAAAGCAATTAGAACTCAAGGATACTACAAACAACTAATACATAAATTCGGGGTGAGGTTGAGAATTTAAAACATCTCAGAAACTGAGAATTAAGTACAAAACTATATAAGCATATAAAGAATTTAAAGAAATAAATTGAGATATGAACAATATACAGAGTAAAATCAAGGCTAGTCATTTTTTTTTTTTCCTTATGCCTATGGAGTCTTCTTAAAAACAGATATGTACTTGGTCACAGGAAAAAAAATCATAATCATTTCCAACAATGTATATTTTATGGTGACATCTTTGGACTAAAATAAAATAAAACTAAAAATTTAAAGTTCTGGTTATTTAGAGATTAATAAAAAAAGATTATTCCCTGTGTAGGAATCTGCTAAAGGAAAACTCACAGCTTTAAAATACTTCATCATTAAATAAGAAAGATTTAAAACAAATAGAATTGCCATTCAATTTAAGAAAAAAGGGAAAACACAAGAGCTGAAAATCAATAAAGATAAAGTGAATATTACTGATTTAAGGAACAATGGTAATAGTAAACATTTATAAGGCATTTGCCATGTACCAATTACAGAAGAAGCACTTGGTAAACACTGTCTTATTTCATCTTCATAATCACTCTAATAGACATATTTAACATGAAAAATAACAGTTATGGATCTTCATGAGGCAAATAACTGCATCAACTCTATAAAGAAAAAGAGAATTACAATGGTTATAGATGTCTTTTATAGAAATTGTTCAGCCTTTGATGGGTTTAGAAAACAAAAGGCCAACACTGCAAAGCTGGAGGCAGCAGAAGAGATCAAGAGCCTCCGCGGCCAGTCAAGGTGGTTCTTGCCCGCCTGTCACAGGCTGGACCTCGTGTTAATTAGCTGTTCCTGGATCCAAAACAGTCCTTCCTCAACACATGCTCTTTACTCACATTTCTTATTGTGTATTTCTAATAATTATCTTCCACTGCCTCTATGGAGAATACAACATAGAGTTTTAAATATCTCACTTTGTTGCCTCTAGTCAATCTTTTCTCCAAGCGGGCTATTCCTTGGTGACTTATGTGCTATTTCTTCCCTCTTTCATCAGTAATCCCATGGAGGTGCTTTGTTTTCTTCCATCATAATTCACTCTTGGAGAAGGACAAGTCTGTCTCCTTGTGGATGGGTTCTCTTTGATTCCCTTTACTTCGGTGCTGTCTGATGCAGCTGTCTGAAGGCTCCTGGCACATGACGCTTGGGGAGACAGGAGGCCTCTCTTGGACATCTTCCGATGGGTGGGAGAGTTCCTTTCTGGTTATTTGGAGGCAGCTTTACATCTTCTCTTGCAGAATCAGCAAATGAAGAACGATAATCCCTACATGAGCTTCTTGCAGCCCTTGCAGGCTCTGTTTGTTCCTGCAAGTGGTTTGTTATCTTGGAATGTCAAGTGCTGCTCCTACCCAGCAGGCCTCCTGCTGCAACAAGTTGCTGGCAATTCTTTATCCTCTCTCTAGTCCTGAGGTTCATGCCAGGGTGTGCCTGCTCGTATCACAAGAAGACACTTTGTCCAAACCACTGGTTCTAGAAAAAAGGACTGCATACTCTGGAAAGTTTACAGTGTGAAAAAAGTGTGGAACTTGCATAAGGAGAATAAATTGCCTTGTAGAACATTAATTGGTAGGTCCCCGAATATCTCAGGTTTTGTGTTTTTAAAGAAATAACTTTTTTTCTCTTTTAAGGAAAGGTGGAGGCAGGAATGAAGGCAAGCAGGCAGGTAGGCAAGAGTGAGGAAGAAGAAACATTTTATTTTATTTAGTTCATCTTGGTTGTTCTCCTGACCCTAAGTCTTGAACCAGGGACCCTGGGGTGCATGTGAACTGAGCTGCAGAGGACTAACTGACTAGGCCACCAGGGGGCTCATGAAGAAATAATTGTAAAAGGAATTAGAAATCAACTGAGGAAACTGTATAGAAGGTGGGAGGGAGAGTAAGGACAAGGCTCTCCCACCTCTTTGAGCTTTCTATAGCTGTCATTCTCTAGTTATGCTTCTTGGAAGCCATCATAATAGCCAAGCATAAATTACAAAATGAGAGAAGGAAAAATTATTCATCGTAAATTTATCCATGGCAAATTAAAAGTGAGAGCAGAAAATCAGAGCGTGAAACTACACAATTCAACATTCTTTAAAAGACTCAATATTAAAAAAGGGAATTAACTACAATGGAAAAATTAAAAACCCTTTAGTTCTGTCAGCTTCTGCCTTATATAATTGAAATTGATGCTGTTAGGTATTTACTTACAAATTTGCAATGTTATAGCTCCCTGGAGCCTCGACCTTTCTATTGCACTGGAATGTGTGGCTTTATATCTGTGGTTCTACGTAAGATCTCTGAATCAGATTAATCCAGTGAATATTTACATGGTAGATCTTTCATATTTTTCTTTTGAGCAATGTGTGTTCATCCATTATAAGTTTTCTTTGGCCAACAGAAAAAAATCAAAGCCTCTTGAGACCTTTTGAAGTGCAAATGACATATCGAGGATTCTCATCTCCACTTCTGCAGGCGATGAATGGTTCAAAGGGTTTAACTGGAAGAAGGTTAAAGAAGGGCCAACTTATGGAGGACTGGGGAGAGTTCAGAGAACCACAAAGACTGGTGAAATGATGAAACCATGGCTACTCTAGACTTGAAAAGGGAAGGGGTTCACAGTGGTATAGTCACACCCGATGAGGGTCACACTACCAAGGAAAGGGGTCATGAAGGTAAGCACAGAGAGCCAAGCGGGGAGGGGCCCTCTCGCCTCTCACCTTCCAGTCTTCTTACCAGACAGAGGAGGGCAGAGTGTGCATCCAGAGAGGCAGAGGAAAACCACCTGAAGGAAAAGGACTTAAAGACTAGAAAATGATAACAAAAAAATAAAAACACAAGAGTAGAAAACATATTGATAAGTTTATACTAAAATGTCACACTAAGTGAAGTTCATTCTTTGTGGGATTATAGATAAGAATAAGAATTAGGGGCTGGAAGTCTGATTAAAAATATGAAATGCCAATCCACTGGTTATCTCTCAAGCAAAATAATTATTTTAGAAAATGAAACCAAGAAAGGAAGTTCAAATGTTAGAGATGATAAAGTCAACAATAAAAAGAACATCAGCATAAATCAAGGCATTGATAGCTGCACAAAAAGTAACCTAACTATGAACGGCAGTAGGATTATTTTCATTTAAAATGTTTTATAGTTCATATAGTTTCAGATTTTGGAAATAATAAATATGCCTTATGTTTGTATTTTGAAAAAGGGAAATGAAACAATAAAATGAAACAAACGAACATACAAATTCAAAATTTTCAGGACTCAGGGCTGGTTAAGGTCGGGGGAGGAATAAGGGGAAAGGTGGCGGGTAAGGGACACTGGAACTCTGGTGGTGGGTGTGGTGTGAAACACAGACTGAGATGCAATTTCAATATTCAAACAGAGTTAGCATTGTGAACGTAAGAAATAATGAATATTATTGTATAAAAGGGGTAAGTGTATAGAAATAAGAAGCTCATACAAATATAGCCATTAACCAGCAGACAGAGTGATTCCTCAAATAAAAGTCTATGTTACAAATGAGGAAACTTTATAATAAGATGATGTGTCTAAAAGGATGTCAACAGTGAAGAAAAGGAATTTTTCACTCTGCTGTACTCACTCCTTCAGACTACCTTTTATAATTAATCACAAAATTCTCTCTCAATCAACATTTCAGGCACAATTATTTTATCTCTTCCCCTCTCAAATAAAATAAAGGTAAGTGTCTCTCTAACTTTTATCATATGCCATTTCAAATAATTGGGGAAGCAGACATCTGACATTTGATATCAAAACCTAATCCAAACATTCCAACAATCTAATTTATATATATTTATATAATGTACATTTACTATATTCATACTTAAAATGTATTGACTATTATATATATGTGTATTATATATTTATATTATGTTACATATACATCTGTTATGTACTATATTCTATATTACATATTATATATTATATTTATCTATATAACATGCAAAATATTTATATTATATATAAGTTAAAGTTTTTAATAATAAATGTTATTTATATTTAGTAATACATTAATACATTTAAATATATTACTATATTTGAAATTAAATATAAACATAACTATATATACATTTATACTATGTAAACTATATTTTTATATAATGTATGTAAATATAACAGGTCATATACATGATATTACTTTCCAGGGCAACCAATTGTGTACAATAAGTATAAAAATGAGAGAGGAATAGAATAGCAATTGTGTATGTTCTTGCTTGCCTACAGAGTGGGTAATGCCTAGGCGTCCCCGCTCCCAGCTCTGGAAAGTCTTATATTTCTCCCACTCCCACCTTGTCTGCATTCTCCCATCCCACCATGAGAGACATGTCTGTTGAGAATGACTGCATAATTTTGGTAATATACACCCCAAAACAGATTTTTTTAACTTTATTTTCTTCAGATAATATTAGAAATAAGGATTTTTAAATTCCTTCTAACATTGTAAACATTGATCTGATATTTTTAGATACTGTGCTTGTCCCACTGCCCCAAAAGCTCAGAAAATTCTCTTAGGTATTTGTCCTGTCTTCTTCACCTTCGCATGAATCACAGCCGTCACTGCCAAGCTGACAATATGGCCCTAGAAAAGTGTGTAAGTACCCCACATGAATCTCAGAAGGGTTTGTCCCTTTAGGAAAGATGGGAAAAGTTGCTCTTGGCCCTTTCATTTTCTCCTTTGTATAGTAAGGTCACGCTGTCTCCAAATGTCTCTCTTTGTTACACAGTCTGAATTTTCAAGGATTCAGTCACCAGGTGGAGACTCTTGACCTCATGACCATATGTTTGACAAGACAAGCCGATGTTCAAGGAGACTGTTTCCTGGTTAAGGTGAGCTTTCTTAGGAGGAAGAAGAAAAGGACTGCCCATACCAGACTTTCTGTCATTGTCATTTTACCAAAGCACCTAGGAAAATCCACATTCAGTGGTTTCTTCTGTATGAAAGCAAAGGCTATTTCCACTGCCCTGTATTTGTGCTCCTGACATTTTGCATTGAGAGAAAGTCTGGCATCAAACAGAAATACAAGGAGAAGTTGAGAACTGAACATGGATAAATAAAGCAAGACCTTGAATAATGGTAGCTGTTGATGGTAACATAATTGGCCCTTGCTACTTTATGGAGCAGATGGGATTCCTAAAAGATCGTAAGCGAAGATAACTTAAGGGTGGCATATATTATACAATTGTCATATTCTGAGCGGAAGGAGAGTTCTGGGAGAGAATAACTGAATTAGGACTATGTGAAACAAATGTGTTTATTGTTGTCTATTATTTATGGCCCTCTGCATACCTGACAGTTCATTTGACTATACTTCTGCCTAAACCAATTTAGATGAATCTAGCTGGTAAATTGAATAATGCTTTATCAACTGCTTTGCTGCAATCAAGATATATTGCATATACTCAACTCTCTTAATCCAGTAACCATATTTTCCCATGTTGATGGATAATTGCTGTTAAGTGCATCCCTGCCTTCTCTGCTTTTAGGTCTGGTGGATAGGACCATTACTGGAAGTGGTATGTTTCCAGAACCATTTGGAGAGTGCAATTTGGCTTAACTCGCTCATCAGTAATATCAGTGTAATCTGAAGGTCCTAAAGGCTATTAGCTTTCTCTAATGCTCTTTGACTCCCTTAAATGATGACCACAAAGGGCCCAAAAGACAAGAGGAAAACTTCCCACCCCCTGATATATTCTTCACTTTTGTATGAATGTTCACTGTAGTTCACAAGCACAGCTGCTCCTGAAGGAAAAGGGCCCCTTTGTAAGGGTTTGTGAGCTGCATCAATGAATGCAGCCTAACAAACCTGGAATTTCCAAAGAGAAGTTCCAAGCTGTAGTGAGTCTGTTTCCATCTACACTTTCTTCAGATATTTGTATGGTGGTGCATCAGGAAGTTATCGAGAGTGTTGGTAAAAGCCTTGCACTGTAGATGCATCGCGTTGCTTGTGTGGATGAATATGTGAAAGACATCCTATTAATGAATGCAACCCCAAGTCTCTGTCACCCACATGACAAGCTCAGAATTCAGTCACTTGTACTTCTTGTTTCTTGTAAACAGTTGCTAGCCATTATGATTGGCTTTAAAACCTCATTGTGTAAAGGCCTCTAGTCCAAGGAGGAGATCTTTTCTTTTCATTTTTAATTCTATTGAAGTAACATTGCATTATCCCATCCTATAGGCTGAAAGTGGGCATCATTATAAATCAACATATATATATATATACAGTATTCAGTCCACCATTAACAGGGTCTGACTTTCTAATCACTGCTTGCTTTTTCCTTTAGTGTTCCTGTAGGTTAAAGCTCCAATTTTGTGAACTTAGTTCAGTTGTCTTCACTTTTTATCACTAGGTTTCTGAAAACTCACCTGATGACAAGTATTGCAACACTCTCAGCAGATTTGAAGATGATCGTACTTCCCATCATGGGGTGTGCGCAGCAGTTGTGGTCATGCTCACCTGTGCATTGGCTTTGTTTGCTGCTCCACCCTGTGATTCGTGAACCCAGAGATTGGTATAGCATTTAGTTCCGGCAGATCATTCTAGATAAGAGAGGAAGGGCTGCCTGTTTTAGATCACAGGGAAAAGTGAATTACTTCTAAAAATTGTTGCTATTTTCAGTTGAGGAGTAAAGAAAACCCATCACATCTTGGCTATTTGATATTATGAAGATAATCTCTAAAGGGTCATACTTCAAACCCCTGATGTCAAAGGAAAAACAAAACATAGAAACAAACAAAAAATACTATGCTTTTGCTTGCTGTAGTTCATCAAATGAGACTGTTAATGTATCAGAACATTCCGTTTCTCCTGAGTTGACATGCATGTGTACTTCTAGCACAGACATATATAATATAAATATATTTATAAGTGATTGGACAAAAGTCAAAGTGAGATCATATAGGGGAGGGTGATTTAGGCTTTCTGTGTAAAATACAAGATTTATTATGTTTAGATTTCACTAGGTCTAGGAAACAAGATGTTCCTTCAGTACTTTCATAGTGAATTTACCAATTGGAAGTACACTATCTGATTCTTCACTGACATTACCAGGTAATCATTTGATCACCATTGGGTTTCTCAGCCCAATTTTCCATAAACGGAAAATTGTAAATCGCAAAGATGTTTACTAGAGGAACCAAGATGCCTGTCTCACATCATCTCTGGTTTTCTGTTACATGTGTTAGGGAAAATTTTAAAAGGCATAAATAGGTTTAAAATAGGTATAAAATCCATGTGAGTTATTATTCTATGCTTGTTGATTTTCTGTCTTGATACATTCATACATATATAACACATGCATGTACACACACATACACATATACATTTATGAGTTTATAAAGATAAAATTAGGTGAAGGCTCTACGATAGTGGCCAGTTCTTCTATCTTGCCAAATAATTTTGTTTGTTTTAAGAAACAAAGATGTTTTGCATTAACTTCTCAAAAAAGCATTTCACTCATAACCAAACATTTTAAGCATAGAAAATACAAATATATTCAACTACACGCACTTTGAGGAGAGGAACTATGATGTTTGTTCCTGGCATAATTTTACTATAGATCTTAGGATACTCCTAAATCCAAAGTCAATATTTAATATAGGCTTACATTGAATGATGACTGAAAAATGTTTCAAATATGTTCCAAAACCAGAATTCTATGTTTGATTTGAAGGTGTTTGTTTACTGCTAACAAAGAGAGATATATGCTTACAGTGTGCAAAGCACTGGGTCAGGGAGAGCTTTATAAATGGTGAGACAAGCCATTAACTCAGCAGGAAACATCTAACCATCTATAGCCTGAAGAAATTGGAATGATGAAGAATTATCTCCTCTTTCTCCGAGAGAGACAGGTTATAAAGTGACACCTGTTTATCCAGGTCATTCTTGTTTTCTTTCAAACACTGCAGGAATACTCACTCCTCTCCCCTACAGGCAGTCCGTGAAGGGTGTATAATATGACAAATCAATTACACCAAGGGTTGAAGAAACAAGACATTTTCATCAAGTAGGTGTTTGGGATGCTCCAAATATGGAACCACAGATGACTTAGGAAGGATGTGAGAGACCTGAGAAAGGGGTAAGACTTCTACAAATACCTAAGTACAGTAGATCCTTTAATTAACAGTAATAGTTCCTTTAAATAACATTGTTTCATTCAATGCTGTTAGACTTGGAACTATATTATAAAACAATACTGATCAAAACGATATGGTATTGGAATGATAAGAGGTACAGATCAGTGCAATAGAACTGAATCACCAGAAACCTACCCATTCACATACACAGTTAATCTATGACAGAGGAGCCAAAATCATATAATGGAAAAAGGAAAGTCTTTCAACAAATGGTGTTGGAAAACTGGACAGCCACATGCAGAAGAATGAAGCTAGACCACTCTCTAACACTGTTGACAAAAATTAACTCAAAATGGTTTAGAGACTTGGACATAAGACCAGAAACCACGAAGTTCTTAGAAGACAACATAGGAAAGACTTTCCATGACATCAGTAAGAGAGAAAATTTTGGGGACTCCACTCCATTATCAAAAGAAACAAAAAGAAAAAAAAAAAAAAAACAACTGGGACTACATCAAACTAAGGATCTTCGTTCACAACAAAAGAAAACATCACCAAAACCAAAAGGAGACCTACTAACTGGGAGAAGATATTTGTCTTTGATGTCTCTGACAAAGGCTTAATATCTAAAATATAAAAAGAACTCTTAAAACTCAACAACAGAAGAACAGGCAATCCAATCAAAATGGAAGGAGGAACTGGAGAGACACTTTTCTGAAGAGGATATACAGCTGGCCAATAGGCACATGAAATTGTGTTCCTACTCACTGACTATCAGGGAAATGCAAATTAAAACAACAATGAGATACCACCTTACACCTGAAAGACCGGCTATTATCCAGCAGTCTGGAAACAATAAATGCTGGTGAGGATGTGGAGAAAAGGGGTACTTTTGTACTGTTGGGAATGCAAATTGGTACAACCCCTATGGAGAATAGTTTGGCGATTCCTCAAAAAACTGAAGCTGGAAATCCTATATGATTCTGTCATTCCACTTCTGAGCATCTCCCCAAAAGCTACAAAAGCACCCATCTGCAGAGATGTATGCATCCCCGTGTTTATTGTGGCCCTATTCACAATAGCTAAGAACTGGAAATTATCTACGTGCCCCAAATCAGATGAATGGATAAAGAAGATGTGGTACACATCTACAATGGAACACTACACAGCCCTTAGAGGAGATGAAACCCTGTCATTTGAATCAACATGGATGGAACTAGAGGGGATCATGCTAGGTGAAACAAATCAAAAGAAGAAAGACAGATACCAGCTGACCTCACTCATAGGTTGAATGTGAATAGACAAAACAAAGGAACAGATGAAACATCTGCAACAGAAGTGAGGTGACCAAAAGGGAATGGGGCGGGTGGGGGCAAATGGTGGTGGAGCCCACTGGACAATTGGGAAGAAACTTGATTTGGTGGAGAGCATGGTATGTTGAAATATATCTAAAAAATGGGGAACCTACACATAGGAAATTATTTTAATGTGTATAATAATTACTACAATAAAAATATATTAAAAAGTGTTATAAGAATTACATGTAAAATTACATATAAGTTTTCCTCCCAAATTATTTTAATGTATAGAATAATTACAATAAAAATATATTAAAAATCTGCTATAAGAATTACATGAAAAATTACATATAAATTTTCCTCCCTCCCTCTCTCCCTCCCGCTCCCACCCTCCTTCCTTCCATCTGTTCTTTTTAATTTCTTTTCTTTTTTCCAAGTCAAGTACGCTTTCTACTTTAAGGGAAGTAGTACTAATTTATATCTCCCTCATTAATTAAGAAACTCTATTAAGGAACTTCAGCTTATCAAGTTGTTTCTGATTTCTGCTATGGATGTTTAGCATGTCTTATAGCTGAGACAGAGCATTGCTCAGATGACCCGACCCTTAATTCAATTCTGATGGAACTGCATTTAAAATATTGTTTTAAAACAAACATGTAATTTTTAAGTAAGAGAAGACACAGTCCACTCCCTCCTTCTTGGAATGGTATTCATTCTTCTCTGATGTAAGGGAGACTTTGGTGGAGATGTTTTATAACTTTTCATCGTATAATTTCTCAACAAATAGCAAATAATGTCATTATTCAAAGGAAAGAGAAGAGGTTGAGAGAGGCGTTGTAAACCCAGAAGGGATTGAATGAGGCTTTGCAGGAGGGGTAGGATCGAATAGAGAGAAGAGAAATGTGTTCTAGGAAGAAGAAACAATTTAAGAAAATACATAGCATCTGTTCACCCATGGTTATTTGAGGGATAAGTAGAACAATCTGGATAGGACAGGGTTCGGAGACAGGGAGGATAGGAAGTAGAGTGATATCTAGAGAGAGATAGGACTATGTCAGTGTGAGGAATAAGGGTGAGAGGGGCATGCTTTTGCCTCAACCATTTTTTTCAAAAAATCTTTTTTTAAAAATTATGAATATGAAAAAGTAGCCACAGAGAAACAATCAAATCACTAAGTAGTGCAACATTTCCCTTCACTTACCTAATGAGGACAATGGTGATTATAGATGCACGGTACTGCATTCTGAACAAAATTGCATTCAGACAGATGGAGAAAATAAATCTGGGGTTAGACCCTTTCAAATAAAAATGCAAGATTGTGAGCATCTTCATAATCCAGGAAAGGAGAGAGTGATTAAGGCGTGAATGCAGAACATTGTATTATATAGTGCATTAATTCATAACCTATGCAGAATAAGCTGATGAGTTATTCAGTGGTTTGTTCATTAATGGAGTACTGAGTCAACCAGAAAGAATCACATATAAGCAACAAATGAATAGCATGATTCTAGTAAAATTTAAGATCTTTAAGTACATCTATTAAAATAGAACTAGTTTAACAGAGTTTTCTGAAAAAAAAAAAAAAAAAAAAACTGGATCAAAGTCTGTTTGGTGTCATAGTACCGTTTGCCCACTTTCTGGTCTTAAATCCTTATTCATTTTTTCAAAAACATTGAAATAATTTCATTGTAATTCCATAAGATGCTCAGTAAAATATTTCCCATCTTGCCTACAAAATGCTAAACAAGAAAAAGAAGAGCTGCACATAGATCATTTGTAACAGCTTTGCTTCTATACTTTCTTGATTTAGAGATCTTCCCCCAGTTTTGATAAATGTGCTGAAACTTTGTACATGAAGTTTCAGGAGAAAGCATTTGACTTATAATCTTCTTAGTTTATATGTCTTTGGCAAAGCCAGTGAAAAGAAGGACAACGGGTCTATTTTTAGGAGGTTTTCTTACATTTTTATTACCTTTTAATGAAAGAGTTCCTTGGTTTTTACAGAGGAGATGATAAATAGTAGGGAGTGTGAAGTTTAAAAAGACATCTATCTTAGCTATAAATTCCATAATATGGATACAATCCTCTTTGTTTAGATCTCTTAATTTTTCTCCCAGCAACTTATTGCCCATTTAGCAATTGTTCACATGAGTCAGCTATACTTACAAATCAAAATCTCTTGAAAAAGGTAATAAGGCATGGGGATCTTTCAGAGGGTAAAGAAGAAAATGAGGACAATGAATAGAAATTAAAAACATTAACTCATACTCTGATTGAGACAGCACACAAACTTCTGAGCGAATCTATATTCTAATGAATGGTCATCATTCCAAATTAAAGAGAAAAATTCCACAAGAAAAGAGAGAGATTAGAGAGAGAGAGAGAGAGAGAGAGAGAGAGAGAGAGAGAGAGAGAGAGAGCAAAGAAACAGAAATTAGACTGCATTCGATTTTTATGAGTCAGTCGCTAGAAATCAGTAGACAACTTATTTAGATATCTGTTCACATATTTAGGAAAAACATTTTGAATCTAGCATTTTTAAATAACATACAGTCCACATATACATACACTTATGTATATGAGGTATGCTCACCTGGTTAAAAAAACAAAATATTAAAATATATACCTACAGAACATTTTCACCTCTGACACAGTATTTGCTTTGTAGATGGCCATTTCATTCCTCCTTCTTTGTGTATCTTAATATTTCTTTATACATATATAAACAAAAATGAATGTGCATTTTATTTGCCAATCTTCTTATACAAAAGACAGCTTACTATAAATATTGAGTCACTGGTTTTTAAAAATTGCTTAACAAAAATGTTAGAACACACCATATGGATATCAGAATATTATTCATATATGTGTGTATATACATACATATATGTATACATATATACATATACACACATGCATACATAATACATATATTCCTCAGACTGTTATGTAGATAACTTCTGAGTTTACAAGAACAGTAACTATTGTTGGATACTTGAGCAGTTTCTACTCTTGGAGTATTATAAACAATCCTGCAATTAATAATGTTCTACATGTCTTGTTACTTAAAAGTATATATACATACACACATTTATATATGTGTGCATATTTATATATACACATATATGTTTATGTGTGTATATATGATTATTTCCCAGAAATGGGATTATTAAGAAAGGATAAATACTTTTAGTGAATAATATCTAATTTCTTTCCTTAAGAATTATTTCATTATGGAATCTTAAAAACCATGTTCTGTTTTTCCCACAATTTTCCTAGAAAAGTATGCCCACTTTTTGGGCTTTTTCCAATAAAAGATTATTAGCACGACATGCAGGTGTTGATTAAACTTACATCTCTCATGCAATTCATGCTCAAGAAAGATGATCATGGAAGGTAGATCAAGAATCATAGACCAAAGGTACATTTCTAGATCAACTTAACACATCTGAAGGTTTCAAGTAAAGCAAAACAGAGCAATTCAACTCTCCAATGAATTATCTGTGTCTTCCCTGAGTAGTTGCTGTCAATCCCATGGAAATTTTCGATGACCATATTATGTAATCAATACCACTGGATGAATGAATACATTTTAGAAAATAAATTGATGAATTCCAGGCTCAAAATCCATTTCATTCCTAGTCTGAAAATTCAAGAATCCCAGAAGATGGTGTGCTTGCCCCTGGGACAGTTTCGTTGCTGCTGATCCTACTCTGAGTTTGTAATGGGTTGTTGTAACTGACTTTTATTCCATTTATTATCCCTCATTGGCTCCCCAGTCCTATCATGACAAAACCAGAAATATGGGGTAGCTATCACATCATGGGGCAAATTTTGACCAAAGGAACCAGGAGATAAAGAACTTGACAGATTAAGTCTCTCTTCTCTCAATGGCATACTCCAAGATACAGGTACTCCTATGGACTATTTGGAAATTTCAGTGGAGAGAGCTACTGGGTATCTTTGTAGTTTACCAAACAGCAATGGCCAGAGCAGTAATATACTGCTTTCCATTATTTCCTGTCCTCCTGCTTTACCTCCTAAATCTTGCTTCCCTGAGTTACCTCCCAATAAAAGTATCGCTTGATGCTTACTATGGACTGATTTTTCTTATTCCCTCAAAATTCATACGTAGCTCTTGTGGTTTAAATATTAAAGGTTCTAAGTACAGTTCTGCTGGCCTAACAAAACAAAAACTAGCACAGACCTTGGGAAGGAGCTCTATTAATTCATTCTCAGAGTCTCCAGGCCTTAGCAATCAAGTTGACCTGTAAAAAGAACTATATATAAAAGAAAGAACTTGCTTCTTTTTTGTGCATCTTTTGCCCATTTGATTCCTGCTAGCATTCCCAAAGACAGATGACATATAGCATATAGTCTAGCCTCTAATACCAATATACTATTCCTTATATAGGTGTTGACCACAAAGTTCTTTGCACAACCTTGATGATAAGTTGAATAGTTCTTGCATATTTAGCATAACAGGTTATTAAATGAGTTTCCTTCTGTCCCACTTTTGGTGGGAACCCCCCACATCTGAGATTACTGGGGACTAACTTCTCTCGTATCCCAAAGCAAAATGTTAGGCAATATAAACTACATTTGCAAAGAACTACACTAGCTTTTGCCCATTATTCAACTTCAGAGTATAAAATATTGAGGTGGAAAATACTGATAGTGTGCTGTGTTCTGGAGAAGTGTGTTAATATTCTAAGCTTCCTAAGAGGGAGAAGACTTTAAGCCAAGTGAGGGAGGACATTAAGACAATTCCTCTGGTCTTGATTGGTGTAGTATGTTCAGCAGGAAGAAGGTGAAGGTGGGAGCTTGGCTGAGGTTGACTGTAGCAGAGAAGAACTGTTTTGGGAAATAACTGCCTTCAAGATCCAGTGAAAAAAGATATTTATCGACCAGATGTGGGTCTTGCAGCAATAAACTAAGCTGGGAATGCATTTAAAAATGATTCCGTTCAAGACGCTCACTTTGGAAGATCAATGTGACCTAATAAGTGGATGGATCACAGGAATCCAAGAGGCAGAATGAAGTCTCATACATGGCTCATCAGAGAGGAGGTTACAGGCATAAGGAGAACTTTATTAAGAGATCCCCAGTGGAAATATCCTAGAAGAGTCAATTCTAAATATTCTCTAGCAGCAGGGGGCAACTATGCCTGACCACATCTGTACAGAGAGCAGTTAGCAAGTGGGGAAGGAAGTGGGAAAGATCAGGAGAAATCAGTCCTATCATCTTTCCCTTACTGCAGCCTTCCCAGTTTGAAGGAGAGCTGAGCTGATGAAAAAGAGAAATTTAAATTGGGTAAAAGTTTAGAATGTTGATATCACCCTGCACTGGATCAGTATTTCTCTTTTCAAAGAGTGTCCAGAAGTTAGAGAATCAAGTCTGAGAGTCATTCCAGGTGTGGAGAATATTAAATTATGAAACTGATTTGGAACAATAATGGGAGAAAATAAAATTGGTTTCTGGTCATCCCTTTCATGTCCAATTTGTTCAATAAATCCGTAACACATACACAGCTCTTCTTTCAGCTCTTTTATATATCTTCATTTTAGCAGAATTGGAACAATACTGTTTAATGAAGAGTCTATTAGCATTTTGTTCAGAATAATTCATCACTTGCAGGATTGGGCCATGTATGCTAGAACTTTCAGCATCTACATTCTTGCCTATTAAATGTCAATCAAGGGCGCACCCTGGTGGTCTAGCAGTCTAGGACACTCAGGAAGCGGTCCTGCATACATCCCAAGGTCTCGGGTTCAAGACCCAGGGCCGGGAGGACAACCAATGGGAACAACTAATAAAAATAAATGTAATGCTTTTATGCTTCTTCCTCCTCTCTCTTCCTGCCTCCCTGCTCACCTGCATTCCTGTCAGCACCTTTCCTTTAAAAAACTGTCAGTGAATCTCCTCAGTAATTCTGATGAACGTTTTCTGAAAACAGAACCTCCAGAAATTGTGACACACTAACTCAGGGTTAATAAGTTAATGCTGACAACCTAGAAAACCTCAACTGACATGGTAATTGAAAATAACATCTAACATAAGGTGAACTGTGGATAGAAAATTCTAGATTCCCTCTTCGCTTACGACCTTACACATTTAGTAATTTATCTCAGTAGAAATAAAAGAAGATTCCATTGAACCTAATCAGTATCCTTGAGATACACTGTGGCTACTAAAATTGAACCTAAAATCTATGATTCTAGAATAAATATCATATTAGAAAACTATGACTCTCCCTCAAACATAATAAGATATAAAAGTTTATGATCCCAATAATATGGTGAAAATGAAATCCACAGCAGTTGTAAACTGAGCAGACTAACAAGTTTTGATTTATCAGAGATCATATTTGTCATAAATATTACAAAAGATGTTTCAACATATGAATTTGAGCTAGTTTCTAAAATACAAGTCTATATACCATTAGGTATTAATGATGAGACTCCTTGCAGTGGGACCTGAAATGAGCGTGGTTCAAAGAATAGGGCTGAAATACAAGAATTAAATAAGAAAATGAAAATAAGACACCCTGTCAGGAACATAGATACTCAAACAAATCAAACACACACACACACACACACACACACACACACACACACACACATGAAAGAGGAGGTAAAGGAGGAGGAATAGATGAGGGAAAAGGAAGTGGAAGGGAAGAAGAATGAGGAGGAGGGGTAGGAGGTTAAGTAAAAGGGGCGAATGAGGGGGCGGTAGTACTAGTAATTATACATCAAAGAATTAGTTCTTTCTCTCCCAGGAACTTGAGAGATGACCACCATCAGTTATCAAGGAATGAGACTGAAAAAAAAGGGGGGATAAGATCAGGACTGGCTATTTTACAAATTCAGATGAATACAGCCTGAAGAGAGAAAAAGATAGGCAAATTATTTAAGCAAGAGGTTCTTGAATTTACTCACTCAAAGGCAAATAGACATCAAAGGTAGGCATAGAAAATGTACATTAGTTTCTAACTTTCCCTCAAAGTAACAGGTTTATGACAGTCACTAGAATAAACAAACAGACACAACAGTAAAGTAAGTGACCCAAGGGGAGTCTTCCTGTAAACTGGAGCTTTGTCTATAATAAACATTCTTTTTGAATGTATAGAGGTTCTTTTTATGAAGTAGAGAGACATACTAATGGCACTATTATTGCTACACAAATAATATACAAAGAAGAAAATGTTAATATAGTTGCCTTTATAAAACTAAGAATCAGCTCTTACTGGACTTGGCTTTAAAAATCTTCACCCTTTACAAGAAAAAAAAAATCAAAACAAAACACAACTCTGAACAAATACTTTAGAAATCATGATTTTACATTCAAATTTTAAATTTTAAAATGATCTTCCATCTTCATTCCGAAATTGAGAGTGTAAGACAGCAGACTGGTTGAACCATACAAGAAGGGGAAAAAGCTGAACCAATTATAGTTGATCTTTGCTTATTCCTTGTTCACTTCTTACTTGTGGTGGCTGAATTCTTCTAATTTAGTATGTGAGGATGCTTACAACAATTTGCTGGATCTCACTGAGAGATGTTTTTGGGCAGGCTAAGCACCCTGAAGAACAGCTAATGCTAATTAAGCACTTAGCAAACAATCAGCAGAATTCTAAGCCCCTCCCATATTTTTGCTATTTCATTCTTTGACAGTCCTATAGTATTTGTCATTATGAGCCACCCTAGACAAACGTAAGTTTATCACATTGAGAAAACAGCTACTAAGATATTAACTTGTCCAGGGGAGCTAGTTTAAAAGTGAGAGGAAGTGTCAACTTTTGAATCCAAAATGCTTCTCCCCACTTTCGAACACAGCAACTAACTGGTGATGGGGTTTGCATGACTAGAAAAGTGTGATGCTAATCAGTAACACTGAGTCGAAATGCCTAGCTTGGGAAAAGAGACCCTAGGAGAAGAAAGAGTGAAGAGTGCTGGTTTGGAGAAGAGAAATGTAACCTCTAAAGAGGGTGGTTCCTGGCTGTGCTGGAGATCGTTATTACGTAATGACACTTATCAGATTAGTGGGGTTCAACACTTCCTTGCTTCTAACCAGAAGATGCAGGAAAGGAAGAAATAGCAGTAATAGAAAATAAATTTGGAAAAGATAGATGATCTTGAAGGGACCACAGTTATATCTAAATTAAGAAAATCTGGGTCAGTTAGAAAAACAGAAGTTAAAAACATTCTAATATCTCTTAATAGAAAAACAAAGTTTAAGACAAGAAGCCAGTCTCGAAATAATACCTATATGTTATAATCATATGCAGTTGTGACACACAAAAGCTCTTTGCATCCCATTTTTTAAAAATCACTGATAACTTTGGAAATCACTAAAGGGTATAACAATCATTTCTTTCTCATTTGAAAACAGGAAAAAATTGCCCTCACTTATAAAATTATAGTGACAAAAAAAATTCCATCTGCAATCTTTTTTTAAAGGAAAGGTGCAAGCAGAAATAAACGCAGGTAGACAAGCAGGCAGAAAGAGAGGGAACAAAGAAGCATGTTCATTATTTTTCAGTTGTACATCTTGGTTGTTCCTCCTGGACCCAGGACATGAACTCAGGTCCTTGGAATATATATGGCCTTCACTCAGTGCCAAAGGCAGCAGACCAAACCACTGCTCTGCTAAGGCACACCTCTATCTACCCTTTTATTAAAGTTAAATCTTTGAATTCTTTTTCTGTGGATTCCAAACTTTCAAATTTGCCAAAAGTAGCATTCGTTTATATTAATCCCCTAGAGATATTAGCTTGCCTATTAATATCTGAAAGATGCTCTAAGGATAGAATCTATAAGACCAGCAATTTCTTGTTGCCAGAAAAAAAAAAAATAGGTAAGACGCAAAAAAAATTTGTGAATTGTTTGTTGAATGGAAAATTTTCTAGATGGCATGGTGGACCCAGGCTCTCCAGTAGCGGGAGGAGATAAGTGACAAACACCTCAGGAAGAGTATATAACAGGCCAGAGAAGAAAGAAGGAAGACATTTGTGTAAGTGCACAAAAAGAAGGTAATCTGGGAAATAAAAGTAGGGAATGCAGTTGGGCAGGAGAGTACATTTTCCCAATTTGCTAAACTGTGGATTATTATCTGGGAAAAAATTGTAAGCCGAATCAAGGTGAAATAGGGCTTTGAAGGCCAGTCTAGAGTTATTTGTTATTCTATAGATAAAACATCTGGATGACTGATCTTTTCATTCCAGATATTTGGTATTATCCCAGCATTTGACCAAAAATATAAGATTAAGGAAAAAAACAAGCAAACTCAAGAAAACATCATCCTACAATAAAGGTCAAGAAATATCTGAATTTGATTCTGGAATTTTTTCTCAAGAGGAGAGACCTATTGCTATGCATTGAGACTTAAAACAATAAGAGATCTGTGTGAAGAAAATAAATTTGAAAAAAAAAGTCAAGAAATCAGATGGCCCATAATATAAGATGAGTCTTTTCCAATCCTAATTTCTATAGTGTTATGGACATTAATCATTTAAATGGTCTCTAAAGTGGTAGGGTACCCTCACCCACACACAGCCAAGACACGATGTCATTATACTGGCTGTTCCCAGATCTTTATTTGAAAGGGGAACTGCATGCTGATATTCCCTGAACTTACTCTGAGGTTCAAGAATCTTTATTTATTAGTGTATGCACTTAAATCTATAAGCTGGAAAGTCATGAGTTCAATCATAAATTTAGGAGACATGAATTTGTAGGCAGTCTAGAGTTCGATCATAAATTTTGAAGTCATGAATTTGGCATGGGTTTCAGTCTTACCAAAATGTATCTTCCTAACTCTAATCCAGTGACATCACTGTGGCCTTCAGACCTAATCCCCAGGCAGACACAACTCCAGCCCTAAACACAGGGAGTTTTTCGTATTTTAAATCATAACCTCAATAGGAGTTTGATTGTGACTCTAAATGTAAATAAACTCAGATTTTAATCCTTCCTAGTTAAAAAATTAAAAAAGTTCTTTAAGCTCATCTATAAGTCAAAAAACAAAAAAAAGGTTCTACTTTTTCTTGAGTAGGGTATGAGTTAAGGATAACCTGTCACCATGACTTTGAACTGCTTGATCTTGGTCTGCCTTTTTGGTCTAGTTTTAATGTTTCTTAAACCCAATTTCTCTTGTCTCCTTTAAAATGGACTAATCTCCAATCATCATGGAAATAAGTCAAGTAAATGAAAAATCATAAATTACAAGGGAACTCACTAATTCAGTTTATTTGGAAACAAATGCCTGGGGCTTCAAAGAGAAGCGACTGCCTTAGCAACAATTCATTGTGCACATTGGCCAATTTAACTTGCCAAGTAATGATAAATGATTGAACAAAGTGAATGGCTGATGCGACTTTCTGTTCCATCCACACAAATGTCGGGGGTGGGAATGAGGTGGGGGCAGGGAGGACAGAAAGGTCTGGAACGTTCATTCTGAATCATAGTTTTTATGAAACACTCGGGTTCAGGGTAGTGACAGTCTTCCCCTGAGGAAGTATCAGAAATATTTTCAACCTTTTCAAAGTCAAATGTTTTTCCATTCAACTCTCTTTTAATTATATATACCCATGAGCACTTTTAGGAAATTACAAATCCTCCAAGGCTATGAAATATGTAATTATACAGGTATCAATCAGAAAATAATTGAAATTTCCTTACAGTTTGAATGATAGTATTAGAATGAAAAAAAAATTATACCATCCAAAAAATAAATTCAAGATTTAAATGACATTTATCTTATGGTCATTTGGTATTTCCATGTATAAATTGCTATCATCTTTAATATCTGTATTATGACTTGGTCATGTGAGATATTATTGTTCCCATTTAATAGAAAAAAAATGAAGACTGTAAATGATAAGATTACTTAATGATATATTCAAGACCATATACGGATTAATAGGAAATGACTATCCATACTTATTGAAACTTTCCATTATAATTCATTAATTATTAAAATGGAAGTGAAGAAAAGAGGTAGAGACAATAGGTAAAATATTTCATTTAAAAAAATTTGTTTTTTTTTTTTTTTCAAGGAAAGGTACAAGCAGGAGTGAAGGTGAGAGGGCAGGCAGGATGAGAGAGGAGGAAGAAGCATTTTATTAGTTTTATTTAGTTGCTCATCTTGGTTGTTCCCCAGGCCCTGGGTCTCGAACCTGGATCCTTGGGCTGTATGTGAACTGCACCTCATGACCTTACCCTCTAGGCCACAAGGGTGCATCAAAATAGTTGATAGAATAATTTTAAATGATTTTATGTATTCATCTTTCTTATGAATTAGTGAATAAGGTAAGATTAAAAAGAAATATAGTTTTAAAAGAAAAAGATTGTCAAATACAGGATTTTTAGAATGGCAAGTACTTAGAAGAAATTAACATTTTCTCATGACTTTGCCTTTATACCATTTATAGAATTGGTGAATACTTCCTTGCTTATCCCATCTTTTGTTTTTCCAAGGCTACCTGTGCTAAGAACGCTAGAACATAATTTGCTTTTGAATTTCAAAGTTTCATTATGCCATTTCTTATCTCAAATATCAATCTGAATTTTAGTAATGTATTGTTGGGCAGAATTTTGCTTATAAAATTAATAACTGGATTGTGGTGAATTGGCAATAGTGAAATCAAGTTGGAATTTTACTTTTTTTTTAGTTTTTAACTCTCCCAATTTGGGGTGGATATCATATAGATTGACAAATGTAAATTGAGCCAAGGGGTAGTTAGGAAAAAAGATTTCTGAATTGCTGTATTGATGTACAGAAAGTAGAAAGCAAATGTCGAATACAAATGTAAAATGGGACAGAATAAACTGTTATTGCAGGCCACGAAAGTGGCTCATTTCAAACAGTCTCGTCTGGGAATTTTGTGCTATCCAGATGGGTCCATTTGATACATGTACTTATATACATACGTCCATCCTAAAGAGTCAATGAAAGTCTCTTATAACTGGAATGTATCACAAGCTGACAGCTTATGAAATACCGAAGTATTGAAATACAAGCACAGTGTGGTGAAAATCAGAATAACATACAAAACCCAGCTTTAATTACTGTGCATTAATTGGACCCACATTAGTTGTATGCTCACAAGTAGGAGCATTTGGATGGATGACGTGGTCATGCACTCGATGAACAAAGGCAGAAGGATCATTTTATTTTCAGCTGCTTTAGGAAGGAAACTGAGAAACTAGCACAATTCTGAGAGATCAGTTAAATAAATTAGATATATTCAATGACTATACAATGAATTATCATGTTATCCAGAGAATTCCTATATTATGGGGGGCAAAGTCATTAGAAAACAAAACAACAATTTTTTTATAAAAGGAAATGAGATAATCCTGAAATCCAAGTATTTTCTAAATAGATTCCTGCATCAGAGGCTTGGGAATGAAGTTTTTAAAGTGGAATAAATATAAAAATAATGAAAGATGAAGATCTATAACACTGTATGCTTAAATGAGAATGAAAGAAAAACTCTTGTCTGCTGACATCCATGGTCATGTCAGTTCACACAAAACCAGAAAGACAGCTGAGAGGGATGGCTGCACTGGAAGCAATCAATATATCAGCAGGAAAACCTGCTGCTTCTCTGCCCCTGTGCTACCTTCCTGTTCTCCACCTCCAGAAAATAGAATTGTCACAGCACGTGCACCAGAATTTCCTTCTATTGCCATTAGTTTGTATTCTTCCACTTCTGGTCATTGCATATTAAATTTATACCCTGACCCACAGAACTGGATAAAATTCATTTCTGTAAGTCCTTTTCTGTTTATGGATCCAAAATAAACTACCTTCCACAGACTATCCTTGTGCCTGAGTCCAGATTTAAGGCCATGTAACACCTGGACCTTGTGAGCTTAACCTGCTGTGACAAATAAAAATAAATAAGAAAGTTTCCCGTAGTTGACAACCCAGGTGGAAGTTTTACTACAATTTCCATCAGATATGGGGAAGGCTTCAAGTGAAATAAACTGTATTTACATATAAGTTTGCTCAGAAAGATGACTATGCTCTAGCTTTATATGACCATCATCACCTGCAAAGAGATCTATACGTATAAATAAACTGTGAAAGTAAATCCTCTTGTCCACTTGAAATATTTATTTATCAGTTTACTTGCACCTTTTCTGTCTCTGGACGACATGGATCAAGTGAATTTTGCCCTAATTTGGGGAGAAAAACTGTTGGGCACTCTTTATTGATAAATGCTTTATAAATACATACTTTGGGAGAAAAACAAGCTAAGTATTACAGATATTCATATCTATCTACATCAATTCTGTGATGTGGGTTTCCCTTTGATTCTGATTTACTGAACTGATGGAGTGGGGGAAGTGTGGCATTTACACATGACTACAGAAAGATAAAAAAAGTTTGTGCAGCTCTCATCTGAGATAGAGTACTGGATAAAATCACATGTCTAGAATTTGACTCAAAATCTCTTAAATTTTTTTTAACTAAAGTTTTCTTAAGTCTATGGTGTGACGGTTCAAGACAACTAAAACTGATTTATGACAGGAGATTTGCAGTAAGACCTTAAAATGTGTTAGAAAGCTGCTTAATAAACTCTGGCATTGACACAAAAATAAAACCAAACTAGGGTTCCAGAAACTGAAATCATTACAGAAAATAAAAATATTGTGCCTAATAAGGATGGTACTTAAAAGTAGTTAGAAACCATGATTCGGCCATTACATAATGTATTTAGCTTTTTTTCAGGTCAGGGGGTAGATGAAGTTATATCTCTTCTTCTACGAAACAGCATCATGGTTGAGCCATATAAACCTGTTATGTGGTTTACCCATGTTAATATTTAGGAAAGACACAAAGAAACTGTAAAAGACCAAAAAGAAAATGTGAGGTTTGGAAGAACTTAAGCAGAGGAGTTAAAGAAGACACCAGAAAAGTAAAAGCAGAAAGCCTGAAAAACATAAAAAAAGAAAAAAAAAAGAAAAAAATAGAAACATCTGAATCAGAAAAACAAGAACAAAAAGTACATTAAAAGGAAATGATAAATCAGAAACACATTAAAACACATATGGGTAGATTGAGGGACAAAGTCCTAACAAATAAAGAACTATAAATAAATAAAAAGACAAACACACCTGTAAGATTATACACAAATGGCAGGAGCAGAGAATTATAAAGAAAAAGATGTATTTACTCAACATACTAAAATAAGATTCGATTCTGTTTCTTAATCTAAGAAATGTAAATTAAAAGGACACATTGTTTCTTACCTTCTCTTTGGAAAATTGAAAAAAAAAAAATGATAGTACCCAGTATTGTCTAGGTAAAGCAGATACACTTATCTACTGTAGGCAGAGGTATAAATTAAAATATTTTGAAAAGATAAGTTGCCAATATGAATCAAGATTCTTAAGAATGTCTTGTACCTTAGTCCAGCAAGTGCATGTCTGGAGGTTAATCATATGGAATTAATTTTGAGAAATACATGAAGATTTATGGATAAGGATAGTCGTAACGGCTTTATTTATAATAGGAAAAATAACTTTAAAATCCAATCAAAAAAGATGAGCTGAATAAGTTACAATAAATACATTAAATGCAATATCCTCCTACCATTATAAATCATACCTTCAAAGAATATTTAGTGACATGTAAAACACTCCTAAGATAATCTGGATACGAAATACTATGTAGACTGATTCAAGCTTTGTTATACTATACACAAACTCAGAAACAACACAGAAAAATGCTGTGAGTTTTTAGTCTATCATATTTACCAGAAGGGAAGAGGTAGGGGAACGGGCTGGTCGAGTAGGGGGTTCTATGGTGAAGGCTAGAATTGCAGGTTTAGTGGTGATCTTACTGAAATATACACAGATATTGATTTATGATGACGCACATCTGAAACTTACATAATGTTGCAATGCACTGTTACTCCAATAAAATTATTCAAATGCAGTAAAGACAGCAATTTGACAAAACACAGCTATGTGAACCCAAAGAGGTGATTGTCTTTTCCAGCCATGACCATCATCCCAGTTATATATTTCAGGCTGGATATACAAGATGTTGAACAATTTCTAAAACCCCAAACCCCCCAAACTCAGGATTATACATCCTTAAAGTTGTTTTTGTTGTTTTGTAAAATAAGAAGCCATGGATTATTAATCCCTGAAGATGTCCTGGAATTGAGGACAAAAGCTGAGAAATGACTCAGGCTTTATAGCTGATCGTGATTGCAAAAGGTAGATAACTATACAGTTGATGACAATTCTAGGCTATGATTGCTTACACCCTCTGCCAATTAAGAAATTAAAACCAAGCTTAAGGAAAATTAGGGTGTCAACTTGAAAAAGAAATCTTTCTACAATGCTCTCTATTTTTTATATGAAATAAAAGTACTGCTATTAAGGAAAAGTTCAAATCGGTTTCTGCATTGTGTGCACTGATGTCTTATTTCTGAAACATTGAACTATGATGGAATCTATTTCCCAGCAATCAGTGTATACTAAGGTCTAACAAGGGTGGCTGAGATCAGCTTTCCCTCCTTGCTCTTAGCCAGTTTCTAAATGAAGTGAAGGTTAAAATAATTATGTTGGTAATAAGTGTAGGGCAAGATGAAGTAACCACATAGATGGGATAAATGTGATATATGGGAATAGAAAGAGCAAGGCACCTTGTTATTCACTCGCAGATCACAGTTGTGTTTAGCTGGAATAATGCTAATAACAACAACATAATAGCAAACGGCAATTTTTTCACTAGTAATTTCATCACTGAAAATAGTCATACACTGAAAATTTTAAGACGTATCTCTTCATTATACTGCTGCAATGTCTTTTACATTTAGCTTTGAAGGACTTTTGAAAGGAAAACACATAATATTGAAGTTTTATAATATTTAAAAGAAAATATTCAACTCAGCAGTTCTGTTTATAATCTACTAACAATCCTCTTATCTTTAAGGTTAGGGGGTTTACCAGTAAGTAGAAAAAAAAAATCAAAGGAGCAGATATTTCTGGCATTAACCTTTTTAAGCACGGAATTAAATCAAGTTTCTGACGCTTTAAAGATTCACCATGTGTAGATTTCACAGAGGAGTTAGAACGGTTCACAACTCACCTTTGTTGAATAACTATTTGTAGTCCCCCTTTTTGAAATAAGTAATAAGGAGTGAGCTGTTTTTCTTGTTGGAGGAAAGAATAAATCATTCACGTCTACCATCTTTTGTGACTTTTTCAGCCAGTGATTCATGAGAGCAGTAAGTTCTGCTAACAGTGGTGCAGTATGGTAGTTGCTTCCTCTTACTTTGGTGTCCTGCTACCACCTGGTCATCTTTGCTTCTGGAAAGATTAAGCAAGCAAGCAAGCAAGCAAGCTTTGTTATTATCACAGCAACCTCAAAGTATTTTTCTTGGATGAAGGCATTTGAAAAAACAGGACTAAATTCCACTAAATTCAATGGCCCCATATAAAAATATTCCCTTTATATCATTGTACTTCTTCATTTTTCTTCTGGAGGTGGAGAAACAAACTCCCCCAGGGGCTGACCTGACTGATCAGTCTCCAAGTGTTTTCAACGAAACCACAGAAAGTTCATCTCATTCCTCTTCAGTTCTCCTCTCAACCACCTTCTTTCTCCATTCCAGTGAAGGAAAATAATTCTCCCAGGGTTAGCCATGTGCTGCTTCTTTCAGTCACAGATGGAGCACAAGTCCAACACAATTTGCAGAGTTAGATACAATGTCTGTAATCACTATCCTACAGAAGACCACAGAACCTTATAATGCCACATTAGCGCAATAAGATTTAAAAAATTAAGTCAATTATGTACTCAGCCCACTTTTAAAAACTGTGGGCATGTTTAATTTGTAGGTCTTTTCTTGCATGTGAAAGTGGTAGATGCCTGTGAGTGTGTTCTTCCTGGCGTTTGGGCACACCTGAAAAAACTTGGTAGAGAGGCAGGTTCAGAGCTGACTTGCTAAGCACTTAATAGCACATTCAGTGATAATGAAAGGAGTCTCATCACTTATCATTATTGAACTTGACTGTTGAGAGACAATCAGTAATTTGGATGTTGAAGTCAAGTAGCACCTTAATTTAATCTCAACTCGAATTTGCAACCTCTGTGATAGGATGCGTATTACTTAACCACTACGATCCTTGGTGTCCTCACCAGTAAATAGCTGTATTTGAGGGGCAGAAGTTAAATATGATAAAAGTATGACAAAGTAATGTATACATAATATACACTCAATAGGAATGGGCTTTTTAATTATTGCTTAAAAACACTGGAAATCAATTAACAAGTCATACTTCCTGCTCATTGAAAATCCATTTCCTTCTTGTTCCTTCCTGGTTTTGCATTTACTCACTTATCTTTCATACATTTATCTCATAATACAAATATTTATTGAATAACCATTGTGTGCATGATATATCACTATAAGAAATTCAGAGATGAACCAGATTAGTGTCTGTTGATGATTCCCTTTCAAAAATCTATTTGCTTATTTCCTCATTTTTGTACTGAACCTCTTAAGCAGTATGGCATAATTAAAATAAACAAGAAGCCTGTACCAGGGGTTGTAAGCCCCAGAATTTAGTCCTGGCTTAATCAGTTATATAAAATAAGCAGATCTTTTCAAATCCAAATCTCAAGGTTTTCATCTATACTGCAATGTATATAAAAATATCCACTTTTCATATTGTGAAAATAAGATAAATGATAGCCTATAAATAATTATTCATTTTTATTTTAAATGATACTTTCATTATTATTTCTTTTGTTTACAAAGCCATATTCATTTTAGGATGTTACACTTCTTTCTCAGTCTATAGATATTACACACTACACCCACCGTCAGAATTTTAGTGTCTTTTACCATACCCTTGTTCCCGCTCCACTTTCCTCCCCACTCCTACCCCACCTAGAAAACCATAATCTTGTGTCTTGTAGGTTTTCACAATTTTCCCTTTTTTTTTTAAGTAGCTCTATAGAATTCCACTGAGTATACAGATCACAGCTTCTTTATCCATTCATCTGTAGATAGGCATTTAGGTTATTTCCATGTTTTGGCTATTGTGAACTGTGCTGCTGTGAATATAGGGGTGCAGACATTTTTCCTGATTAGGGATCTTGTATTCTCTGGGTATGTACATAGCAGTGATATTGCTAGATATTGCGGCTCCATCTTTATTTTTTTGAGGAATCGCCATACTGTTTTCCAGAGAGATTGTACTAATTTACATTCCCACCAACAGTAAGGGAGGGTTTTTCTCCTTTTTCTCCACACTGCCTCCAACACTTGTTATTTTTCGACTTTTGGATATAGGTCATTCTTGATGGTGTAAGGTAGTATCTCATTGTGGGTTTTTATTTAAATTTCTCTGATGAAAACTGATGTAGAACATTTTTTCTTGTGTCTGTAGGTCACCTATATGTTTTCTTTGGATAGGTATCTGTTCATTTACTTTTTTGTTGTTGAGATGTGTACACACTGTATATTTTGGAGATTAAGCTTTTCTCTAATATATGTTATATGAATAGTTTCTCAAATTCACTGGATTGTCTTTTTGTTTTACCAGTGGTTTCTTTTACTGTGCAGAAGTTTTTTAGTTTGATGTAATTCCATTTAGTTTAACTTTAGTTACTTTTTCTGTAACTTTCTTTCCACAAAGATCTCTCTAAATCTGAGGTCCTGGAATGTTTTCCCCACATTTTCTTCCAAATGTTTTATGGCTTTAGGTCTTATGTCCATGTCTTTGATCCACTTTGAGTTAATTTTTGTGAACAGTATTAATGAATAATCTAGTCTCATTTTTTTTGTGGATGTCTTTCAGTTTTCCCAACACCATTTTTTGAATAGACTTTCTTTCGCCCGTTGTATGCTTTTGGCTCCTTTGTCAACTGTCCGGATAGGTGTGGTTTTATTTCTGGATTCTCAATTTCATTCCACTGATCTGTGTGTCTGTTTTTGTTCCGGTACCATACTGTTTTAATGATGACCACTTTGTAATATAGCTGGAAGTTAGGAAGTGTGATTCCTCTGCTGTTCTTTTTTTCTTCACAGGATAGCTTTGGCTGTTTGAGGTCTTTTGTGATTCCAAATAAATTTCAGTATTGTTTGCTCAATCTCCATATAAGTATCTCTGGAATTTTTATGGGAATTGCATTGAATCAGTATATTGCTTAAGTAAAATGGCCTTTTTAATTAAGTTAATTCTGCTAATTCATGAGCATGGGACATTCTTCCATCTCTCTGCGTCTTCTATTTCTCTTGTTAACATCCTATCCTTTTCATTGTAGAGGTCCTTCACCAATTTTGTTAGGTTTATTCCCGGGTATTTGATCTTTTTGTGTGTGTGTGCTATTGGGAATGGGATTTCTTTCCTAGTGCCCCATATTTACCCTGTTATAGACTCCCCATGAGACCTCTGTAATGAGCCTACTCAAAGTATCACGTCAGATCTCACTGCTCTGCCAGAACATCAGGGGACCAGTGAGTGGGAAACCTGATGAATGGCTAGTTTAGCTTTCTGTTTTACTATCTGCCACTTCTTTTGAACAGCATGGGTGGTACTTGGGGTCTCTGGCACTGCTCCCATAATCTCTGCTCCTGCCAAGCAGAATTTGCACCTTACAAGTGCTGATAGACTGTAATAGAAAGGTACAGTCTCCTTTTGGAAGCAACTGCTAAGAAAGATATTATACCCCCAATCTGACTACAGAGAGGACCCAAGGAGAGTGGAATATTTATCTGGTGCTAGTAGGTAGCAGATATTTTGATTCTTTTCTCATTACATCTGTTCAGTCTGTTATTCATTTCAAAGACCTAAGTTCCCTAGATGGGTCATAGAAACACATGAAAATACGAATGCAAGGAGAAGTCTCTTTTTCTTCTTTATCTCTCTTTTTCCTTTTTAACAGAGTATTGTAAAAACTTTGTTTTCCTGGCTAGCAGCAGAAAATGTACAAAGCTTTCTTCGTTAGGCTTGGCTGTTTAAACCACTGGCTCATTCCGAGAGACCATCAGGCATGTGTGCACCAGATGCTGGGAGCAGCACGGCCCTTAGGACCTGACTCAAATGAACAATAATCTGCGGACAGCGGGTGTGAACCTGAGCTGGACCAACACCTCATCAGACCGAATGGCTAATTGATTTCAAAATTAGACTTGGTATTTCTGAACAATAATCTTAAAAGGCAGCAATAAAAGACATCAGGATCCTTTGAGCTAGCCAAGCTTTCATCCACATGGCTTATTACAAAGAGCTGGCACACCTGAACTTTGGCATAGTCAAATAAATCCCAACCCAGCAAATGGAAACCACATTGGGCACTGGAGGTGTGTCAGGAGGAGTTTGTATTCATGAGGAAACATGATTTTTTATTTTGAAAATCATTTTTGTGTGAGTGGCAGGAAGCAATTCATTGAGCACATTTGACTGTGAGACCCATGATTTATGCAACAAAATATGCATAATAGGCATGTGAAGGCTTTGGGGTGTCATATAATCTTTGGAACACCAGGGGCAGTCAGGGCACAGCAAGGGTGAGAGTAGTTCCATTAGTGATAACTTAATCGCATATGTAGGCCTACCCTTTGAACTCTGAATAGCTGTTTGGGGGCACCAGGGTCCAAAGGGGTTTAAATCTGACTTCACTGTGGTGACAATAAATTATACCAACTATTCTAGCAATGCTTGGAATCTTATCTTGCCTTCGGAGTGAGCAAGCTGACGATCTCTGGTTTAAAAGATGGCATAAATTCTGAGAACAAACATCTAAGATTTACACAGTGGCCTTGATATATTTCCATACTCTTCTTCTGCAGCTTTGTAGTACTTCTTCGGATACATAGTGAAGGACTCTGCTTGAAAATATTCAAAAGAGACAAGCATTCAGGAATGTCCGGGTGGGTGAAATAAAGAACTGACTGATGTTCTGTACAGTTCATGCAAAAATGGAAGTCGTTTGCTAACTTTCTGACTATTTTAGGAGAAAAGCTTTTGGCATTTTCGTGATTCTCCTTATTTAAATAACTGATTCAGTTTGTTAAATTAAATTTTATGTAAAGGCAGTCTGCTTAAACTGGATGTATCTGGTAAGCCTTCTCCCTTCCTTGATAGGCTGCATCCAAAAATAACAAAATATTTCATCAAAGGAGAAGAGTGAAGGGAAAAAATTCAGGGAAGAAAATGGGATCCCTAACACTGGAGAAACCCAGAACTTATACAAATTGTCAAGAGAACAAGGAAGGATAGGAGTGACCTTGGCAACTTTATTTCCATTGAGAGCATTTTTCTTTTTATTTTTTAAGGCAATGTCTCTCTGGTCGTTTATTTATTTATTTATTTATTTTTAAAGACAGCCTAAGAGCAATTGCGATTATGACTTTTTAACTAAGAGGTTACTCCCAGTCCACAGCCTGTGCTGAGCTCATTAGGTGGGTGGCCGCTGGGGAATTTGTGGTTAGAGATCTGAAGCAGAAAAGTCAGATTGGAGGGCTATGCTCTGCTCCGCCATTAATCCACTTGATGAGTTTGGACATATCTTCCTTTCTGAACTTTAGTTTCCTCATTTCTAAATGATGAGAATTTGGACCAGATAATCTCTAAGGACTATTTCTGTTCTAAAATATGATCAAGCTATAAAATAGTTCCTTTCGTTGAGATAAACAAGCTTGGTGTATGCATGGCTTGAAAGAAAACAGAAGAAAAGGAGTATTTAGGGTGTGATGGTTCCTGAACTGGATTAGAACACATGCGATGGTTTTAGAAATGTGGATTACAGCCATATCTTCCAGGTTCATGAGAGAGAAATAAAGAACAAGAACTTGAGTGATAATATACTATTTGAAGAGGAAATGGGTTTTGAGCTAGAACTAATGAATGGCAAGATCACTCATTCACTCTCCTGGTTCAGAGTAATAGCAAAAGTCTCCAAATAAAAGTGGTCCCTCAGTTGCATCTCCATTGACCTAGTTAGCTAGCATGTCGTGAGCATTCCTTTGATAAAGACAAATGAGTACTCAAGATACACAAATTCTCTAGAGGATCACCAACGCAGAGTGTTGAACTCTGGAGAGTTTTAGATGTTATGAAGATAAACTATTTGGTATTCTATTTATGTACGGTGTAAGTGTAAAATAAAAGAGTAAAGCTTTGGGCATTGAGAGATACAAAAACCTTCCCAGAGTCAGAACCTGCGACTCATTCTGGAGTAAACCAACACCCACTCCTAAATGCATATTTTTCTTTTCTAATAAACCTTTCTAATAAATCCTCCCCCCGAAAGAACAAATCATGTATTTAGTTTCAAAATATGACTGACTCTCAAAAATTAGAATGCAAAATAGTGCTTAAATTACTAAAACACTTCTATGTCCTACGTTTGAAATTCTTAGGTCCAATTCTTGGAGCTTCTATTTCAATACATATTCAGTAATTAAAATACATATTAACATGATATTGTATTATTTATATGTTTAAATAATTTTATCTGGAAACTCAGTTATCCTAATGTATTTTAGAGGATACCTATTTTTATTTCATTGAATGTACTTTTGATTTTATAATTTTTATAAAATGGCTATAGTAATGATATAATATTTAATACATGTATTCTACTGTGTCAAGTGTTTTAAATGCAGTTCCTCATTTAAATTTCATAATAAACTTGCAAGGTAGGTGATATGATATCTATTTTACTGATGAGAAAAACAAGTTTAAAAAGATTAAGTAATTTGCCCTGCTTTACAAAGTAACATTTAAGTGGCCGTTACTTACCATTCCTATTTTCTACAGTAGCCTCTACTTTATTACTGCAATGAGTGCAATCAATTCATTTATGTATTCATTCCAGAAATAGTTTTTTGGAGGTCTGCTAAATGGCTATCACTACTCTAGGCATAGAAGATAGCAGTGAATTTTTGCATTCTGGAGGTGGGAGAATCTGAAATAAACAAGTAGGCACACTCTGGTGGAGTAGTGGTTTGGTCTGCTGCCTTCGATTGGTGAAGCCTACACATATACTAAGGACGTGGGTTCATGTCCTGAGTCTGGGGGTGGGCAGGGGTGGGGGTTGGGGGGGAAAATGACAATCAAGATGATCAACTAAATAAAACAAATAAAATGCTTCTTCCTCCTCTCTCTTCCTGCCTGCCTGCCTCCTCCCCTTCATTCCTGCCTGCACCTTCCCTTTAAAAATTAAAAATCAATGAGTAAACACAAATAAGATTATTTTCATGAGAGGATGTGCCGTGAGGTCTGTCACGTCTAGCTAGCTACACAAGGTGCAACTCTGAGTGTTGTGAAGAAAATAAAGTAGAATGAGGCAATGGTGAAGGACTGGAGAGTGCTTTTACAGGGAGTAGTCAGAGAAGACTTCTTGGAGGAGGTGGTATTTGAACTGAGATTTAAATGACAAAAAGCATCCATACTTTGGAAGATATTAAATAGGGGCACCAGGCAGAGCAAACTACTAGTACAAAATCTTTGAGGCAGGGAATTGTTTTCTAAGGATAGGAAATATAAAGAAAGCCAGTGAGGGTCTCTACCAGTGAATGGGTAGCTGGGAGGCAAGATGTGCAGAGAGGAGGGGCTGGACCAAGAGGCCTTCCTGACTAAGATAAGGAGCATGAAATGTGTTGCTAGGATACTACTTTAAACTCACCTTTTAAACTACTGTCACTACCATCTGTCTTTCTGATCTAAAGTGCAAGTCTGTGAACTTTTTGGATTCTTAGAGAATCTTGGCGATTCTAGGAAGGAAAAAGTTGTGCACACTGTATTTGAGAAATAATCAGGTTCATGTAGCCCCAGGGCTTATAGGTGGGTCCAAGGATTTCAGATTAAAAAAGATCACAGAAACTCTTTAACAGTGAACTTAATGAGTTGTGGTGATTAAAACATAATTATAATCCCCACCTAAGTCAACAGCTTCTCTCCGCTCCCAATTTATATATTCCAGATCATAAAGCCCTACATAAGACTCTTTTCAGTTTCAACCTCAGAGGGGTTTTTGTTTAGTTGTTTTTGTTTTCTTTATAGAGCCACAGTCTTCTTTCTGCAATCCTGCCTTGCAAAAGTCAAATCCTTAAAGCTGAAAAAAATTTTTAGTAAATCAATTGCTAGCATAATTTGACCTAGCATGTCTTTTAATGATTCATATTTATTTGTGCCATGCATATATTTTGTGGCAGAGATAATGCTATGTTAGATTTTAGGCTGATGCCTCAGTCTCCAGGGGCTATATATGAATGGATGAATGGATGGATGGATATATGTATATGTATATATGTGTATGTATATATAGAGAGAAGGGGGAGAGTAGGAGGGGAAAGAGAGAGAGAGAGAGAGAGAGAGAGAGAGAGAGAGAGAGAGAGAGAGAGAGAGAATATTATCTTTCAGCATCTTAGGGGATTGGTTCCAAGAGCCTCATCATGGATATGAAAATCCCTGGATGCTCAAATCCCTTGTGCAAAATTATGCAATAGTATTTGCACATGCTAAATGGCATGTATACTTTAAATCCTCTCTAGATTGCTTATAACACCCAATACCATGTAAATAATTATACTGTACTATTTATAGAGAGTAAGGACAAGTCTGTATATGTTCTGTACAGACCCAAGCATCGCAGCTCTAACGGCAGTGTATGCATTTTTGACTCAATATTGGTTAAACCTAAGGATATATGGGCATGCCTAGTGGTCTAGCAATCTATTATACCCTGGGAGCAGTCCCACATATGCTCTAAGATCCTGGGTTCAAAACCCAGAGCTGGGTAGAACAACCTATGTGAGCAACTACATAAAAATAAATAAATGAAGTGCTTCTTCCACCTCTTCCTTCCTGCCTTCCTGCCTACTTGCCTTCATTCCTGCCTGCACCTTTCCTTAAATATTTTTTTTAAATCTAAGGATAACCATATATAACACATAGAGGTATCTATGTCCCCTGTGTACTAAAAATAAGTTAGTATTCTGAAATACATGAGGTCTTGAAACATTGAGCTCTGTAAGACTTCTCTTCCTTCTAAAATTGGTCTTGAGTATTTCACCCATCTTTTTGGTGTATTTGAGATACCAAACATAAATCAACAACATAGAGTTCCCCCCATTTCACATCCAGCTGGGGGTCTGACAGGTTTTAGGTGACAGCCTAGTGTCTCCCAAACACAGACCACCTCTGGAGGAGAAAGGCCACAGGAAATTGTGATTGTTCTCCCTTAGCATATAAAAGCAAACACCTGTATCACATTAATGTGTGCTTATCCAGTGTGAAGTTCACAGGGTCCCTTGTCCCCTTCTTACATATGAAAGGTGTTCTATTGACTCAACTGCTGTATAAAATAAACCCAGGCAGGGAGCTGTGTCCTCTTGAGAGACGTTTCCAGGAATTACAGCTAAAATATTCCAGAATCTGCTTCTTCCTTTGTTTTCTGCATTCTTACTCAACCTTTATTTATATGGTCTAGCTTTGTATTTTCCAGGCATTTTACCATCATAAATTGCTAATATATCCCACATTGTCTTCAAGTAGGCATTCTTCTCCTTGTGTGGTGGGGAGACTCAACGATGGCTTGAGTAATTTGCTCAAGGAATTGGAATGTGAGTCAGTGATTAGGCTTCAATTAGAACTCAGAGTTTCATACTCACTGTTCTTTTCTCAGGTCTCTGGGGCACCATGTTATTATCTGGGATCTGTTTCCAAAGACCAGACTAATTATCTCTGGCTATGATGCTTCTTCTTAATCTATAAACACTTCTGGAGCAGAAGAGGAGGGGAGAACTGTAAAAAAATAAACAACCTAATTTTCCATACTGTATTAATATTGTGAATACAATGACTGTATTAACTCTTATTCAGTCTTTGTAAAGTCATGCCTCCATTATTTTACTATATTTTAACATGATTATTTGAAACCTAAAATAATTATACTTAAGAAATAAAATCTTGGATTAAAAGTATGAGAGCAGAACTTTTATTGATGTACATTCATTTATTTATTGTACTTTGTGTGCTCAATGGAAAATTCAAGATTTATTTCTGTAGGTAGCAGAAAACTAGAAAAAATATCTATTTTACAAAACCTGAATACAGCCCTTAGATCCTTTACAAAACATTGCTCACAGAAATAAATGTCAAGCATGAAACTGTGATATAATAAAGCTAGATGATAATACGGGGGAAACCTTGGTGACCTTAGCAATGACTATTTAGGTATAATACTGAAGACAAAAATCTATGAAAGAATAATTGATAGGCTGAACTTCATTAAAATTAAAGACCTCTGCTCTGAAAAACAATGTCAAGAGTTTGAGAAGACTGAGGGAAAATATTTTCCAAAGGCACACACATCTGAAAAAGGACTGTTATTATATTGCATATTAATATTATATTATATATTAAAATATACAAAGAACTCTTAAAACTCTCAAAAAGGAAAAAATAGCTATTGTAAATGGGGCAAAAACCCCCATAAGCACATGACCAAAAAATACACTGATGGGAAATAAGTAAATGAAATGATATCCCATATCATATGTCATCAGGGAAATATAAACTAAAATGACAAGGAAGTCATCTACACACTTACTAGAATGGCCAACTTCAGAACACTGACAACATCAAATGCTGGTGAGAATATGGAGCATCAGGAATGAATGGTCATTCATTGCTGGTGGAATGCAAAACAGTACACAGTCCCTTTGGAAGATAAGTTAGCTATTTCTTATAAAAGTAAACATATTCTGATCATATTCTTTTCATTCAACAATCTACTCTCTGATGTTTTACCTAAAAGAGTTAAAACTTATGTTCACTCAAAAACAAGGACATGGATGTAGTACAAACAGTGTTGAGTCAAGCAGACGTCATCTTGCCTCTGATTGCCATGTTGAGACTTCTAGCTGAAAATTAAACAGTTTGACTCACCAATTCAATGACTATGAAAACATAAGAGACTATCCGCTAATCGTGACAACAGACCCCATATTGCAGTTTTCTGTATCAAGACTTTTGTCAACCAATCGTGGACAAATGGTCTATAGAATCAACCCAAAAGATTTCACAAGTGACAAGATCAGACCACTTCCCTGATTGACCCTTGAATTTTCTCATGTTTTGAACCTGATGGTACACCCTTGAGATTGTCCCTAGACCTTGATTCTTAATACCTTTTTGATTATATTAGTCTAATTATTTCTCAGCTGACAATGTTTGTAGCAGCTTTATTCATAATTGCCAGAATGAAACCAGCATGATGCTTTCCAGTAAATCAATGAATAAAGTGCGGCAGACCCAGGTAATGGAATAGTACTCAGTGCTAAAAAGAAACAAGCTATCAAGCCATGAAAAGGCAAGGAGGAAACATAGATTCAATTACTATGTAAAAGAAGTCAATCTGAAAAAGCTACCTATTATGGGATTCCAGCAAATGACATTCTGAAAAAGGAAAAACTATGGAGACGGTGAAAAACAAACAAACAAGCAAAAACTGGTTTCCAGAAGTTGGAGGATAACATTTAAATAGAGGATTTTTAAGGCATTGAAAATATTTTGTATGATACTATAATGATGGATACATGCTATAGACATGTTTTCAGACGCAGATAATGTCCAAAATCAAGAGTGAAGCCTAAGGTTAACTATGAACTTGTGTGATAAAGATATGTCAAAGTACATCAATCAGTTTTAACAAATGTACCACTATGGTAGCGGATGTTGATAATAATGTTGGGAATAGGAGGTGTGTTACTGTGTAAAAAGAAATTAAGTACATATTTTGGCTTTTGTCCCCAGAGCCTGGCCAGAGCACTCAAACCCTAGTCATTTCCTAAGTGATAAGAGCTTTGGAAGCAGCTTTCATTACACTGCCTGCCTTTTTTTTTTTTTTTTTAAATCCATTCCTGAAATAGCCCCAAAGTGATAAGCCTGAAGGGGTGTCTTTTATTATTCATAAAGATCCTCTTTCAACCACACCTAAGTTAATGTGATGAACTTGGAAAGCCCTTAGGTATCAGGCAGGGGTTGGTTGCCACAGTGATGAACCTTGTGATTAAAAGGTTCCAACTTCAGCCCCACCCGCGATGTTCTGGACGGAGAGCTGGAGGTGAAATTCATCACCAATGGACAGTGATTAGCTCCATCAGGACAGTAAGGAAGCCTCCACGTTCCTAACCTAATAAATCAGAGAGCTTACAGGTTGAACACATCGAGATGCTGCTAGGGTGTGGTACCCTGGAACAGCATGGAAGCTCAAAGTCCCTTCCCACCTGCCTGGCTCTTGTATCTCTTCCATTTGGCTCTCCCTGAGTTGTAGTCTTTCTGATAAATCCGTGATAGTAAACTAAGAGTTACCTGAATTCTGGGAGCCATTCTAGCAAATTATCCAACCCTCGAAAGGGGTCACGGGAAGCCCTGATTCATGGACCATGTTGGTCAGAGTTACAGGAGACCAGGACTTGCAAATGGCACCTGCAATGGGGCAAGTCTTATGGAACTGAGCCCTTTATCTGTGAGGTTTGTGCTAACTCCAGGTAACTAGTGTCAGAGCTGAATTCCTGAACACCCTGCTGATGTCTGGAGAACTGGTTGGTGTGAGAATCCCTGCACCTCACATTTTGTGTCAGAAGTGGTACGTGAGGTGTGCCTGGTAGCCAAACACGTAAGGCCATTAGACGCAGTTCACATACATCCCAGGGACCTGGGTTCAACACTCGAGTCCGGCGGGGAAAACCAAGATGAACAACTAGGTAAAAATAAATAAAACACTTCTTCCTCTCTCTTCCTGCCTACTAACCTGCACTCCTTCCTGCACCTCAGAAGAAGTAGGAGGAGGAGGAGGAAGAGAAGAAAGAACTATGTGAGGGAGAATTTCTTAAGAAGATAGACAACCTCCCATTAAAAAAAAACAAACAAACCCTTAAGCACTCCTTTTAAAATAAAATATGCAATTAATAAAGTGAAATAGTAAGCCCAATGCAATACCTAAACATAGCAAGATATTGCAAAGAAAGAAGTAGTATCTAAAACACTTAAATAACTCCCTGGATAGAAATACCTCAAATCCGGTTGAAAATTATGGTAATGGGCTCATCCTGGTAAAGTAGCAGTTCACGTGCATCTCAAAGACCCAGGTTCAAGTCCCAGGGCTGGGAGAATAACAAAGATATACAATGAAATAAGATAAACAAAAATGCTTCTTCCTCCTCTTTCTCCCTGCTTTCATTCCTACCTTTACCTTTCTTTAAAAAAGAAAACTATAGAAATGGTGTCACAAACAATAGAAGCAGGAACCTAAATAGTTAATATTTACATATAATAAACCTTTGTAGTTATGAGGAAAATACAAACAGAAATCACAATAACATCCTATTTCACACCCAAACACCTCTAGCATTCTACTTTTTTTCCAGACGTGAAAATTAAAAAAAAAATTTTTGTTGAAAGAAGTTTCCAGGAAGCTACTCTTTACTCCTCCTTGACAAGAGTGTGTTCCCCCATGGCTTTCTGTCAGAGAGATATCTGGGAATGTGAGCTTGTAGATGGGCATGCCTCTTGAACAGAAGTGGAGTTCTGTTAATAAGTTGGGGACCACAAATAGAATTGACTGGGCATCCGCACAGACTTTTGCAGAGATTATTTTGTATATTTCTTGAGGACCTCTACTGTGAGTCTAATTTCCCTTTTCTAGTGGGTGATGGCATCAGAATGCCTTCCTGGAAATAACTGGTGTGACAATCTGGAGGTGAATTTCTTTACGTAAGTGTATGTAAGCCTGCGTGCATAGCAGGTGCCCTGCTTGTATTTAAGGGGCACGTATATTCGAAGCTCATCTGTTGGGGTAAGGAAGTGGTTGCTTGAGTTGATGAGTGAGCAGTGAAATGAACCACAGCTTCTAATATGGATGCTTTCACATCTCTCAGCACAAACACTGCAAATCAAGCTTTCTTTTGTAGAGTAACTCAGTAAAGTACAAAGATCACAGCTATTGTTAAGAATGTATTGTCATGAGGGGAATTAACTGCCTTTGGGCAGAGTTGTACTTTCCTTATTCAAGCATCTCTCTTCTCGGGGTCTTATAGGAAGAAACTATTAAAACTAATATTTTTTAAAGGGAAAACAATATTCCTCCCAAGAGGGATCATGCCCGAAGCAACCTCTTTTATATGGTGCTTCCTGAAGCAGTTAGCCCGCCTTTGTAGACATGGGACAGCCCAGGTGTTAGGACTTCACTAATGAGAAGCACATGCTTTGAGTTATATTCTCATTTATGGTATCATCAGGGTCCAAGAAAGCAAAAAGATTCTAAATTTAAGTTAAAAAAAGAATAAAGGAAGATGTTGAGGCTTAAAATGTAAGTACTCTGGAAATCATGATTAAAATAAAAAATTTGAACTATCGTGGCACATCCCATTTATAGAAAATCATTTCCCAGTGAAAATTACACAGAGAAATAATGTTTGAAAGTCTATGGTTGGACACTGGCAATAGATTTGAGGTTATCAATAGGAATGGACAAAGGTGAAGAACACTTCTGATGTGATGTGGTGGAGGGCAGGGTGTGGATGTACATCTGAGGAATGGGGAGCCTACACATATGAGTTTATTTTAATTTGTAAAACAAAGATACCACAATAAAAAACTGAAAAAAATAAAGTCAATGGAAAGTATGTCTGGAAATAAAACCAGCTTTACTATCATGTTAGTCATGATAGGGCAATCTTAATCAATTTCCATTCTAGATCAGAAACTAGTGATCTTTATGCAAATTATAGTGACCTTTATATAAATCCTTTTGACTTTTTTTGGTGAACAAGGTGATAAATAAACCCAGATTAATGATATAGCTCGTCTTAGCTTCACAGGATACTCTAAACCAAGTTCTGTCTACAAAACTTTCAAAACTTCGGATGTCTCATTTACGAAAGTCAAGTTCAAATTTGGTTGACTTGGTTTCATTCATAAGGATCACTCTTATTCTGATCAAAAGTGATTATGAATGACTCTACTATGAGAAGTGATCTAAACACTTCAGATTCTCCCTGCAGCTACAAGCAGTACTGAGTTAATATAAACTAACATATGCTTGAGTCCTTTATTGTATTAACCTGGAACAATGAAGACATACAACTCACAATCTACCCTTCCATGTTGCAGAAAAGTTTAAAATTGTCATAGACATTCACAGGTGCAAAGGTACAAATAGGCTTTCACTTTGATTTTCAGCTCCATGCAATCTGGCAGTGAGGATGAAGGGAGTAAAAGTGTAGTGATGAGCAAACGTATCAGCAGTCTTTCATGTCTAATGTTGTAGTGGTTTGGGTGTGGAAGAAAACGGAAGGTTATATCCATACTAATCTAGACTGTGTGTCCTTGTCTAGTGGAAACTGGTGACTCAGGATTTGCAAAGCCAATCACTACAGGGTGAGTTGAGGTCCGTCACTGGACCCCAAAGCCTTGTATTTAGAGCAGAAGTGGAGTGGGAGCTGACCAATCACATACCAATCAATTGGCAGAAGATGACCAACCCAAGCAGGCCAGGTACAAGAACCAGTGTCCTCAAGGACAGAGTTGAGAGTTGATGAGGTGGAAAGGAAATTAAGAAACATGTCTCCATTTGGAAGGACATAGTTCTTGATGGGACCTTCTTATGAAAGTATGAGCCCCAAACATTATACTGTCTCTGGTATTTAAGGGGCAGCATTTGATAACATTCCATGAGGTTGTCATTTTCCCACACACACCTTTCTAGTTTTGACACATTTTGCATCGTTGTCACACCCACTTTCCTCAGACAAGTCTGCATGCTTCAGACAAACCAAGCCAATACTAATACATACCTCTTGAACTGAGTAGGAATGAGGTATTTGGAAGACTTATGGTAGCTAAGACCAGAAAAAAGCAAAACTCTGCCCCTCTCCTCCTTAGAGATTGATGCCCTTTAATCTTTCCATCTGAACACGTTTTTCCAAATTTTATGTTCTTGCCAAAGAAAAGATTCATGTTTTCCTTGGTTCTCTGTCACCACATAGACCAGACCTGATCACATCAAACTTGGATTATTTTAATAGTGCCCTAAATTGCTGTGGTAGCTCTAACCTCTACTCTGCTAGATCCATTTTCCATATATCAGTGTCTACCTCTGGGATGCCTGAGAGGTCCACTTACCTGTCATAACAAGTCTAAACCCTTCCTGTAACATCTGATATCTGGCCCACTTTCTCTACCTAACCTTCCCACCTGCCCCTTCTTACCATTCACTTCCTCCCCAGACTGGATGATTTTCCCATCCATTTTTGCCATTTCCCCCCACATTTCTTCTAATCAATTTTCTTTGTTTAAAATGTCTCCTTCTTCTCAAGATAGCCAGTGGCAGTTAGCCTTCCAAGTTAATGCCAAACTATCTCCCTTAAGTTTTCTCTGAAAATGTTGCTCCCTTTAAATTCCATAGCCCTGTCAATAACCACACATTTAGGTATCTACAGTATTACTTAATGCTGGTTTTATACGTTCAAGTTTTCTTTCTTCAACTGCTGTTGACAGCAATGACTTTGTGATAGCTTTCTCCCCTCTAAGGGCACTCAGTGGCCCAACAGGCACACAGTGAGTTTAATACAAATTTATAAAATTTGTCTGAGAGAATGCGCAAGTGAAAAATTACACTTAGAAGGACTTTTAGAATGTCAACTTGGATTTTGGAGAGGTTTAAACCCTTTGTACACATAATTAGTTTAAGGACACAAGTAATGAAATATTCTACTCCCTCTGACCTTTGGGCCAGCAGCAGTACTGGTGATATTATGCACTTATTTTTTGGCTGTTCTACCAGTTTCTGGGATGCTTAATTGGCCTATATTCCAACTTCATCATTGGAATGTAAGATATCACCTACACATTTAAATAAATAGCAAACTCTGACCTCTTGCTTTGCCAAGCAGAATAGTGGTTTCCAAAATCGACACCCAGGGCTCAAATGCCACATCCTTTTGTAACCTGGGGTGGTTCTGATGTGATCTGCCCACAGCTCTGTATTGAATTCACTTTCTCCTCCCCTGAAAATGACACTAGAATAAGACTGGGGTAAAATCTGAGCCCATGAGAGATGGAAGGGTGACGTCAATTTGATTTTTAACTGAGAAACACTTTTCATTCTGAATAACTTGCATACAGGGTACTTTTCATTAAACAAAATAAAACAAATTTTTATTAAGTCCCAAAGAAGCAGAGAGGTTGGGCGAAGTTATGGCTAACTCTGGATTTGCTCAGCAGTTGAGTAACCTAATTAGTAAACACTCCAACAAAGGCACAAAATATACCCAGAATATGACAATGGTGAGATTTCTCCTCAGCTGAATCTTCCATATTTTATTTTCAGAGGCCAAAAGACAAATTGTTAAAAGCATGAAAACCATTTAAAAATGTTAACACTGTAAAGGAAAGGGGATTTTATACTATGTAAGCAACATAAGGACCAGGGCCATGGAAAACTAATTTGACAGGCATTATCTACATGTGGAAGTAAAATCTGGGCATAATCAAACAATTAATGTTGAATGAGAGCACCTTATTTTCATCATTCTTTCTTAACATTTGTAGTTTAGAATTTCAGTATCAAACTATAAGGGGTTGAAAATACCAAGTTAGTTCACCAAATCTTTGTAGAGAAGATTAGCTTTCTATAATGTGCTGACTAATCTCACTCACCCTAAACATATTATTTTCAGATGTAAGTAGCTAAGTTACCACTTTATCTCTTCCTGTGTCCAACCAATCTCTTCCCTCCCTTCCTTTCACAGTGCCATCTTTCCTTCTTGCTCAGTATTATCAAACCAAGCCACAATCTAATTAAGCTGTCTTGATGCCAAAATCTCTGCTCCTAGAGAAATGTATCATACAGCACATCTAGGTAAGTGAATTAAAAAAGCATCCAGGCAGGTATCTGGTGAATGTCTCAGTTCATCCTTGCATAATAAACTATCTTCTTCTGCTCATTCATTTGTCAGTCACAGTAACTAAGGATTATTATTTGCTGAATGTACGTGACACCAGCAATTTGCAAAGTCTGTTGGCAAGAAAATCAGGTTAGAATGACAGAGTGAGAAATTAAGCAGAAGCCTGATGTAATTAGCTGCAACAATCAGGCCTCTAATTTCTGATTTCTTGTTTCCTGTTTTCCTGCTGCACTCCACTCTGTGTATACTGTATGCGCTGCATGCAGGCCAAACAATTGCCTTATCAGTCCTGGCAAAGCGCGAGGTCAAAGTTAACAATATTTGTTTAAACATGCAGGATGCTTCCCGCTGCAATTAGGAAATAACTATTACTAATAGGTCGTTGGCACTACTTCCTCATTTATACAAATTTTTTTTTGGGAAAAAAAAAGAAACAGAAACAAAGAACTGGGATGATTTCTTACATATGTACAGAAGTTGATTTAGCTTTTTTTTTCCCTCTAGGGTAATTTTTCTTATTCTCAAAAGATCTATGATTCTAAATGAGTCAAACAAATCATTATTGTTACAGCTGAATATTCATATAAATATGGAAAAAGTATCCTTCCTGATAAATAATGGAGTTTTATTTTCAAAGCTTTGTTAAAAGGTTATTTTAGAACCCCTTGGAAATGCTGGTCTACAGAGAATGTTCATGCTTTCCATCATTCAGCTGGAAACATAAAATGGGTTGTCATTCTTTTCATATTTTAAGGAAGTCTTTCTTAAAATTACACATAGAATCTATTTTAAAAAGGGAAACTATGGACATTGTCAAATTCAGGTATAATTTCTTTAAAACTTGTAAAATAAAGCAACAAATTCTTATAAAATAAAAATACCACTATACTAATGCAAAATAATTTCTAAGAAAAAATAATATAACTCAATTCAGGGTAAATGAAACTTGCATCTCTAGCCATGTAAAGGAGGATTTTCTAGATCCTTTTGAAAAACAAAGAAGCTGGACACAAGGAAATTCTTTTCTTTTCTTTTTAATTAAAAGAATGTTACATATCAAACTATAGGTGCTACATACCTATAATAAGATAAAATGGAAATTCCAAGAGTCTCAGGGAATCTTCAGAATATAATCACACCGTCAAGTACTTTAAAAATTAGAAGATACATTGACTGAATGTCAGAAGACTTGGATTTTTTTCCAGGTCATTTCTCTCATTAACCAGTGGCCTTGAACAAGTCATATAAATGAAGTTGGGACTTGATCTTAAATTCTTTTATATAATAAAAATCAGTATACATCAAAAGTTGTATATAGTATTAACTATACTGACTATTTTAGAAGTTTCATGTCTTTCTTGCTATTAATAAGGCTAACTCAAAAAAAAACATAGTAATGGACCAAAGAGGGGCATCAGATCCTTGTCAAACACATATTGCGGATAGTATATTGTAAAGATATTATATCTAATCTTATCATTATTCTTTTTTCTTCATGTTCCATGATTCCTTCATTTATCACTTCTCTCTCATTTGAAAAACTTCCCTTCACCATTCTTTAAGGGTAAATCTGCTACTTTTGCTTTCACTTTTAGTTTTTATTCATATGAGAATATCTATATTTCTTCATCATCCCTAAAGGGCAGTTCCACTGGAATACAGTTCAGTCAACAGTTCTTCTCTTCCAGATCAACAAATGCTCTATGTCTTTTAATTCTCCCCATAGTCTATTAAATGGAAACTCTGTATTACCTCACTTTCCAGATGAGGAAACTGGGCCTTTGAAATTCAGACTTGTCTGAGATTATTTAACTGGAATGAGACCCAGGGATCATTCTAAATTGTATTAGTCTATTCCCATAACTCAAGTGTTTAAACTTTTCATTCTACAACTTACGTCTTAAGACCTTAACATATAAAGATTCTAACCAAACCTACATTCAGATACATGTAGATAAACACAATAATATACTTTACATCAAAATACAGATATTCTCTAATGAAATAAGGTGAATACTTTAGTATATAAGAATCCAGTTGTATTTATGTCTGAGAATAGGTCCGTGAAAAATGCCAATAAGTAATTTCAAAAAAACCACCATGGTTTAATTTCTAAGTAGCTACTGAGCATCTTCTATGTTCTCAGTTCAGGATTCTGTTCTTTGGGAAGATACAGACATCTAAAGTACATTCTATTTCTCAAGATATTCATAATCTAGGTGGGGTTATAATTATGTTGTAATTCATTCATGATAAAATTTGAGGTATGCAGAACAAATTCTGAAAGAATTCAACTGAAAGATTTCAAATCTGAGCTAGAGCAGTCAGGGAACATTTCATGGATAAGGTTCATGAGTATAATCTGAATGAAGAGAAGAGCGAAAGAAGAGCTTTCCTGGCAAAGAAAATGTATAATGTGAGAGAGTCCAATTAGGAGAGCACCTAGAGGGGCTCTTGATCAAGGCTGATCATTATGTTTCTTTTTTCCAAAGAAAGGGTACAGACAGGAATAAAGGTATATAGGTTACGCAAATGGGAAGAGAGAGGAGGAAGAAGGATTTTTTTCATTTTATTTTCAATTAGTTGTTCACACTGGTTGTTTCCTCTGGACCCACGAAATGAAACCAGGTCCTTGGGATGTGCATGAACTGCATTCCTTCAGAGGCAACTGACCTAACTGCTACTCCACCAAGGAGAGCTAAAGCTGAACATTAAAGAGAGTTTCTTGAAGGGTTTGTCTAAGATACTTCTTGAAGGATAAATATTGTACAAGTAAATATCAAACTTAAGTGTATTCCAAGATAAAAGACAAGCATGATAAAAAGTGAAATATACCACTGAAAGAAACTTGGAACAGCTGCAGTACAAGGTACTTGAATATGGAGTGGTCAAGATATAACAATAAAGAAAGACTGACAAGTTTCTAAAGAGTCATGAAGAGTCTAGTATACCTTCACCTAAAGATAATAAGGATTAATGAAGGGAATAATATGATTGAATTTGAATCTGGGAAAGTCAGATTTTCAACATCATTGACCAGATCATCTACAAACAAATACAATTTTATTTCTTACTTCCCAATCTATACACTTTTTATTTTACTTTCTTATCTTATTGCATTAGCTAGAATTTCTAACACAATGTTCAAAGAGAGACATGGGACATCCTTGACATGTTCCTGGTCTTAATGGAAAAGTTTTAAGTGTCTCAGCATTTAGCATGTTAGCTGTAGTGCTTTGGGTAGATATTCTATACCAAGTTCAGTAAGTTCTTCTCTATTGCCAACATAATGAAAGACTTTTAAAAAAATCATGTGTGTGCAATTTGTGCTATACTTTATCTGCACCTATTGATGTGATCATATAATTGCTCTCTTTTTTATAGTCTGTAGATGTGATATATTACATTAACTGATTTTTGAATGTTGACCCAATCTGTATAGCTGGGATAAATACAACTAGATTATGTTGCATAATTATTTTTGTCTCCACTTGATTTTAATAAAGTTTGCATGGTATGCTTTTCTATTCCATTTATTTTCTTTCTAGATATGTCGTGATATTTAAATGGGCTTTCTTAGAGATAGAAAATGGGGTTTTTGGTGGATTGGATATGAAATCGAGAAACAAAGCAATTAAAAATGACTTCTAGGTTTTGGACATGAGCACTTGGGTAGATAGTGCCTATACAGAGTGAGGTAGTGACTCTTGGAGTACAGATATCATGGGGGAGGTAAGTTTAAAATTTGACTTTGATTATGTTAAGTTTGAGATATCTATTCCAAGTAGGCATATTGAATAGGTAGTTCAATAGTCAGATCTGAGTAGAGAGATGAGAGTTGGAGTCATTGATAAAGAACGGCATTTAGAGCCCAATAAAAGAATTATACAAATATACAGAAATGTAGAGAGGTCCTAAAACTAAACTCATCATCAAAACTTATATTTAATATCAAAAGATTTCAGAGAGAAAGAGGCATTAGAAAAGAAGAGTAAAAGGAGGAAAATCAGCAAGACTTCATGTTATGAAAGCTAAGAAAAGAAAGGATCTCAAAAAAGTAGATGACCCAAACTCACACATTTAGAAAAAGTTTCCCCAGTGAATCCCCAATCCTTACATCTCTACCTATTTACCTGCACCCACTGCCTGCACTGGGATGGTCAGAGGCTGTAGCTTGAGGAGATTCCCAATCTGCTGGGAATCTGCACACCTACACTGGAGTTTGGACAAGTTCTCAGTTTATTTGGTTTCCCTTGTACAATCTAGGGCTCTATGTTCAAGTCAATAGGGGCAAGTTAGCATGGCAGAGACGCTAGCGTTCAACAACACCTATCAGGAGGTAAAAGTTTCCATGATGATAGTTGACTGAGGATGAGATTCCTGGGCCTCATCTTCAAGAAAAGCATGACTGGAGAAGTGGACAACATTCATGCTAAAGTATTGACAGAAGTTACCTGTCATCGTATACCAGGTATTAAGGCCATAGACTTCAACAACTCACAATAAATGGCCACATCTACAAGTAGGATGTCTTATGACAATCCGAGTTTGAGAATTCCCTGATTTCTTCAAAACTCACTATTGCCTTGATTCCTATTTGAGCAACATGAAGAACTGCTATTCACAGATGACCTTTTCTAATTTAGGAGAAGATTGTGTGGGAGGCAGGGCAATGTAAAATTTAAATCTTTGTCCTACTTTTCTAGCCTTAGGGTTATAGTGTTTCTTGTCCTTCTCAACTCGCTACATTTAAGGATCATGTAGCTTCTATCTGGGGCCTACTTTTATTTTGTATTTCTAATCTATGAAAATCAATGTTCATTAAAGGGAACTGACTTTGTGGGTGGGTTGGGGAGGAAGAAGGAAGATGTGATCAATTTTGCCAAATACTACTGATTGGTAGAGAAAGATGATGTCAGATGATGGCAAAATGGATGTTAATGTCACCTTAACCAGAGCGGACTGAGATAATGGAGGTGACACAACTCTGGCTTTAAAATCAGGCTCCACCACTTAAAAACTTAGTATTTTGGGCAAGAAACTTAAATCTTCTAAGTCTTTAAATTTTCATTTTGGCAATTAGGTTGCAGTATCTACAGACTGGTTGGATAATTAACACAATAAAAAACAGAAAATGTCTTGACATGACTCAATAAATAAATTCTTCCTTTTTGTCCCTCTTTTCCCACAAAACCAAAAAATTGAAAATGCTGCTAACCAGGTTTGGTAAAGTCAAATACGGTCTACACATCAAAATTTAGAAAATAGATGCCTTGGTTCTTGAAGCTACTCTTTTACTCAAAATTTTATTTAGGACAGCAAAATTTGAACCTGGTGATAGAAATAGTCATATATTATTAATTGGTCACAATAGCTAATAATTCTAATAAATGCCTTACATTTCTATCACAAATAACTAAAATGTATTTCACACACTTAGACTAAATTATTTCTCTGAAATAAAATCACAATAAAAAAGATCATGACAATAGGAATATAAATAAAGTTTAAGTCATATTGACTTAAAATGGTAATGATGCCCCAGTAGAAAGGAATATATTCTTTTTAGGCTAAGGGACAATTTTATGCAGAATCTCTAGTAAAAGAGGTGTTCTCCTCTCAATGGGGTCTATAATATTTTACAGATATTCTTAAAGCAAAATTAATTTCTATCAAGATATTGAAACAGGTAAAAATTCAGTCACCTGGGAAATTTGTTAACTGTAGTACTCTCTTAGTTGTGTCTTTGGGTGACTGAAATTCCCTAAATTTTAATGTAGTTTGATTTGTTGATTTTTTCCTAAGTGGTTGGTATGTTTTGTGTCCTTTTAAAACTTTTTTCTTTCCTAGGCATTCATTTGTTTATTCAACATTATTTCAGTACTACTATGGGTTAGAAATAGGAGGGAAACATGAATAGTATAAATACAGCTCCTAAAGAAATCTTCACACAATGGCGCAAGGGGGAAGATGAGGCAGAGACATTTAGGACAGATAAATAAACATTCAAAAACCAGTATGCTACAATGAGTTATTAATGCACACCTTTGAGAATAGCTAGTCTATGTCAAAAACTATTAGAAATAAGTGTTGGAAAAGGTGTGGAGAAAAAGGAACCCTTCTACAGTATTAGTTGGAATGTAAATTTGTATAACTTCTTTGGAAAATGGTACAGAGATGCTGCCAAAAAAATAAACATGAATGCACCATTTAATTCTGCAGTTTCATGGCTAGGTATCTATCTGGAAAATACAAAAACTCTAATCAGAAGGGACATTTACACTCCTATGTCCATAGCTTTAGTTCTTGTCAAGGGACATGAGACCATGATGTGGTATTTACAATCAATGGAATTCTATTCAACTATGAAAAGATGAAATCATGCTGTGGGAGAAGACCTTTTCCTTGATCCCAATGCAAAAGTTAGTCTGACAGGAATTTTCTACGGTACTAAGGAGACTGTAGCTATGTCCTGTTATCCTTGACTAATGAAAAACACACGTCATCTTCCTACTCAGCAGCTGTACATAACCGATAAGAGTTGCCAGTAAAAACCAGACATAGCCAAGGAGATGAATCATTACCTCAGAGTATAAAAGGAGCTCCCCTTAATGCCCTGTTGCTCAGCTTTGGGTAACATTACCCCTGGGCCAGCACCAGTGCTTGCAATAAAGTGCTGTTTTCTCTACCTTTGAGTGCCCGGCTGTCAGTCTTCTTGTCATCTGGAGGCTCTGCCATAGCAATGCCTTTTGTAACAACCTAAATGAAACTCAGCAAAATAAGCCAGAGAGGGGAAAAAAGATAATTTCACTTATATCTGGAACACAGAGAAGCAACACTGACAAACTAACAAAATATAACAAAACTCTTAGGACTCTGAATTCAAGATTGTGGTTACCAAAGAGGGGTGGGGCAAAGTGTGGAGTTGAAAAAATATAAAAAAATATTTAGATAAAAACTGTTACTCAGATAAGCATATATAAAAACAAGTAAACAAATAATTAATTGAACCAAAAATTAAAACTGTATGATAAATGTTATAACAGACATACCTAAAATTCTAGGGTTGCAAAATGGGATGGGATGTAATTCACACTGCGCAGGAAAAGGGTTGATTTCAGAATTAAGAAATATATATCCATGTTACCTATTTTAAGATTGTAGAAATCCTGTGTTCAGATTTATTGCTATATAGATCTGTTTGACATTTTGAGCTATGTAAAGTCAGGTACTTAATAACCAGTCTGAGCCTCAGTTTACTCATTAATGAAATAAGTTTAATAATGCCTGCCTAATGGGCTAATTGAAGGTTTAATGAGATAATTTATCGTAAGATTGACATCTATCAGTCACTCAATACATTCTAATTCCCTTCACCTCAATTCTATCTTAAGTTACTAAAAAAGGTGTGTTTTGATGAATAGTCATAATCCTCCAAGGCTTAAAATTGTTGTAATTTAGAAAATATGACTGTATCAGAGAATTCTAATGCTTCCTCCACCCATCCCAACTTAAATTTTGGTTTACCCCTTCCCCAATAACTGAAGAAGAAAAAAAAGGGCATACTGTTGGTGAGAACGAGCGTTAAATCTCTCAATCTCCCTTATAACCAATTGACATAGCTGTTAAAACTGTGGTGAATGGCGTACAAAAGAAAGTGTTGTAGGCAACTCTCTCTTAATATCTGTCATTCTTTTAAATTATTTCATACTTTCCTTAATTTACATTGCTATTTGTTTTCCAGGATATTGATGTACATGACATCAGGCTGTGTGCATTTCACACCACAACCACTACCAGACTTACAGTGTCCATTACCACTGTAGTAACCTCTTTAATCCCTTGTGCTCCCTCTCCCACCCTCTGGTAACCACAGTCTTGTGAATTTTGTTGTTTTGTCTGTTTACTGATTTTGTTTATTTGTATTCCACATATGAGTGGAACTATCCTGTACTCTTCTTTTTCTTTCTGACTTATTTCATTTAGCATAATTACCTACAGGTCCATCCAGGTTGTTGCAAAAAAAAAAAAAATATATATATATATATCACAATTTCATCTTTTTAATAGCTGCATAGTATTCCACTGAGTAGACAGACTACAATTTCTTTACCCAGTCATCTATTGATGGGTTGTTGTTCAGGTCTTAACTAATGTGTATTGGGCTGCTATGAACATAGAAAAGCAAATAGTTTTCTAACATTCTTGCCAAGAGTTATACTTATGAAGTTACTACTCCTGTGCCTTCTACAGGACATTATCCCAGTAATCCTCTCTCTAATCTCTCCTAAGTCATTGATATTTTTTCTACTACACCATTCAAACATGATAAAATGATGGCATTTCATCCATCTTTTAAAGGAAACTTCTCTTTACTCTACATGCTTAGCCAGTTACCATCTCATTTCTTTTTCCACCTTTGATGAAAATGTCTCAGAAAACATGCCAAAACACACTGTTTCCAATGCTGCTCCACTTTATAAAAGCAGCTCTTCTCACAAATACCATTGGGTGTCAATTCTACGTACTCACCTAGACCAGTCAACAGTATTTCACTTAGTTCATCCCTCCGTTTCCTTTGATTTTCTTTCTTTACTTGTTCTTCTTGGTTTTCTTTCTATTTCATGTAGCATTTCTTTTCAATGTCCTTAATTTGCGCCTCTTTTCCAAGGTGTTTTAATGTTGAATTCCCTGGGTCTCATATCTTAGTCATCTCCTCTATTTATGTTTTCTTGGTGCTCTCATCAAGTACCATGCCTTTGAATACATTTACTTGTTCACAAATCTCATATTGTTACATGTCTTTTGGTGCACTTATGAAATTATATCTCTCTGATGTATGTTGAAGAGCAGAATTGCAGGGTCATAAAAAAATGTGTATGCTCCATTTTATATATACAACCAGTTTTCAAAACAGTTTATATCCACTTACATTCCCAAGATGCCACATCCTCATCAACCTTTGGTATTATTTATCCTTTTTGTTTATAAGTGTCCTGATAATATTGAACTTAGCATTCCCCTGCTGATTAATGAGATTTAACATCTTTTTTTGTGTGTTTAATGTCCATTTAATGTTTTCTTTTATGGAGTATTGGTTAGTTTCTTAAACATTTTTTAATGCCATTTTCTGCATCTACTTCTTAGTGTGGTTCTTTAGATACCATGGATCTAAGTTATTTGAAGTTTTTTAATGAATTATAAATACCTTTTCTCCTATGGCTTGAACTTTTAAGTATCTCACAGTATCATTGGTGAAAGAGAAATTTCTAATTTTAATGTAGTGGCTTCATCAATCTTTCCCTCTATGGTTAGTACTTCTGATAATCTGAAATTTTTGTTATCCAACTTTATTAATATTTAATCTATGTTGTCTTTATTATTTTACCTCTTTTATTTTGATATATAATCCAAGGACAACTAATTTTTTATGAATGGTGGGAGAGGGAGGTTGGTGAAAATTTTATCTTCTATTTGCTACTGAACTGATCTGGCATAATTTACTGAAAGCCCCATCTTTCCTCATAGCCCAAAAGAATCAATTTCTCATAAAGTAATTGTTTTTACAGTATGTACATGGTCTCTTTTTTTAATTCTATATCCTATGCCATTGAGAGATGTGTCTGTGTCTCCCAAATTCTATGCTGTCTTAATTATACAAAATTTAAATTAAGTTCTATGAAAAAAATTGAAAAATTCACCTTTTAATTATAATGTAGAGGTTACTAAATTTTGGTTTACTTTTAATTGTCTTCACATGTTCAAATATATGTTCAAGGGAAAAAAATTATGCTTATGATTTTCATTAGTGTATTCCAAACATCTAGAATAATGATTTTCATTAGTGTATTCCAAATATCTAGAATAAAGTCTAGCATATGACAGAATCACCATAAGTATTTCTTGAATAAAGAAGTAAATGAATGAATGAATGAATGCTTTCATTTTTCTGCACATTCTTTCTTAGAAAAAGGAAATACTTGCCTATCTTAAACCATGGAAATAAATACCTCATATTAGCACATCAGGGTCCTTTGTCTGCTACCATAACTTGCTTCAAACTTGGTGAATGAAAACAACAGAAAGGTGTTCTCTCACTGTTCTGGAGAACTGAAGTCCAAAATCACTATTACTGGGCCAAACTCAAGGTATCTGCAGCCAGTGTCCTTCCAGAGACTCTGAAGGCAATTTGTTTCTTGGATTCAAAATGCAGGCTGGAACTCCTGGGCTCTGCCCACATTCCTCCAGTTTCTGGGGCCAAGATCTATTAATCGTTTTCTACTACGTCTTCACGTTGCCTTCCCTTCTGCGTGTGTGTGTGTGTGTGAGCGTGTGTGAGCGTGTGTGTGAGCATGTGTGCATGTGTCTGTGTGTGTGTCTGTGTGTCCTGTGTCTCCATTTATAGGGATACATGTGATGGCATTTAAGACTTAAATGGTCCAACATGATCTCCCCACCTCAAGATTCTTAATCACATCCGCAAAGACTCCTTTTCTAAAAAAGTAATATTTATAGTTTCTGGGTATTAGGAAATGCATCTTTGGGGGTCATTATCATCACCTACAGATGATAACGTAGTGAGTATCTATCCCCTAGAACTTGATGGAGCAGAGTTAATAATCCAGCTCTAGAATCCTAACTTCAGTGTATCAGGTGAAACCTATTTGAAACCACTGTTGTTTGATGGGTTAAGTTTAACTAAACTGAATCTTAATTGAGAAAAGCTATGGATTCACTCTTGATATTTTTCATTGAACTAACACATTTACTTAAGATGAAGTTGCTCAGACTAACCCCAGTGTATTTCTTCACTTTAGACTGGAATTTCTGGGATTCGGTTAATACAGGTTTTCATATGGATCAGAGCCTCTGAAATAAAAATGAAAAGCAAATGTTATCACTTTAAAATAAAATTTGGTAGAATTTTATTTTTAAAAACCTGGAAAAGTCTAGAGAATATAAAAGTGATCTAAAGAAATCAGAGTACTGAACTGTTTAGTGCTCTATATGATAACACATTAAAGAGATAAGCAGTTATTTTCATTATCTACCACATTTCTCAAGAAGCCTAATAAGGAGCCAATTACAACAGACTAGATTTACAAAGACATGCATGTTTACAAGAAAACACTTTCTTAAAAAACACCATAGTTGATAAGTGTCAGTGACTAGCGAGGGAAAATCCTAGCTCTATAAAGAGAAAACTGCCTTTGTAGCCTAATTGTACAAGCTATTGGTTATTTTGATATGTTCATCAAACCATACATTAAGAAAATTGTCAAGAAATTCTAATTCAACAAGGACAATCCTCAATAAGCTTTTGCTGATATTCTAAAGGGGAAAGTATTATTGGGGATTGTAAACTAAAAAAAGCCTTAGCCGATCAGAGCTGTGGAAGATAGTTTGGTCATTGTCCATATGTTCTATTATTAAGTAATACTGATGAGCAAAATATCTCAGGTAGAATGAACTCTATAATCTGATAGTTATATACTAACATATTAGTCATGCTATGATTAATCTATACTGGCTCACACCTGCTCCCTCAATGACTGTAGAGACCGTTTCAGCAAGATACCAAGATACAATGTTTTGTATAAATTACCATCAATTAGCTTACTCAGCAATGAATGCACCATCACGCAATCAGTTGCCAACACCAAAAATCTTGCTTCCAAGGTCCAGTGGAGGAGTAAATGCCAGCTTTTTAATATCTCCGTCCATGTGTCCCCCCTATTACTACCTCTCAGGTCAACTCTAGAATGATTGTTTCTCATTCATGATCCACTAAGCTCCTAAATGATGTCCACAAATCTCTTGTTGCCTCTCCCATGTATTCTTCTCCCTGAGGGGTCATCTAAAAGGATAAATACATCATTCTGTTGAAAACCATCGAGTCACCCAAGATCATTCATAATATGACAATACAATAGAGCCCCCAAGATGTGGACCCTGGGGTCAGAAAATGTGGCTTCAGTGTGGGTTTCTAGCTGTGAGATTTGGTGATGTTACTTCATGGATCTGATTTCTGCTTTCCTCTAATATAAAAACACAAATGTAATAATACTATCAGAATAGTGTGGTTGTGAGGAATTAAAAGGAATGATGCTTAGAGTGGCTGGTACGCCATAATCAAACCACAAAAAATGAGCTGCTATTGTCTTTGGTCCTATGTCCTCTACAGTAAGAAGAAAATGCCGTCCATTTCCTGAAGGTATTGTGTCTGTCTTTGGTTTCTGTCTTTACACGAGCAGCTTCCTCTCCCTGGAATCCAGTCTTCTCCATAGAATCCCAACACTGCTTTCCTTAGTTGAATCAGTTTTATTCTTAAAAAAGAAATGAGATTAGTCTTCCTGGTGCTTCTCCATACTCACCCTGGTCAAGGCTGATGTCTCATAAAGGACCTAATAGGGAGGTCATAGCGCAGGACCTGGCACTCTAGATCACAAACTCTTGTCCGGTTGTCTCTCTCTCCCCGTGGACTGTAAAGACAATAGCTGTTGGAGTAACTGAGTCTATGTTCACTCATTCTGCTGCCATACTGTTCATAATAAATAAGTTCTCTGAAGTGCGTTAGAAGAAAAATTCAATCATTTGAAGGTTTAGGGTCATTGAACTCCAATATTGGTTTATCAGTATTATAATTTCTAAGAGCAATTTTCAATGGTATAATCCTATTTGGATTGATATTACTATATTCCTGTCTCTATAAAAGACTGAGAGTTTTATCTAATATACCTTGTTTTACGAAGGGCCAGTCCTGTTTGGGGATGTTATTTGCTATTGGGACTGAGTTTTCTAAATCCCAGCCAACATTAACATGCATCAGAATGGTTCCCAGTATCAAGATTTCACTCATGTCATTTAATCAGGATCACACTAGACCCTGGGACACCTCAGCCCACCTTTGAGCTGCCTTGGAGCCATGCTGTTTCTAGGGCTGGGAGTCAGTGGTCATTTTCAAATCCTTCGTACTGGCATTCAAAGTGTTGTCTTACTGCTTGCAATATAGTAGTAAGAAAATGTCTCCAAAAGTTTAAAGGTTTATTTAAAACTGCTATTAAAAGAAAAATAACTTGTCAAAGAGGAAAATAAAAGAAATGGAATCTCCACCTCCATTATATATACATATTTTATATATATATATATATTATAAAATACATAGGCATATATATGTATTCACTTACTTTCACAACTGACTGAAACTGTAAGTTTTGGGTCATTTCTCTACCTCCTGTTTCTTAATAAAAGCTATGTGCACTTGATTGTAAAATTGATTCTTAGACAGTTAACCTTACACTCTTTTGGAAACAATTTAATAATTCACCAGTATCTGTAGATTAAAATTTACTTCTCTCCATTCCAGGCAAGCTGGAATATTCAGGTCCCATCTCAATGGTTGTAAACCTCCCTCCAGAGTCTTCTCCACAGTACATTATCTTCACTCTACATTATTCTCACTGCTGACCTCTAGTTAACATGCATCTTCTTCTGAACTGATAGCTTGGTGTTTCCCATATACTGTTTTATATCTTTGCAGGTTGCTAAATTATTCTCTTTGTGGCAAAACATCTGTGAGAACATTTAGTGTCTCAAAGGACCAGATCATCAGTCACTAAGCACACAACACAATTTCCATGTGCCTACTCCTCACGAGAAATTTCAGGTTTTCATTTTAGTAGGCTATTTTCAGACCAGAGTTATTCCTTCAGATTTCCCTTCGAAGTGACTCATATCCATCCCAGGCATTTTCTCCATTTTTCCACTGTCTGCGTCATCACTTCCTTCCTGAGCTGGAATATTTAACTGCTGATGGAAATGTCTTCCATACACCAATGGTTCCAATAGCCAGCAAGCAGCACACCCTCCCGCATGACAGTCTTCCCCCTGTGAATCCCCGTCAATGGATCCTAGTGAGGTAATTCCTCAAATTCAGGAAAAACATCATCTGGAGAATCATGACTCGTCAACTTCTTTCCAAAATTTGCCCCCAAATAACCTTTCTCAAACATCCCTGTGATCAAAGTACTTCCTGCTCAGACAACTTCAATGGAATTTCATTCTCACAGAACAAAGTGCAAGTTCCTTAGACTGTTACTTGACACACTGGCCTGCCATTGTTTTGTTTTTGTTTAAAGAAAAGCTTCAGTGGGAACCAAAGCAAACAGGCAGGCAGGCAGGCAAGGAGAGGAGGAAGAAGCATTTTTATGTAGTTGTAAATCCTGTTGTTCTGCCCGCCCCTTCCCAGGACAAACCTGGGTCTTGGGATGTATGTGGACTATACTTGACCAGAGGCAGTGGACCTAACCACTGCTCACAGGGCTGCCTGCCTGCCACCTTTACATCTTTCAAGCTGGTCTGCTCCTTACCCGCAGAGCATTCCAACCTGCCTCCCTCCGAACCTTTGCTCAGCGGACTCCTTAGCCAACAAGATTTGTGACACATCTTAAATTATTCGTTCTTACTTACTTTATCATTTTATTCTTTCTGCTCCCACCTTGACTTCTTCGTTATTTTCTTCCCTTGGGGTTCTTAGCACAGCGTTATAATATGTACTCAATAAACTGAATGTATAGCACTGCTCCCTTATTTCAGCTTAGCACTTTACTTTCTTCAGGTGCCAAAGATAAAGAATTTAATCAAGATAGCCTGTGAGCTTTCTTATTCTGCTTTTCTACACTCAGTCTCCTAAGTGTCTGAGACTATGGATAGTACTGTCGTTCAAAGCAGTCCATTGTCAATGTAGTTAAAAATCTCTGCGAGGCTACCAGGAACATTGTGTGACTGATTATCAGAAGCTAAATCTTCATATTCATATAGTTTCTCAAAGCCAAAAAAGTACTTTTATTTATTTCATAGATAAACATCTCTAACAATTATTTCTTCCATGAGTCATGTGCTCACCATGGCACATAGCCTCTAGGAATTGCGCAGTTTGTAAAGAACGTTCCTACAGGAAGTATTTCCCTTATACATCAAATAGGTAGAAAGGTACAATGAAACTTGGGAAACTAAAATTTAATTCAAATTAGCAGGCTGCCTGTACTTTTTTCTTAAAATTTTGAGAAGTCTGATACCTTAAAAATCAAGATGATGTTAAAGATAGCATGTATTTCTATGTTTGTGTATGAAATGCTTAGCTTGTATTTCAGATTCACTGTCTATTATCCATCCATCCAATTTCACCCTCTCCCTCCCTTTCCTCTCACCTGGACTCACTACAGGAAAATAAAACGCTGAATAAAAGTGTTACTGCATCTGAACTGCAGAAAAAAATTAAATCTAAGAATGCGCTAACGTTCGTCATCTACCATCTGCACCCAGTTAAGCGGACAGCAATGAAAATTAGACACTCTAGGCTCACATGGGTGGCCTAAGAGTTAAGGCTACCAGACACAGTCCACATACATCCCAAGGACTGGAGTTCAAGACTTGGGGCTGCCGAGAATAATTAAGACGAAAAACTAGATAAAATTAAAAAATGTTTCTGCTTCCTCTCCCTTCCTGCCTGCCTGCCTTCATGCCTGCCTGCACCTTTCCTTCATGAAAGAAAAAAGTAAACTCTGCTCTAAGTATAATTTATACCTACCTGAGGGTTTTATTTTCTTAAACATTAAAATTCTATCTTATTCATAATTATACTTATGGAAAGAAATGTACGAGAAAGATACCACTTTATTTCTTGAAGTATACCCAGATGCACCTATTCTTACCAAAAGAAGCACATGCTGATTTTTCCCAGGGTGGGGGACCTTTAACAGAGTTGAGAAACTGCAAGATCTTATCACTCAGTTGCTGCCGGGGAATGTGTGGTACAAGCCAGAACTTCGGTTTGACCCTAGGTTTTATAATTTAATACCAATATTACTTACATTATTAGTTTTACTGGTAAATCAGGAGCAAAGCTGCTGGAGTCCAGCTGTGACCCCAGGGCAAGAACTTTTCGCCCGCTGCGACCTTCTGACAGTTTCGGCTGTTAATTACCTCCATCAAGTAGAGCACAAGCACCTCTCTGTCTGCCAGCTGGAGACTAGAGTCAGAAACTGGCAGCTTTAAAGCTGGGAAGATTTAAAGCCTGTAAAAAGGGCTGCTATGTAAACAGTTTATTGTAGAATATTCAATGACCACAGAGGACCTGTATGGGGAATCAAAGGGAAGCTCTGCTATTGGGTCCTGATAGGTGAGCAAAGATGAAAGTTAAAAATAGCTTTTCTTCACATCTTCCAGAAGAATGCAGTGTTGGTTCTGGAGGCATGATGTTGGTGTCTTGGAGGAAAGTCAGTCACTTTCACAGTCGCTGAAACAAATGTGAACCCAACAAAAGGAAAGATAAGTAGGTGGTCATGTCTACCTGGCAGAAATCACAAAATAAGTGAAAAAAAATTTTTTAAGTTCTCTACTGGTTCAGGATGCTGCACAGAATTCATTCTCCAAGAGAATCTGTACCTGTAACATGTGTGTGTAAAATATGTTTGTGATGTACCATAGAGCTGATAATGCTTGCTGCTTTAATCTATCCAACCAGTGACGTTTAAAAGATGTTTTACAAAGCCACGCTCAAGCCTTTGAGAATGTATCTGATACATCATCATTTCCTTTCTAAACTTCATAGGAAAAAATGTTAAATCTTAGTTTGATTAGGCCATCCCATGATAAATCAAAATGCTCGAAATAGAATGACTTGATCCTTAATTCTATAGATTCTATAGGAATATTAAAATTCAGAGATATACATTTTGTGATGTAATGGCTAATTTCATAAGCCAAGTGGCTTCAGTTCAAATCTGAATCAGAATCAAACTGTTTTAAAGGGGTAAGAACAAGTACAATGTATTGTGATAAGAGAGCACTAATTTTTAGCAAAGAAAGGAAACCGAGTTAGCATGTATCTGCCTTTGATTTACTTATTTGAGACATTTCTTCATAAATCTTTCCAGAAGAAAGAGAAGGCTTCTTGATATTTTCCTTGCAATCTCTTTTCCTACAAATTATCTATCTGTTTAAAATGGACTATTTTTATAAACATACACACACACACACATTCTGCAGGTAAGAATGAGATATTGCTAAAAGACTTGAAAACTCACATTTGAGTAAGAGCAGTTTTTACAGGTTTATTACCTTTGTGTTGCCTTCCAGAGAAATAAAGATTACATCTGCTTCTCCTTCATTTTCTTACTACTGCCAAAAATAGCAGATAATATTGATGGCCTACTATATGCCATGCAAAGAGGTATTAAGGGTCCTGTTCCTTATTTATTTTTTGCAACAACCTCAAGAGACAGGTTGTATGATAGCCTTTGCTCTACTAATGAAAGTATGTAACTTGTTCAAAGTCTTGCAGCCACACACAATGAAGCATAGATTCAATGGGAAGTGTTTCTGACTGCTGTGTCTACACTCCTCCTCTTTCTCCTACACCACCCTGCAGTCACCAGAATATTCCTCAGGTTCTTTCCTTCAAGGCAGTCATATCTCTTTGCCTTCTTGGCTCTTCCTCTTCGTTCTACTGGAACTCCATCAATCTTCTATTGTCCTCTACTTACGTGGAGACCCTCCCCTGATCCCAAGCCTTCTTACCTTCACTGTTCTGTTATTTCAGTGGGTTTAACTGTTACTACTCTGCATGTGACTCCAAAATCCTCATCAGTTGTCTCGAATCCCAGAACCCTCTATCTGATTGTCATTATGTTCTCTCCTCTCCAGCAGCCCTGCCCGTTTACTTGGAATTATGTTTTAGTTAATGGCCTCAGGATTATCTTTAGCTTCCTTTATCTCCAGTTTCAGATGAAAAAGAAATCTTGGAATCCTACTTTTAAAAATCCATCTATCACTAATTTGCAATACTGTATGCATTCTAAGAGAACAGATTCTTATCTCAACAGTGTACATGTCACACCACACCCACCACCAGAGCTCCAGTGCCATTTACTACTGTCAATAAATCTTTTTTCCTAACACTCACAGCTTGGCCAGATTGAGTCCCCATTACTCACTAAAGCAGCCTCCCAACTGCTTTCCTTGTCTCTCTGTTCTCTCTAATCAGTCCCTCATTGTACCTCCTTCTAAACACAGGGAAGTTCTTAGAAGGTTCATCTAAAAAATCTTCAACCATTTCCCAACATACATGGACCACTGTCTGATATCCAATATCCTCAGTTCAGAAGACTAGTTCAAAGGAAAAGGAAGGACTTTTTATTTTGTTCCGTTGTTCAATTTAGTTTTGTTGTTTTTTTTCCCCAGTCCAAGTCATGGACTTGGGTCCTTGGGTTTTACATGGTCCACACCCTAGATGTTGACTAGTACCTGAGTCACCAGGGTTCCTTGTTCTATTTTATCTTAGTCCACTTATGACCTCTACTTTAATATCCCAAGATGCATACTCTGCCATTCCCTAACCATGTCCTGCCCTGTCTCCTCTTGACTGTGTTAACCTTTCCTTGTGGGGTGCTTCTTCTTCTTCTCCTTCTTCTTTCTTCTTTCTTATTCTTTCTCCTCATCGTGACTTTAATTGGTGGAGTTACTTTTAATGGAACCTTGTGGGTGCCAGGGAGGAGGGAATTTCAGAATCAGGGAACTTTCTGATACCCCCTGGATGCTTATCTAGCCCACCTTCACACATGTCTCTGAGGGGAGCTCCTGGGACAGGGGTATATCTTCAGTTACTCTTTAAAAAAAAATTTTTTTTTCAATTTTTTTTGTATTTATTGCAGTATCTTCGTTTTACAAATTTAAATACTCATAAGTGTACCTCATATGTGCAGTTTCCCCATTCCTCAGATATATGTCAGCAAACCTTGCCCTCTGTCAAATAAACAAGTGTCCTTCACCATTGTCCAGTGGGGTCCTCCACCGCTTGCTCTTCACTCCCCCACTTGTCCCACTCCCTCAGTTCTATTCCAAGTGTCCAAGGATTGGTTTCGTTTCATCTAATCCTTTGTTTTGTCTGTTCAAGTCCATCTATGAGTGAGATCATCTGGCATCTATCTTTCTTCTTTTGACTTGTTTCACTTAGCATAATCCCCTCTAGTTCCATCCGTGTTGATTCAAATGACAGGGTTTCATCTTTTCTAAGGGCTGTGTAGTGTTCCATTGTGTGTATGTACCACATCTTCTTCATCCATTCATCTGATGTTGGGCACTTAGGTAGTGTTCAGTACTTAACTATTGTGAATCGGGCTGCAATAAACATGGGGGTGCATAAATCTCTGTGAATTAGTGTTTTTGTATGTTTTGGGTAAATATCCAGAAGTGGGATGGTGGAGTCATATGGGATTTCCATAATCAACTTTTTGAGGAAACTCCATACTCTTCCATAGGGGTTGCACCAATTTGCACTCTCACCAACAATATAAAAGTGTTCCCCTTTGTCTACATCCTTGTCAGCATTTGTTATTTCCAGACTTCTGGGTAATAGCCAGTCTCTCAGGTGTAAGGTGATATCTTATTGTTGTTTTGAGTTGTTTTTCCCTCATAGCTAATGAGTAGGAGCATCTTTCTCTTCCTAACCCCTCTCGATACACCTCTGAATTTTTTCCTATGAAAATTCTTACACCCTCAATAAAAATTCATCCACCCCTTGATTTATTTAAGAAATATTTATCGGAAACTTCGGATATCTGTAATGTAACACCAAGGTCTAGAGTTTAAAAATAAAAGAGAGTGTCCCTGCCTTCAAAGAGTTTATAGCATTCCAATGGAAAAACAAATAAGCAAATAAACAATTAAAATACACGGTTTTCATGAAAGACACCAACTACCAAAACTCATCCAAGAAAAACAACCTTAAGAGTTCTATAATTGTTTTCAAAAGAAGGGTGCTTCACTAAATGAATTCTATGAAACATTTGCATAAAAATTGATACTAATGATATATAAAACCTTCCAGAAATCAAATATTCCACAGTCACATTGACATTAAAACCAAACAAAAACTTTATAAAAAATATAACTAAAGACCAGTCTCTTTCAATATACATGTAAAATTCTATACATTTTAACAAATCAATTTAGCAAATAGAATAGTCTGAACAATTTTACTACTTGAGTCCAAGAAATGCCACAAAACTCTATTTTAGAATTAGTGATAGAAAGTTATAATAAATTCAGGATAATTCACCGAGAAACAAATAGTCTTTTCAACAAATGATACTGAACAAGTAGGTATGAACTTCAACATTTGTTCCCCCCACATATAAAATTAATTTAAAGTTGGTCACTGACTCTAACTTAAAAAGTAAACTTACGAAGCTTCCAAAAGAAAACAGGAGAAAATCTCTGTGGCTTTAGATTAGGTGAATATTTCTTAAAGAGGATACAAATACGACAAGTAAATAAAGTGCTTCTTCCTCCTCTCCCTTCCTGCCTTCCTGCCTACTCATTCCTGCCTGAACCTTTCAAAAAAAAATCTGAAACTCTCCTCTGTTTTCAGGCAAATGAAAAATGGTTCAACCACGCTGGAAAATAATTTATGCAGTTAAATACATGCTTATCACGATCACCTGTATAATCCCTTTTCTTTCTAAACATCCCTGTCACCTCTAGACTTACCTTTTACTACCATTAAGTCAACAGCTGTCTAATGTATTCATTCAAGGAGCATTTCAGAGAAAATGACACTCTTTGAACATAGGTTTAATCAAGTGCAACATTGCTACCAATCTACTGAGAATTGTTTCCGGTTTAAGCGGCAATTTCTCAAACTGGCAACGCAAATAGTCCCTGTGTTGTTACATCAATGATGTTATGCTGACAACCTAGTGTCTTAAGGCAGCGACAGTTCGCTCCCTCCTTTTGCTGTAGTCATTATCGGTTTGAGGACGGTGTAAGGATGATTCTTCTTAATGCCATCAGAAAATTCCATGACTTGAGTAGGGGCTCATGTTACTCGTGTATCCTCCGCATCTAACTGGAAGACAAGCACAGGTGGAGAGAACGAGACTCACAAAACTGGTTTCAAGCACCAGGTCTAAAAGTGTGTATTGTGTTGCCTGCTTTCTATTGGACAGAACTCAGCATCATGATGTCATCTAAAATCCGGAAAGTGTGACAATGTGCCTAAGCCGATTGCTCAACAGAAAATAGCAGAGCACATGTAATTCTCTCTGCCACAGTGATGGGAAGAGCACATGCTTAACCATTTTCTTCTGGTATTTACATGTATTTTACTGTCTCAGTTTTTTTGGAGGCAAGATAAGGTATACACTGATTGATTATACTTTTCTTGTCTTTAAATGATAACCAGTGCAATAACAGTGATGTTTTCTATCCTGAAAACTTTCCACGGTAGTTATTATAATTATGAAGGAGCACATTAAATTTTTACTGTGATAATCAAAAAGTGCAATAGAAATAACTCAATGAATGAAATGAAGTGTTAAAGCTTTCCATATTTGCATCCAGATAGATAAATAAATCTTTAAATTTCTATACTCAAGTTTCTAAATAAAGTCAAACAAAAATGTGTACAGTATGTAGAGGTCATCCTTTATTTTCTTTATTTTGACTTTTTATCTAGGACAAAAGAAATACCCATTAACTACCTCGCTATGCATGGATTATCAGTGGATTCTGAGGTGGGGACACCAGGGTCTAGCCCTGACTCCATCACTATCTATGACCCTAACAAACCAGCATCTCTCTGGGTCTTGTCAGCAAAGTGAAAGATGTTGACCAGATTATCTCCAGAGCATTTTCCATTTCTAATGTTCTGAGTTTTCATGAGGCCATTAACTCAAACTAACTGGCTTGAGTCAAAGAGGTTTATCGTTCAAGGACTCTGTTCTGATAGCAGAATCTCAACTGGAATAAAAATGTGGAGGAAGAGAGAGAGAGAAACCAGAATGAACCAAATGCCGCTTTACCTTAGGAACTGATACTATACAACTCATTCTTTCCAGGGAAAATTACAGTCATTTCTACTCCTCACAGAGTAGTCATTTAGTGAGTAGTCATTACCCCGGGTTTTATCTAATCCCACCCTGTATCTACTCATTGTACAACAGGTTCCAACAATCTAATGGCTAAGATGATCAAATGAATATTTAAAATACTGAAATTTTCTTATTTGCATCTAATTAATTTCTCTGGAGTAACCACAAATGAGATGATTGAGACTTCCAAAGAGACCCCATCAAGTAGTAAAAATAGCACAGAAATAATTGTATCTTGAACATCTGCTTTTTATTCTCTTTTCAGCCCCAAATTATTTGCATGATGTTGGCAAGTCATTTAAGATTTTTTAAACCCCAGTTTCTTTCCTGAAGAATGACGTGTTTGGGCTTGTTGGTCTTCAAGATGCCTGACAATTATGGATTTCCATGATTCTATGAAAAACAAAATTTAATTTGAGAGATACAAACGACCTTATAAACTGAAAGTCTATCCTAGATAAATCCATCAGGGAGACTCGTAATCAACATTTTCCTCAAGAACAGGCTTTTTGACTTATCTAGACCCTACCACATTTTTAAGAGTGATTTAAGGGGTGTAGTCTGTTAAAATTTCATAGTCTATTTAGAAAATAAAATGATGAGTTAAATTAATGTGTCACAGATCTCAAGTCACAACGTTTAAAGATAGAACTTTGAAAAATAAGTAAGTCCCTTAGGTCAATGGAAAGGTGAGAAATCTGTCATATTTTTCTTATAACTAGATCAATGAAATGAGAGATACAAATGCTTCTTGGAATAAATTAATTTCTCTTCAAGCATTGACTGAAAACCTGCCAAGCTAAAGGTAATAGATTTTTTTTTCAGACATCAGGAACAGACTATATGCTGAGAATAATTCAAAATAAGGTAAAAGACATTTCCTGGCAAAAATTAATATTGCTTTAAGAAATTAAGATGTAGGAAACTTATTAAAATATTTCATTCTCCTAAATATTCTCATGGCAGGACATTTTTTTTAGAACTTGTTAAAATATCTGAGCATTATACGGTAACTTGATTTCTCTTAAGATTTATTTTGGTATTGGATTTCATACACCAAATGTCCTCTAATCCAGGTGGCTTACCTGTATGATTATAGTGCTTTTGAGTCACTCTTTAGATTATCTCTTTAGAACTGTCAGATAACTTAGATTTTATCCCGGAGAGAACAATCCTGCTGTGAGGAAAACAAAAACTGCTGGTTAGCTATGTGGGTCTTAGGACAATCATAAAAATTGAAATTCATAAAACCAAATAAACAAAAGTGGATTTTCCTTCCTGACCACATGATAAGCACCACACTTCTTTAGTTAAAAAAAACACAACAACGACTATGGACAGCTGTCTTAGATTTCTTCCCAAAATATGATCTAACAAAACATTTCACAAATAGCCAGAAATAAAATCAGACTCTTGTTGAGGCTTCTCCAGATAGTTTTTATGATGGTGGTGCGCACGCGTGTGCACACACACACACACACACACACACACGACCTGTCTTAGATACAAGGAAAAGCAAAGTCTAGCATTTTTGCAGAAAATGCCTAAGTAAGCATTGTGCAAGTCATCATAGGAACAAGTTGGGGCTGAAATCTTCAACAGGAAGGATACTTTAAACCAGTCATCATTTTTATGTTAGCATAAGCTCTACTTTTTCATGCACTACTTACAGTGTTTAAAGTAATAGTGTTTCTGAGTACATAAACAAGATAGAAATATTTCAGAAATAATGACTCAGATGCCATTTTATAATGCCTTTTTGTTGTCAAAAACATAGTGCTTTAAAAAATTATGCTTTCTCTTTCTGATTTTTATAACTTGTCATCACTTCTTATGTATCTTGGAATCATCAATGTTTCTGTCTCAAAATTTTCAATGATGGAAAAATTACATGCAAGAAAAAAGGACAGGGAAGCTAAAAGAAAAGAGAGAAGACATGAAAAAAAGGAAAACAGTAGGAATTTAACACTTTTTAAAAAATATTGATAAAATATCCTTCTAGACTCTCACTCTGGATTTTCAACATGGACAGTTGGATGACAAAAGCTTTGAAGGTTTGTGTACATATTTGGAAAACCTCACATGCCTTTTAAAATTTTCTTACCTAGAGGGAAACAAAATTCCACAGGAATTTTAAAGCTTTTTTAAATGTCACATAAATCCCACACTTTAGGTGTGTTCCAAGAGGGAAGAAGTTTTCCGGAAAGTTTCAGAATGAGGTGTCATGTGTTCTGGGCAAATCATCCATTGACATTAAGATGACTTTTAAATACGCCATCAGAGATTCAATCAAAAGTCTCTATATGACTTACTTTTCTTCCACTAACTATATTAATTCTTTAATATCCATGGCAAAGATAATTCTTTGCCCTGTGAGGGCTGGCAGGGACTCTGAAATTCAGAGAAAACACTGGAATCTACATCAGGTGTCAGTGTGCCTCCTGTCAGGGATGAGCTAGTACGTGTTTAACAGCAAGGCTCTTAGGAGAAAAAATATGGGTGTTCATTGTAAGTTTTACAGATATAAAAACATGGAGCACACATATTATACATAATAAAATATCTAAAACTCTTTTTTAAATGTCATATGGTAAACTATGGTAAAATACAGAAGGCTTTTGCTGATTTTTGCCAAACACTTAAAGCCATATTTGATCTCTGGTGACAATTGATGTAAGCATTGTATCGTCCCCAAAATGCAAGTTGATTAATATTTTTGTGGACCTTGAAAAACAAGATGAACGTCAAAACAATGAAGAAACATGTCGGAACTTCCCTCATTATCGATGATTTCAGCTCTTCCTCGCTGAATCCTGTAAAAGTTTGCTAATACTAGAAGTCAGTCTCATCCAGTTCTGTGCTGTTCACAGTGTAGCAGCTGTCAATACAGCAAACTTTCAAGTTTGCTCTGTATTATCAACATTTCCTCCATTCTTTAAAAATCTAGATCATCAAGATAATAAATTAACGAAGCCCTTCTTGTTAGTATTTGTCAATTGCTGTGGTTCAAGTTCACTGGGAAGGAATTTAAACTATCGATATGTTTTCTCGAAGGCAGAACTGGGAAGAAATATGCAAAAGCCATATTTCCACCATGCAGACACAATAGACATAAATTACTCCGCAGCAATGGTCTCAACTAATTGGGAGGTCATGAATTTTGAGTATTTATTGCCTTCGTTTTCAACATAATTTAATTGTTAATTTATATATAATCCTCTTTTTAACAATGGTTATGTTTAACAGTTCACAATGTTTCTAAATATTTAACAAAATGTGCTTGTGAGCCATGAAGGAGCCTGCAAGAAGGAGCTCCTGCCCATCAATGATTCCCTGTTCAAAACCCCACCAGGGCTTGAATACACCACATTTTGTCATAATTCCATGAAGCTAAATTCTTGCCTAGGTAAAAGATTACTGGCATGACCAGAAAATAGCTCGTTTAACTTCATCTAAGAATATACCACAAGGAGATGAAATCTAAATTTGGCAAAAACTTTTGAAAAATAAATCCGTGAAGCTTATTAACATTTTACACCGATGTGTATGTACCCTCCACAGAACAACAGCAGGTTTACGTAGGTTCTCATTTTAGATAGATTGGAAGGTTTCTGTTTCTCTGTTTCCATAACAGATTATGTGATTAGAATATTAGCAGCAGGCAAATTGTCTGCTTATTCTGAAATCATTCAGAAAGAAATTTGCTTACAGTGTAAAACACCAGATCCGATAAAATTACCAAAGCCCCATCTTCAAGACTGTAAGCAAGGTATTTAGACTTGTAAATTAGAGCTGGGCCAAAATTCCACTGAGTGATCTTGAGCCCTGAAAAAGCTAAATTGACAGAGCCTTATAAGTAAGTCCTATTTAGTTGCGAATCCAAGAGTGCACCTGAACAATGAGGAGACATTGCGATAGAGTAGAAGGAATAAAGAAGATCAAATGTTTGGAGTCCAAGGTCTGGGTCTAAATACCAGTCAAGTCACTTAACAGTGTTACTTTAGAAAATTAATTAACCAATCTAATCTCCAACTTCCTCAAATATAAATTAGAAATCACAATATCTAGTTTACAGTTCTGTTAGTTTTGCATGAGTGGACATAGGTACATTACCTGGTCCACAACAGTCAGTAAGTAATATAATATGAAAACATATTCTCTTCTGTCTTAATCAAAGAATCAGAATAGTGGAGACCAAGGTAGGAACCCATTAGAGATTCAATATTCGTAATACACTAATATCTTTTCTGAACAATCCTTCCTTTTTTTCAAAAAAAAGGTGCAAGCAGGAATGAAGGGAGTTGACAGGCAGGCAGGAAGAGAGAGGAGAAAGAGTTTTTTATTATTCAATTTATTTAGTGGTTCATCTTGATTGTTCCCCAGCCTCAGGTTTTGAACATCAGTCCTCGTGATATATGTGGACTATGTCCAGTGACCTTATCTACTGGGTCACAGGACATGCCTTCTTGAGCAATCTTTATACACAGTTAAGTGAGCAAAGATCTGCATCAGTTCCAGAGGCGACCTCAGATCTCAAATGTCTGAAAAACATCATTGGAATTTCTCTTTTGGGGTAAAGCAATGCAAATCAAATCTGGGACTCTGAAGTTATATTTGATCACCATCAAATACAAGATCTTCAGAAGTACCACCAATCCTCTGCAATCTATTTTAACACAATACTCTAACAAAGAAAACAGAGGTGGCTAATATCTGCTGTTTGCTACTGAATCATGTTGCATTCAAAAGGCATAACTTAGGCATGGTGTGATTAGAAAATTCCATTTGAATGCACGTTTTTACCTAAAATTGATTTGCTTAGCCCTCAGCACCCAATAGTTTATTAGGATGTAGTCATTTTTTTCACTTAGTTTCTCTGAGAGAAAGTGGGGGCAAAAAACAGGTAGCTTATTTTGGTGCAACAGGAAACTGCAATTACATGAACAATTACCACCTGGGGGAGCAGCAGGTGGTGGTTTCATACTTGGGCATACCACAGCCACTAGCTGGTTGTGTATAGAAAGGGGTTGGGGAGGGGTGGGGTGGTGGGAAATGCTGTTATAACAAAATTATCTTGTTTGCAGTTTTGTTTGAAAGCAGTATTGGTCATAGCCATAATGTCACTACTTTCTTCTTGAGCCAGAAAGAATATTTTCTTGACTATTTGCATCAATAAGAAATGACAGTAACTTTGTAAATGAGGGTTTGTTTGGTTTTGGTTTTTGGTTTTGTTTTAAAGAGGAAGAAAGCAGGCAGCAATGACTGCAGGTGGGCAGCAGGCAGAAAGGGAGAGGAAGAAGAAGAATTTTATTTATTTCATCGTTCATATTTAATTATTTTGCCCCCCATGCCATTCTGGCCTGTGAACTGGGTCCTTGGGCTGTATGTGGTCAGCTTCCCAGGTGCAGACTAAACACATGAGCCATCAGGGCACGCCTTTGAATATGTTTTTAACTGACTTGGACTCTTCTTTATGAAGGAAGTCATCTTCTGAAGCAGCTAACTACAAGGAAAAGTGATTCAATTGAGTTTAAAAATCCTTCTTCTTTATACTTGTCTAGTTTTAGGAAAAAAAATGTATGAACCATAATCACTGAAATAGCATATAAAGAAAACAGCAGCAGATGGAAATAAATCTAAAAGTCTTAAGTAAGTGTATATCAGGAATGTCTAACAGCAGAGGTTGGGCTGGACAGGAAAGTAGAATTTTCCTTAACAAGCCACAGCTTTTAAGCTTAGCAAACTCATGCTTAGAGAATGTATTTATTTAGGGACTTGGAGGAAACTCTGCTGGAAATTATCAGGAAGCTGACCCACTATATGATTTTTTAGAAAAAACAACAATAAAAACAAGCTTCTCTACCTGTAAGTACTAAAATGAGAAGAGAACAAGAAAATAAAATTATGTACTTAGCTAAAAAACTTTACTCAAAATTTAATGGAAAGCTTATTTTATCTCTAATCAATCCAAAATCATTGATTGCCTACAATGTGCTTGGCAGTGAGTATGAATAAGATGTGTTCCCTGCTCTCCCACTGCATGGAAAAGGAGGAAAGATGGACATTGGGCAAGAAAATGATGTGATTGGATTTAGGAAATGGGGCCAGATGAGCAGAGATTCAATCTGGTCTGGAGCATTAAAGAAGGTTCCTAAGGAAGTGATGTTTCAAGGAAGAACGACCTCTGCAAAAGTGGGAAGTAAGGGAAGAGGAAGGCTTGGAGGGAGAAAAGGGAAAGGAAAAATTCCTAGTGGAGAGCACCGAGGTGGGAAGTCAGGAATAGAGCCACAAGTAGTCCAAGGAAGTTAGAAATCCAATTTGTCATATGTTCACATCTTTGATCCATTTGAATTGACTTTTATACTTGGCAATAATGAGTAGTCTAGTTTCTTTCTTTCTTTCTTCCTTTTCTTTTCTTTTGCAGATGTCTTTCCAGTTATCCCAATGCCATTTATTGAACAGATTCTCCTTCCTCCATTGTATGCTGTGGACACCTTTGTCATAGACATATAGGTGAGGACTTTCTGTTCTATTCCTATTCCACTGATCACTGTGTCTGTTCTTGTTCTAGTACCATACAGTTTTGATGATAATCATTCTGTAGTATAGTTTGAAGTCCAGAAGTGTGATGCCTCTGCTGTTCCTTTTTTCTCTTAGAATAGCATTGGTTACTGGTGACTTTTTGTGGTTGCATACAAATTTCAGTATTATTTGCTCCAATTTCCTAGAAAAATGTCCCTAATACTTTGATGGGAATTGCATTGAATCTATATATTGCTTTGTGTAGAATGACCACTTTTACTATGTTGATTCTTTTGATCCATGAACATAGATTGTTTTTCATCTCTGTGTCTCCTGTTTATTTTGCTAAAATCCTACAGTTTTCATTATTTGGTCTTCCTTGGTGCTGTTGTGAATTGATTTCTTTCTTAATTTCTTTCTGCTCTACTTGATTATTTGTATATAGCATATTTGTGTGTTGACTTTATATTCTGCCACTTTGCTGTGTTTATTTGTTCCTCCTACCAGTTGTTTTGTAGAGTATTTAGGGTTTTCTAGGTGATGTGTCATGTTATCTGACAACAATCATAGTTTTATTTCTTTTCTCCAATGAATTTAATGTCCTTTTCTTGCCTTATCGCTCTAGCCAAGAATTCCAGAACTATGTTGAATAGTAGTGGTGATAGTGGGCAAACTCGTCTTATTCTAGATGTTAGGGCAAAGGTTCTCAGTTTTTCATCATCATTAATTATAATATGGGCTGTGGGTTTATCATATGTGACCTTTATTATGGTGAGGTATATGCCTTCTATACATATTTTGGGGGGGTTATCATGAATGGGAATGGAATGTTGTCAAATGCTTTTTCTGTATCTATTGAGATGATGATTTTTTTTTCACTTTTTTAATTTTTTTAATTTTTTTTGATTTTTTACTTTGTTGATGTAGTGTATCACATTGATTTGTGTATGTTGAACCATCATAATTTTTTGACGTGCTGTTGAATTCTATCTGTCAGGATTCTGTTGAGGAGTTTTGCATCTATATTCATTAGTGATATTGGTCTGTAGTTTTCTTTTTTGGTCCTATCTTTGTCTAATTTTGGAGCTAGGGTAATATTAGCCTTTTAGAATATTTTGGGGACTTTTCCCTTCTCTCAACTTTGTGAAACAAAATGTGGGGAAAACACTCCATGACTTCAACCTCAGGTCTTTGGGGGAGGAACTGTGACAGCAGAAGAAATCAAAACAAAACTGAACAATTGGGACTAAATAAAACTGAAAAATTTCTGCTTAGCAAAGGAAACCACCACTGAAACAAAAAGACAATGGAATTGGGGAAGATAATCACACAACAATACATCAGATAAAAGTTTAATTTCTAAAATAAGCAAAGAGCTCATACATCTCAACAATAAAAAGCAAATGACTCACTCAAAAAATGGATGAAAGTGCTAAATAGAAATTTTTCTAAAGAAGACACACAGATGACTTATAAACACCTGGAAAAGTGCTCTTCGTCATTCATCATTAGAGAAATGCAAATAAAAACTACAATGAGATGCCATTTCATACCAGTGAGAATGACCTATATCAAAATGAATGGAAATAGCAAGTGTTGGGCTGGGGGTGGGGTGGGGAGAAAAGGAAACCCTCCTACACTGTTGGTGGGATGTAAATTGGTGCAATTTCTTTGAAAAACGGTATGGAATTTCCTCAAACAAATAAAGATGGATTTATCATTTCATCAAGCAAGCCCACTCCAGGCATATACCTAGGCATGTACAAAATCTCTAATCGGGAAAAACAACTGTACCCCTATTTTCATAGCAGCATAATTCACCATAGCTAAGACATGGAAATAGCCTAAGTGCCCATCAACAGATGAGGGATAAAGAAGTTATTGTATGTATGCTCAATGGAGTTCCATGCTACTAGTTAAAGAAATGAAAGTGTGCCCTTTGCTACAATCTGGATAAAACTGGAAGGGATCACGTTGAATGAAATAGGTTAGAAAGAAAAAGAGAAATAAAAGATGGTTTCACTCATATGTCATATAATGAAATGAAACAAATGAACATACCAATTCCAAAAAAATAGCAGGACTCAGAGCTGGTTATGGGGGAAAGGGGTAGATAAGGGGAAAAGGTAGCGATAAGGGACACTGGAACCCTGGTGGTGGGTGTGGTGTGAAATACAGACTAAGATGCAATTTTAGTATCCTAAATGGAACTTAGCATTGTGAACTAAAGAAATAATAAATATGACTATAAAATAAAAAAAGAACAGTCCATTTTATTTTCAAATATTAAAAAAACAAAACTTGGATGTACTTCTTTGATTAAAAAGAAAGAAATCCAATTTATCTGAGCAAAGAGGAAACATCAAAGTCCACAGGAAAGGGAAACCATATTGGTTATTCTGATCACGAGAACTGGGAATTACCTCACAAACAATGGGCAACAAGGGTTAATAACTGAGGAGCAGGGTCTCTAAGGTTAGAAGAGTAATGGGAGGAGCATAGGGTATCCAAAACCTAGAAGCTTCAGGAAGGGCCAGAGTTGGAATCCAGACCTCTAAAGAAGGGACCTTGGCCAAGAAGATCCTGTCTGAGAGGACACAATGAGACCGGGTCTGGGAGCATAGGGGAAAACACTAGAATCTGGAACACATTGCTTTCCAATGAAGAGCAACAGTGAACAATTGGGGGACAACCAAAAAGGAGATCTTTTCTTCTTCTACTCTCCAGTATGTCCCTAGAACCTCTAATTGGCCAGATTATGAATTCGGAATGTGATGTTTCCTTTTAGAAGGTCTCCTGTGTATAGCCAACTATAGTTTAACAAGGAATTGATCTTCTTTTTATATTAAAAGTATTTGCATACTCCAAAACTATTCCATTACAAACATTATCCTTTTTTTTTTTTAACTGATTTTGCTAACAAAATATAATTTGGACATCTCAAGTTGAAGCTTCTATAATTTAGCTGGGTAAACTCTCTTTATGACAGATGAGTTGTTTAGAAAATTTAAATACCTTTTTAAAAATACTGTAAAGTTTTTTAACAATTCTCCATTATTTTGCCTTTTATTTAATCCCTTTTTTTCTATTTGAATTAGGAATATTTCAGGTTGAACAAAGTCTATGATACATGTATGCTGGTAACTAATTTTTTTTTCAGCCTGGTTGTTGAAAGGATACCACTCAGGGTGCTCTGCTCTTCACAACTACTTTTGGGGAGAAAAGTACAGGATTTATGTTCAATAAATGCAAGAAAAGAAAATATGAATCTGAGTGTTTTTTCTTCTGCTCTTTTAAAATGCAGACGCCAGGAGTCTTGAGTTTTGCCTTTGATCTTGAAACCAATTTAAATGGGAAGAGGGAGTAAAGAGGTGAGATTTACCTCTTCTCTTAATCTCTATCAATTAACACTTCTAACTACTCCAAGGTCAGATTTATGCCATAGCAGAAAGCACAGATACAATTTTATAATGTTTTTGCATATAGAAACCTTTATACTAATATAAGTCAAATTACGAACATTGCGTAATTAGCAATTTTTGCCTAACTTTTGTCATATTTTTCTCCACAAATCGTCTTACAGAGTGTGAAGTCTGATAATTCATTAAATAGTGACTGTCTCCAGAATTTCTCATGCTATGTTATCTGGGCTCCAAAGTCTCTTTCACAGACGCTGCAGCAAGAATTGGAAAAAAGCAGTGGACGTGGGGGAGGGGAGAAAAAGATCAAGACTTGCTTTATCATTTTAAAACATTACAGCTAACACGTATTATGTACATAAATACAAATGCAGAATTTCTAAAATGGATGTCATTTCCACAGCTCAAGGTTTGCTATCTAGATATATTTGCAACATCTCAGAGCACTCTGTGCTGATTTTTGTAGACAGATTTTACAGAACCCAGCTTAAGTTAACAGAAGTTATAAATTATGTCTAAGTGGACTTTATAAACAAAAGTTAAAGCTGAGCATGCAGGGGAATATTGAAAAGTTTGCATAATGCTGTCAACATCTACAGTGCCAATGTTCATCCTTTCTTTTATTATTAGTTGAACTTTTTTCTCTATACATGGATATATGTCTAACTAAGTACGTGTGTACAGATTTATGTTTTCAAATGAGGCAGAGCTCTGCAGTTATGACTGCGGAGGTCGGCTTGTCTGCAAGCACGTGCTCACACCGACCTATCAAAGCAGAGTACTGGCATTTCACTGTTGTAGCTCTGTGAGTGTGATCAGAGCTGAACTTGCGTTTCTGGGAAAACGCCTGGAGAATACCAATTTAATTTAGAAACTGTTCAGCTTAAGTGTTTGGTAGAACTTGACAGCGTTGCATCAGGAAATCCGATATATTTTCAGAGATACCATAAGGAAAGTTGGAAATGTCACCCAAAAGTTTACATTAAATGTGTTTTTCCTACGTAAAAATGGATTCTAAATAGCCTTTAAATTTATAACATGTGACAGATTCAAGTGTTTTGTTACATTTCAGAATTGAGATGCTAGTTTTCTGCTTTCAAAGGATTTTAGTACCTGGTATGAGCGCTTTCTGGAATTGCAAATGTTAATATTCTGTTTCATACTATTAAACTAATGGTCAAATGGGAAATTCGGATGTAAGAGAGATGAACAACTATTTTTTCCTAGTGATTGAAATGGTGTATTGTGGTTAAAGCAATATTTGAGGGTAGGCTCTTTCTCTTCCATAGGCTTTTTTCTTATTACAGAAAGCTTTAAAAAAAGGTATGAAATTTTATGGTTGTATTAGCCCTGCTTATCATGCAAGAAATATAAATATAAATACATATATATAATATATAATGCATCATTCCCTACTCACCACCTCCATCTAAAAAGCATTCATTTGTCTCAAATTTTGTTGACTACAGCCAATGTATCTTCAATAATATTATATATATTGTCCCTGAAATTAACTGGGGCACAGAGCTGTGGGAGGAGTGGGCAGAGAGAAAAGTATTCCAGTCTAGGTGAAAACTATTTATCAGTAACTGTTAAAAAGAGAGTGTATTTCCAGAAATAATCTACTTTTTTTTTATGCTACCCTGGGGAGAGAAAAAGTAATTTAATTCACCATTGGGATTGTTTCCTCTAAACTGACCAATTTGCTTGCTTCTCTGCCTGTCTTTTCATTGAATCCATATTTTGTATTTCAATGACCCATTTACGTTCTTCCTGCTTTTTAGAGTTTGTTTGAAAATATCTTGGGAATCTTGAAAGTGAAAAATTGCACAAACAGTTTTGCAAATCTCTTATAGCCTCTAAACAAGGACAGAGGTGCCTTCAGGTTTTTTTGTTTTGGTTTGAGATTTTTTTGTTTGTTGTTTATTGTTGTTTTGTTTTGTTTTGTTTTCAAAGGAAGGTAGAACCATGAGCGCTGTTGTGAGATTGCACAGATCAATTTCTGAGTTCTTTTATCTAGTAAACATTCTAATACTTCAAAGGCAGGCAGGGAAGAAGCTTCCCAGTCTCCTGTGCCAGAGGAGAGGCAAGCTCTTTACCACTCATATGGGAGATATGAGGAGCCTTTGAATGGATCATTGCTTTTTATGAGTAGTAATGAGGTGAGAAGTATTCTAGTGTGTGGCACAGGCCTTCATTAAAAAGCGTGAAACAGAATGGCTTACGGTTAAAAGGGGTAATTTGTTCTAACATACTTGCTAAATTGTGCTGTAACCAGGCCAGTTAACAGCACTATATTTTCCATAGGATTCCTGAATGCATTTGTGTGCAATTATTCTGCCCATACAAAGCTCAGGGATTTCCCCCACAGCTTATGTTAACTATTTGACTCTGCTCACTCCTTCTGTGGAAAGAATCCTGAACCCCACACTGAAAGAGAGGCGAATAGAGGTGAAAGGATCCAGGGATATTCTCATTCTCCTCTGAAAGCTAAAGGGTTCTCGTAAAATCCAACACTTACAGAATTCAAATGTAAAGGAATATTATTTGCCTACAAGTGAATATCAGCAGAAATAATCAGCAAGTTTAAAAACTACAAAGCTTAACATGCAAAATGTGTATTATAATAAATGTGTACCTTATGAAAGAAAATTGGATTTGGTAGTTTCAAATCTCCGATTTTAAATAAGGAAGAAAAACTGAGAAGTAAGAGTAATAATCTTGCTATTTTTGTGAGGCCTTGAAAGAAACTTGCAGTTACAGCACACCACAAAGTCCTTGCTCCTTGCGCCCTGGTGGGGTAAGTAAGGCCTGAGCGCAGTCCACGTACATCCACGATCCTGGTTCAAGTCCTGGGACTGGCGGGAGCAACCGACATAAACAAGTGAATAAAAAATATTTGTAAATGCTTCTCTTCCTCTCTCTTCCTTCTGTCTGCCGCTGCTCACCTTCATGTCTGCCTGCACCTTTCCTTAAAAAAACAATTACTTGCTCAGGATCTTACAGGGAATAGTGAACAACAAGTTGATTGACTGGAAAATCATTCTACTCAGAGAAATATAACATGTTGTGTACACTGCTTTTGATTTATCACAGACTATCGAAAAAGAAAATGTTATAGAGCAGAAATAATACATTTTTCACAGGACCTTGAATTTGGGTCTATCATATGGGAAATCTTTTTTTATAAGTCACAACTTTTCAGAACAGATTCCCTGTTATACTGAAAATGACATGATATTAGATTTTAGAAAAAGCTCCTTTGAACTTTCTAGAGTTTTTCTAGAAAGGAAATAATATAGATATAAAATAAATATACAAATATAAATAATATAAACAATATATTTATACACAATAAAAGTTATATATAATAAAATATACATAATATAAATGAAAAACATTCATCATTTTATAAAATATGCCCTAATATGATATCTGATGGAGCAATTTTATTGGACTATCGACACCTTAATTGACTACAATTGATTCTCCATCATGGACTGAAAATGGAGATTTAAATTTAAGCACCAAAGTCTTTACAGTGAGGCAGCAAAGATCAGTGTCTGTCTACTCTGCATTTTCTGAGGCTTACAAATGGGGAGAAATTCCGTTTTTGCACTTTCTGCTTTTATCATAGCTGCTCAGTTTTTTGCATATGAGATATTTGATATTTTGGGCAAAAATATTTACGACCACAATTTATTCCATTATTCTAGCTTCAAAAATAAATACTGTCAAGCTTAATAGAAACCAGGCTGTAGACCTACAATAAATATAATAGGCTCAGTCTCGCCTTTCTATTTCATTTTATTGGGTTTTCGGGAAAGTCTATGAAGGAAATTCTAATTGCAGTTTCTTCTAGCCTGAGAGAGGGGAATGGTAGCTCTGGGCTATGGGGTTGAATCGATGATACTTTTTTTTTCAAGTTAAATTGAGTATGTGAGCTTAGAGAATAATAAAAATGATACTTCACAATACTCAAACCTGATCGCCGTACCATGAAATGTCAAATTAGATGAGGGCTATTATTGAATACAAAATGACATCATTGTCTATGCGAGATTCATTAACTTAGAACACTGCCCAGAGAAAAGAACACATCTTTTTAATCACTGCATAATTATTCTCAGTAGTTAAAACATGACTTTCCCTTGGTTTAGCACAAATGTGGACCACTTAGTTAACTGGAGACAACTAGGATAGAAAACTTAGAAACTAATATAGAAGAAAATGGGCATGAGAGAGAATTTACTGTTCTTTAAACTTTATTTGCCTACCTGTCTGGAGAAGCAAAAGCCTGTGAGGCTGATAAAAACAATTTTATAAAAGCAATACAATAGAAGTAATACAAGGATTAGGTGACTGCTACATGAAATGAGCATTATTCTTTTTTCAAAGAGAGGAAGAAGAAAGAATAAAGGAAAGGACTTTTATTTTGTTATTCAATTTTGGTTTTCACATTGGCCCCAGCTCTCGAACCGGGGTCCTTGGGCTCTCTGTGATCTCAGCTACCCCACCACCAGGGCGCAATGAAAATGAGCGTACCTTATTGAAATGGTTCTGAGCTAAACTTGTCTGATGGCCTGTGATGTGGCTCTCCCTGATTCAGAATTTCAGTGGTTTCATGACATCAAATGCGCACATTTGCTTGCATCTACTTTCAAATTTTCTCTAAAATTAAAAAAAAGTTATGAAGACAGAAACAAGCAGAAAGTGACTAAAATGACGATAACTATTGGAAAGAAATACAGATCTCAACATGAGATTAAGTGCAATGTAATAAAAACTCAAGACTGAGAAGAAAAAATAGTTTGAATATTCCAAACAAAAAGTTCATATTGGGAGACTGGCTACTCATGATTGCATTTTCTTAAGAAAATTGGAAAAAGTTTTTATTAGGAAAAAAAAAATATATATATATATATAGGTGCTCTGGTGGAGTAGTGGTTGCATCTGCTGCCTCCGGCTGGTGTAGCCCACATGCATCAGGGCAATGGTTCACAACCCAGGGCTAAAGTGAGCAACCAAGATGAACACTAAAATAAAATAAACAAAGATGCTTCTTCTTCCCCTCTTCCTATCTGCCTGCCTACTCACCGTCCATCCTGCCTGCCGCTGTCCATAAAAAATAAATAAATAATTGTTTTTGAAACTTAAAAAAAGGAAGTTGGAATCATTTACAAAAAACAAGCACATTTTCTAAAACCAAAGAATTACACAAAGCTCTGGTCAGTGAGCAGGAACTACCTGGGTGCTTAAAAGGAGATGATAGCTCGATGCTCTCTGCTAGTGGTATCACTACCTTGGTAATGCAGTAGAATGCATAAAGAGATTTAAGAAAAGCATCTACATTTTCTTTTCATCAGACACAGTGTCTAAAAGTTGGGGAGTAGAAAGCAGGAGGGATACATACGTATAATACAATACTAAAAAATATCAGATTTTTAAGGCAATCAGTGCTGATCCTTGGAATCTTTTTCTTTATCCATACACTTTCCAAATCCCTCTCCTGTGAGTTTTTGATGGATGCAGAGGGCATTCAGATTTTTTTTTCATGCTTTAGCTTTCTTAAGGTGATACCCTGGCTTCCCTCGTTTCTCTCTGCCGTATTTGTGATTATGGTACTTGTAACTTTTCCTCTGTTACATTCATTCAGTGGTGATGTCTGGACTTCCAATCTTTCTACAGTAATCCAAGATCCAACTCAAGTCACTTCCACATATACATGGTCCCCATAAACTCCCGTCCATAAGAGTTCCTTGTTGTAGTTACTCCCTGTATCACATGTATTTGAAATTACATTTAATTTCTCAATTTATTCATTTCCTTGAATTGTTCATAGATTGGTCAATGATTGACTCCTTGAGGGTACAAATAATGTATCTTACCAAGAGCTCTGTACCCATAAAAAATAATATAAAAGTAGAGAGACTGAAACATGGAACATAGAACATGCCAGACTTGATACTTTCTTTCCCATTTTATATATTTATATCCTTTCAAATAATTATCCTGTCTAATTTCTAATGAATCTAGTAGTGAAAATTATTGTGGTAATTAGAAGAGAAGAAACCAAGTTGGCACAGAGGAGTAGTCTTTAGATGAGAGCATTTTATGGTAATCCTTGAAATGTCTCCCTGTTTCATCCATCCTGGTTGAGATTGTCTAGAAAGAGAGAGAGAACAAAAAATGGATCTGAAATTTAGGATATTTGGAAAGGCATCAGACCAGTTTGAGGGAAAAAGAGGGATAAAGACCTGCTTGCATTTTTTAAAGCAGTTTTCCATAAATCTCCATGTGTTGAACCTGCTAATTTAACATATAGAATTGGTGATTCATTTGATTCTGTTCTGGATTTCTGTAATATAAAAAAATGATGACTACCATGAATGCCTAAACGTAGCAAGGTGCAATTGGTCATATTTCTTGTTTATTATTTACTGCATGAATAATGTTACACGGATATTTTCCTATTCATAATACTCAAAGAATTTCTTTTTTTACTTTATTGAACACAGAAGCTCTTTCCTCTTTTAATCAGAATAGCATCTTTCCAAATTATCTTATAAGTCAAAAGTTATCTCTTCTAGTATGAGGTGGCATATTTTCTTCAGGTCATTTGTCAAGACCTCCTTTGAATTACTAGTTCTATATATGAACCCTAAATATTAAGAATGAGAGTCTCCATAGTAAAACAAATCCACTTAATTTTCTTATCCCTGCTACCCATAATTAGTAAAGAAACATAATAAATCCTGCCTCAATAGTCTCTTCACTCAATTTCTCTGTAGAAATAATAGAGGTTTCAACCCAGTTTACAGAGGCCCACACTTAGGGCCATTCAGCAAGACATTCCAAAGCTATAAATAAAATTCCAAACACAATTTGGTATCCCCATAAGAGAACCATAGAAAACAGCTGGCTGACTGCCAAATATTAAGGAATTGGATAGAAAGATTTTCTTCTGTTTAAGTTAGTGAAACAGAAAAATTAAAATGAAAGTTCATGACATGGAGAAACTGTCCGTGGCCTTTTGAAACTGAAGTCATACCAGCTTTCACACTGATATCGCTACTTGAAACAGATAGCTGTGAAACAGATTTTCTATTTATTATTTTTCTGCCTAAATGCTTTCAGGAAGTGAGAGGAGGACCATACAAAAGAGTTCTCCTACTCTCTTTTCACCACAGCTTAGAATTAGAAGGAAAGTGTAATTTCCCTTGTAAATTTTCTGTCTCAATAAAAGCATGCTAAAATCCAAGTGTTGCTCATTATGGTATTACAGTATTTAAAAATTCCTGGCTTATCCAATTCTGATCTCAAAAAGCTTTCTCTAAATTAGTGTCTTTGTAAAATTGAACACAGATTTTAATCCCTCATTTACTGATTTTATTTTAATGCTCTTACTTAGCATATGTTGGCTACATTAAGCCATTATAGTAAAAATTAAAATGAAAGTCATATGATTTATCCCCTTTTAAAAGTACCTAATCGGTCTAATAAAAGTTGAGTGCCAAATACCAGCTGTCTGATTTAAAAGAAATTCTGAACAAAAAGGAAAAAAACCTTCCCATTATTCTCAAGATATTTAGCTGAGATGAATGCCGTCCAAGGAAAAATAACACTTACATATAAACAGAGCAGCATGGATATATTTAACGTAACAAGGTGCAGAGAATAAAAATAAATTATTATTGATGTTGATTGTTTTAAATCCACGTCTTGATAAATAAATGCATACTGCTTCTATGGACAATCATCAAGCCAATTTAACGTTTTAGAAAGAAAACAAGAGTAGCTTGTTTTAGAAAGCAGAAGGTCAGAATGGAGAGGCAAGATATAATCAAGATAAATATTCATAATTAAGTTTGACTCATTACTTTCTTTAGAAGGAAAGTTTCTCCTCGCTATTTAATGAGCACCATAATTTCTAACCAAAACTCATTGCCTAGGAAAATAAATGAATGCTCTTAGGTCTATAGAAAGATGTTTTCAAAAGAAGGAGACAAAGACGCCTACCATGTCAGTTGCATTACCTTTTAAGTCAACTACTCTGTATTCACCACACCCCAAATACACTTATTTTCCCCAACTCCGACTCTTTGCCCATATGTACTTTCTTTTCTGTCCAAGAACAGCTTTTCTCTTTCCAACAGCTGGCATCTGTGCCTCCAACAGCTGGCATCTGTGCCTCCAAGATGCTCTAACATAGTTTCTTTCACACATCCTTTTTTCTCCTGCGTTGCACACTGACGTGCCTGCAGTTCTGCTGTGACTGTCACTGGCCAGCAGATACCCAAACCTACTGTCCTTCCTCGTGGACACAGAGCAAGGCTACACTTCCCCAAGTCCCTGTCAGTGAGGTCTGGCTTTCTAACGGGTGCATTGACACATGGCTTGTCAACACGACTCATGATGTCCTTCTGTGTGAGCTGCTGCACTGTCTTCTGCTGGCTGGACTTTATTTCTCAGAAGCCACGTGCTGGAGGAGGCGGAAGTGGGACCCTGGAGACTCAATGCTGCACAGGCTGCCCTCTTTCCCATTGGCCACCCTCTGCTGCTGATTAAACTTTGCCCAGCAAGGTGCAAACTTCTGTTGCCTTCTTTTTTCCCACCGAGATATTTGGGTTTCTTAGCAGTTGGTATTATCTTAACGGATGATCACTGGAGTCAAAAGATCCCAGAACTGCGAAATTTAATGAGGCATTTATTAGTTAATCGATATGAGGATTCGAACCCAGGAACAATCAGACAGATGACTCTGTGTAACTGCCCGCCTTTACAGTCCTGGGTGGGTTTTCTTTAACAGGGTCCCACAAGAAGCCAGTCTAATTTGCATCTCTGTTACAAAAGAGGTTTGTATGTAAGCCCGTTGGCTGTGAATAGTGTCTGGAAATGAAGAGAGGCAAGAATAGGGAGAGTGAAAATCTGAATGATACGGGACACTCGAGAGTATCAGAAAGGCTTCTCTCCTGTATAGTCCCTGTCTAACAGAAGGGCTGGGAGGTGCCTGTTTATTCATGTCAGCACATCTTTTCACACTTGGTTTCTTCACAGAATTGGGCCAGTTTTGTTTTTACCTCCACCTGTGCAAGTTTCTTCAGGACCAGGTTGCTGGGGGTCTCGGGAATTACTTCTGTCTCCACTAGCACAGATGTATGATCTCTCCATTGGCTGAAGAGATATAATTAATATGTTGTGTGGCTCTCGTTACTGCCTGCACTGTCCTTCTATAGTCATGACACCTCTTCGTGCCTTTCTCCTCAAGGCCAGGAATCCCTTTCTTTGTCAATTCTGATTCCTGGATAGATTCAGCACAGTCTCGGGTACAAAGCAGATCCTTGATAAATTGCCCTATACCCATGAATCTGAGTTCATTGGATTCCCCCAATTCCAAACTAACAGTCTCTTGACTCACTCCTTGATTATTTAACTAATTAGTATATTTATTTATTCAAAATATATAATGTATGCCTACCACACGTTAGTGTGGTAGACAACTTTGGGGTAACTGCCCAATGTACATTGAGAACCCCCAACCATCGGGGGAACCTCCAGCAGTCATTGACGCACTGCGTGAGCTTAAGGCTGATTTGATCAGAATTTATTGTCACTCATGTCAGGTCAATTAGATTCGGTCCCGAAGTAGGTTGCCAGGAAATAGCCAGCTAGTCCTTTATCAAGACAAGAGTTATATCAGGTGTACTTGGGAGCAGAGAGAGGATGTAAAATACCACATTGACTTGAGAAGCTCAAAAAGCTAATCTATGAAGCAAAGAAAAGCAATTAAGTAAGCACCCAAAAAGAAACATGGAACCTTAAAGTCTCTCCAAGGCCTGTCTGCAATTCTTTCCCAAGAGCAAGATGAATTCTGGATCTAACACTTGTGATACTTGTTATTTCTTACCTGTTTTGTAGGAACTGTCTCAGGATGGTCCCTGTTACTTTCAACTAATATAACATTAATTAATAAAACCAAACATTTTGCTTCCCTCCACCATGGACACGAGGATACAATGATGAAGGGATGGACACAGCCCTTACTCTCGCGGGAAGACCAGTAGCTGGTGACTCAGTGAATTGTTGGGGGGAATGGAATGTTTGCAATGTTAATGAATGCTGAAGTTCTTTCCCCTTGAGGAGTGAAATTTGGGGGTGATTTTTCTTTTACATTACGCGTGTAACAAGGGCTTTCTCACACCCATGAGAGCATTGCTTCTCCTATCCTGATATTTTTTCCCTACTCATTCTGCCAAGTGTAAAATAGGAATAAAAATGGAAGATGGAGAAAACAATCATTTAAGTAATACACAAGATTAGAAGATAAATTTTGACAGGCTATAGCCTGCAAGCTCTGCTCTTAAGTTTCTTCGCTTGACTTTACATACTAAAACGTCTGAAGACTTAGAAAATCCAGAAAAGAAGAAGACTGATTCCAAGGTAGGTGAAGTTTGTCTTCAATCCCTTCTTCCTCTGAGTCCTCAGTTCGGTGGCCTCTAGACCATGCACAGTGATCACCTTTTCCTTTCACTTAACAGCTGGTTGGTTCCCATGGCTCTGACCTCAGCAATTAGAGGTTCTCTGGATTGGAAAAAGAGACTATCTGAGTTAGATAATTAGGCAAATTATTATTAGTGATAATTACCTATTAGATAATTCATTCCTAATAGATACTGAATGAATGAATAAGTGGTCACTTAAAGAATCAACTGTAACTTTGTCTTTTTTTTCCTTCTCTCCAAAAGGCAAAAGAGAAAATGTCATTGCTCACCATTTATTAAACTTAGCATAAGCAAGATCTAAAACTGAACCTAGTTTATCCTTTCATGCAGAGTAGATGAAGCAGATATGTATTAGTGAAGCAGAAACTGCAATGGAAGAGGAAACATAACAGGTTTAATTTTGATGGTATTATGTACATATTCCAAATCAAATCTCATAGCAGTAATAGTGACAGATGTACACAAAGAATGGATAGAGAAGTGTGTGTGTGTGTGTGTGTGTGTGTGTGTGTGTGTGTGTGTGTGTGGTGCGTGTGTGTTTAACAGGAAAGATTCCTTTCAAAGGAAAATGTCAGGAAAAAAAATACCATATCATGCCACCTAGTGGTAGAAAATAAGCCTATTTCTTTTAACACTACAAAACCACTTGCCTTCATTCAGAAAATCATATTGATTCATTAACATAGTGGAACCTTGATTTGGCAAATTATACAGTGTTCAAATTTAAATGTCATCATTGTGTTTTAATTGTTCATCCATCAATGGCATTCAGAAATATTGTGAAATTTGCAGTTTCTCTTTCTAACCAGATCACTTGAGTTTTTCCCATAAATGGGCAGGATAGATAAACTCTAAGCTCCTACCATGCTCTTAAATTCCATGTTTCAAAGTAAGCAATAATTGCACATAATAAGGGTACTCTTATCTAAGGCAGCTGGCTCCTTGTGACGAAGTCAAGCCGCCATCTTTACTAGCCAAATTCTTGATTATATAACAGGCTTTCCACACCCTAAATGCCATTCCAGTCAGATTTTACAGACTCTACTCTTCATTCCAAGGTCTCCTTAATTGCTGTTTCACATTATTGGATAGTTACTGAAAAGAGTACCTTGACTGCAATTCTTAACTTTTGCTAATCTGATACATATTTGTCATATATTTTCTTAATTTATTTACATGTCTACATATTCCCTGTTTCCCTTTGAAATAAAATAAACTGTTCCTCAAATAGGAATGGAGTGAAGTGCGGGATTATTTGGCAAAATTTCTCAGATATTCTAAGGTATAATTTCCCTTTCCACCACTCAAAAATAATATATATCCAAGAGTGCCTTATTATGAGAATTAAGAAAGGCATTGAAAATCAGCAGTTAATCCGAGATTCTGGGAATATTAAGCAGTTCATTTTTGCAACAAAAACCAAGAATATGTTTTTAAAAATCCAAAGTAAATTAAAAAAATCTTGAAATGTGATATTTCAATTACCCTAAACATAAAGGGACATCTCTCTGAAGCAACTATTTAAGAAGTGTCAGAGTCTCCTGCAAAGAAAGTCTTTCAGTCAAAAATCTTTCTTTGTACCAAAGCCTTGCCCTTCAGTCCAACCCTGAACAATAGCAGGAAGAGTAAATCCCTTTCTAAAGAGTGTAAGTGGTTGCTCTAAGATCATGTTTATTCGCTTTAAGAAGCTAGTCTTGAGATTCTATTCTGACTTTATAGCGTTGTCACTCTTGACAACACAGTGGATCACATAAGAAATTAGACGTAGGAGGAAGTAAGCATTTCCTTGTCCAAACTGGAGACTGGAAAATAGTACCAATATCAAAAGGGGATAGTAAACACATTAGCCTTCCATAAGTACATAGAAGGATTGCAGTTAGATTCATACGGGATATTACTGACACTTTCCTGATGCAAACTTATACACATAAGGCAGAAATAATTTTTTTGAACATTCTTAATGTTATATTTATTTCTTTGTTCTATTCCCTTTTCTACCTTTTTCAAACATGCTCCAAACCTCCAAGCTCCGGCATAGAGGTTGCATACAAACCATCCAAATACTTCCTGGTTCCCCCTAGCACTATATAATACCTCTATTTAAGCCCTAAGTCCCTTATAGTATATGTTTACTTGTCTGTCTATCTCACTATACTGCTAATTACAGGGGCAGAGACCTTATCTTTATTGAAGTTAGGACCTACTGCTCTGAGTGGAATAGCACAGGCGCTTAAAAAAAAATCTTTATTGAATTGAATAGATTGTGCTAATTTAAACAGAGTATGTTATTAAATTGTTACTGGGACCAAATGATTCTTACTCTTGTTTTTCTTTTCTAAGGGGAGAGGATGTGTCATCTCAATAGCTGAACTTTATTAATGGGGTACTCCTTCTATTCCATTTGAGACTACTAGAATATAATTATTTCTTCAGTGCTTTTTTCAGAGTAGAGATAGGAAAGCTCTCTACTAACTGTTATTAACCCCTTCTAATATACAGTTCTAATATATGGGAATGATTAAGAATCTCCAGTGAGACCAGAAGAAAGGATCAGAGGAAGTTCATCCCTCTGTTTCTAGAACATTAATGAGGTAGGATAAAATATTAAGTTTCCTTCAAACACTTCATTCCTTTCTCACTTCACCCCAGAGTAAGAACAGCCTTAACGACACATGGAAGTGAAACTACTACACATGTTAAAATGTAGCCTGAGAAAGATGTTCTTTTATTGTTGATGATGGTTTTGTTTTACAACAGGTCACTTTGAAAGCATCTCAAAGAACCATTTAAGCTATAGTGACAAAATCTTGCATTAATTGTGCTGGGGATGATGCTAATATCAGAACTTTAAAGAGCACTTCTAAGTGGGAAGGAAAAATAGGTATCATGGTGAAATGTGGATGTGATTAAAACAACTGTGATAAATTAAACTTTTTACTTCAGATCATTCTAAATCATGATCATCATCACCATCATCATCGTTATAGTCACTATTTACTGAGCTTTGATTAGGTGCAAATCACCAAATTAGATTATGTTTATATGATTTAATTTCATTCTCAAAACATCCTAAATGTTGTCTATGACTAGCCTAGATTTTCAGATGAAAAAAAATCTAAATTTAGAGAGACTGACTTACCCAAAGTCACACTGCAAGTAAGTGGTAGAGCTAATAGTCAAACTCTGATCCCAGCTCTCATACCAGAAAACACTTATCTTTCTCAAAAGGTGTTTTGCTTGTTTGCTGGCATGTTTGTGTGAGAAGAGTTGTAATTTTACTCAAAATAATTTTAAAAATGTTGTAATAGAGTTGTAGTATCCCAAATAATGTCTAGAATGTTATAGTAATGTCCCAACAAAATATTTTTAAGTCAGAGATATATTTGGCCCTATTTTTCACTTAAGAGCAAGATTCTTTTTCTCTCAGGATCCAAATATTCTGTTGCTCAACCTGGATGTCTCTCAAAACTCAAACTCAACTGGTCCACGACGAGCCATTAATTTTCCTAATCCTGATCCAATGTCTTCTTCCTCCCTCCTTTTTTCTTCATTTTGGTTGAAGGAACCAACAAGTAATCTTCCACATGAGACACTTGAGAAACATTCCTAACTCTTCCTCATGGTGGTGGATACCTCACATACTGCATTTTTTCATTCCTATTTCTCTGGCCCCTTCGCAGGCCCGTTTTTGGCTTCTCCTTCCATACTCATTTCTTACATTATAGTGTTCTTCAGTTTTCAGAACTAATACCTCCCATTACCCCCAACAGACACCTAAATATTAACAGTTTAGCTTCCTTTCCAAACCTGCCTTTCTCCCAATGTTTAATGACTCTTCCATTCACAGTCAACCCAGAACTATGGCATCATTTTTAACTCTTTGCTCCTCCAATCCCTGTGTAAACACTCCTCCAATCCCTGTGTAAACATCCAAAAGCCCACAGTCCTGCTTCCTAATCCATTTCCTAAACACTGCCTTGTCTGTCCACCTCACATGTTCCTCCATCATCCATTCCACCCAACTTCTTCATACACGTGACTGCTCATTACTCTGGAGAGACTTCTCACAGGCTTGCACTTTCACTGTATTCCGTAAGCTTCCCCTACAGTGATTTCTGAAATTAAACTTAGTCTTTATTTACTTGACTTAAAGCATTTTCATGTTCTGCCTTTATTTTCAGGATAAAGACCAAACTCTGTAATTGGCTTAGCTCCATTGTGCTCTCACCTAATCTGTCTCTCCAGCCACACATTGAGCCTCTATCTCCTTGATCTCTAGAGCTTCCTCTATCTAGTTTTTGGAATACCTCAGCTTCCTCTCCACTCTGGCTTGTGTGTGTGTTCTACTAGGAACAGATTTTCTTGCCCAGATCTACTTCTCTTGAGAACTACTTTTCAACTTTAAATTTATCTACGATTTCCTCTAAGAAGACTTCTTAAGGTTTCTCTCTACCACCCTGGGATCATTTTTTCTGTTTGTCCTCTGTATGCAGTGCTTCCCCCTAAAATAGTTCTTTTTATACTCTCTTGTATGCTTCAAAAGTGTTAGGCATGTAGAAGATTCTCATTAAATGCAGCACCCCGCCCCCATTCTTTCCTCAGCAGAAATGGCATAAAGAGAAGAAGCAATTACCGGTTTGTTTATATGGAAATTTTGAGTGTTCCCAGACCCCGTAAATAACCTACCAAATCACACATAAAACCTAAAAACCACACTCACATGGAGTGAAAGCAGCAATGCTGCATGAGATACATACACAGCCCGTATAAAGTGGTCCCAGGGAAGGCATTTAGCCAGATCGCTTCCTGCTCCAGGACTGATACTTCCCACGATGAACGCATGTGCACTTTTGCGTTTTGTGATAAAAGAGGAAATACTTCTCAGATTTTTTTTAGTTAGGAAAACAGGTACTGATGCAGGTCTTTCATAACAGCAAAATGGCCTCATGTGAACTCCTGTTAAGCAAGATATAACCATAGGTGTTGAATAAGTGATGATGAATGAACAACTGAACGAAGACCAAGACTAGATTATGTTCAGGGCTATTTCACTCGTGGTTGGAGCTGGAGAGGGTGGGTGTACAAAAGTGTGCTGAGGAAGAGAAAGGGCAGACCACTCATTCTGCCATCCCATTCTCTGGATTCATGGCTCTCTAGAGGTCAATTTATAATGTGGAATATGGTTGTGAATTAAAACTAATCACCAGGAGTTGAAACACTTACAGAAAGTGCTGACCTCACATCTGAACACACTACTAAGGGTAGAATGTTATTGGAAGACCAGTTGCACACAGAGCTTTTTGGTGCCCCCTGGGGCAGACTGATCAGAGAACTCAGCACAGTCAACCCACAACCCAGCCTCCATAGCACAGATTTTAGAGAAAGGCCCACCCTTCCGGTGGTGTTCCCTCCATCTCATGGAGCACGTGTTCCGCTAGAGACCCAACTGCTCTGATCTCTGAGCAGCCTCACATCTCCCACACTGTAGAGTCGAACTGCTGAGATCCTGAGGTGTTTCGTACCAGGGAAGAGGCATTTCAGTTGCCAGTACCACGTTTCAGTCCATCCCAACCCCTGCCTGTGAGGCTAGAGGGAATCGAGAAAGCTTTACACCATCATGCCCCTTCCTGGCCTCAAAGCCTGGGAACCCTCTCAGGGAGCATGAAACACAACAAGAAAATTAAGGTCAATACAACAGAAGAGGAGGTGGAGGTGGGAGCAAGTGGTGGTAGGGTCCAATGGACAGTGGTGGAAACTTAGATATTTGGTGCTGGGCGTGGTGTGTTACATATTTGTCAAACAATGAACCTGCACATCCAAATATATTATTTTGTAAATCAAAGTTGCCTCGATAAAAATTAATTTATAGAAAGAGAGAAAATGATGGTCAAATCTTCAGCTCCTAGAGCTTGCTCCTTGGGCAACATTGTCATTTGGAAACCACGCCCAGGTTTTGGTCTTAAAACACTGCTTTGAGTTGTTCATGAGCTTATCAAACAATGATTCTCTAAAACAAATATCTAGACTAACAAGTTTGGCAGAAAAAGATGGAGTCATTATAGAACTTCAAACGTTAACTTAGAAGTAGAAACTGATGATTTTCTTGGGAAAAATTAACTGACCATCAAATGCTATGGAAAATTTCTTGGATAAGGCTTAGAATTGTCAAATGTGGTAATATGCAAAAATATTCTCCACTGGTCATTTTCTAGGCTCTAAATATTTAAAGCTTTCTCAAAGTTTTAGCAGTTTTGACGCTCAAATGATAAATGTACATATTGTGGATCATGCATTTTACAAGTTATTATTTCTTCTTTAAGTGAGTTTTACGACAGCATAATGCTAGGTGCTGTATCGTCACATAATCAGTACTAAAGGGAAATAATAAAACTATGAGCATAAATTGCAAGATACTGTTTCCATTAGCCAAAGTTAGGAGAATTTGAACAATAAAATCAAACTAAATAGATTTATACACAATGAACACATATATATTTATTTTACTGCAATACCATAAAAATTAAAATTCCAAACAAATGAAACAACTTGTGGTCATTTTTGGAAGTAACCAGGGCACCAATCTCTCACTATGGTTAAGAGGGAAAAAAAAAAAAAAAGACTATTTAAACTGACTTTCTTATATAAATTCTATTTCCAGTAATTTTTCAGATGTAAGTTTGATAATTGACTGCATATTCAATAATACAGATGTTACTGTTATCAGTAACTCATGCCCATAACGTTCTAGCATGCAGAGGTGAAGTGAGACAATATTTGAATTTTTTTTAATTTCAGTAAAAAAATAGATGAAACAAACGTTGCACAGTCTTGAAAATGTTGACCCTGGGAACTGTATTCTATGATTCATTTTACTATTCTCTCTACATGTGTCTTCATTTTAAAAATTTCAAAATAAAAAATTTTGAAAAAGAAATATTGGTTTTCTCAAGTATTAGTTGATAGCATTGTAGTTGGGCTTAAAATATACCATGTCGGGGACTTCCTATAACAGAGATACTCTCGGCTGGGTCTGCTCGTCTCCATTCCCCTGACTGTCTGTGGACTTCCATCCTGCCTCACTGAATGCAGTTCCCTCCTAACTGTCCTTACTAACTCAAATCTCACAGTCCAAGTGTTGTGACATGGTCCCCAACCAGGCACCAACCACAGGTGCTGAAAATCAATCAGAAAACACTAATGTAAGACAGGTCAAATAATCACAGAAAATAAAACTCAAACCAATGAGAAAAGACGACGTTCTAAGAGCCCAAATGTAGGCTTCTTGGGTTCCCTAGATGACCAGTGCGGGTGACTGTGGGACATTTCCAGCTACCATGACCTGTTTTCTAATACATAATAAACTCTTACCGATGATCAGATATTAGCTGCCCATAGGCGTCTCCATCTTCCTCTATTTTGTCTTTGCCTTAGTCTGAGTGCTGTAACAATGCCATAGATGGAGTGACTTATAAACAATAGAAACTTATTTTTCATATGAATCTCAGTCTAGGGAGATTTTCTCAACAAGCTGAATTTTCTAATTTTTCTTCAAATAAAATTTATCTTCCCAACAAATGTGAATTTTGAGGTAATTCTGAAGGGTATGAGTAGGAAGACCTTTAGAAATTAGGTGGCATGGCAATATGCTTTCTTCTAGGTAGGAGGGTTCAATAAAAAACACAAGAGTGGAAGAGTATGGAATTCTGAGAGAGCTGCAAAGAGTTGTGTGGCTCTGATATGTGGAGTATATTCATTATTTGTTATGAGGCAGGATGTGCAGTGAGCTTAGTAGAGGCAAAGATGGAAGCAGTGAAATCATTCACAATGAGACAGACAAGTACTGAGTGTGTACTACAGGGGATCAATAAGACATGGTCCCAGTGCTCAGATTCAAGTGCACATTATTCATTAGGCTGATGCTGGAAGGACAGGGAGTGCCTGCTCAGTGCTGTATCTAATATCAGTATTGACAAGAGGGTTCCTTTTGTTTCTCTTACCCCATTGTTTTCAGCACCTAGAAAATCTGAATATAAGAGGTGCTCCAAAAATAACTGCTGGATTAGAAAAGTCAAAAATCTTGTGTTTAAAGGAAAGTACATTTTTAATACATATGAACTTTGTGTGAGAGGTAATTAATATTTTAAAATAAGAGACATTTATAGCAAATGGGAGCAGGAATTAGCTAACCCATGTATCCTTAATTTATTTTGACAAAATAAAATGTGTAGATTATGGTATCATAACATGAAAAGATTGCCTAAAGCTAAATTCTTGTAAGGTGCTTAATGCAAATCATGTCTATCATTAAGTTAACATTTTGAAGCCAGGATGAGAGTTCTCTATAGATAATTTCATTATATATAGAATTCTGCCACTTTAATGGAACTAAAATTTTACTTGCGGTGCAATTAAAAGTGGCTTCATATCAGTCAGAATTTTCCTTTTTTCATAGTGTTTCTCAGACCACAATGAAAGACTTCAAGGTCTAGGGTCAGGGACAGGATGAATTAAAGGACATGAACAATGGCTGTTAAATGTTCATGCAAAAAGTGAGAATTCGTGAAGCAAATTCTTGCAGGTGAGAGGAAAAATAAAAGCAAATAAGCATGATACTAATGTCACTAAATTTGGAGTATATTTACTTTAAAAGAATATAGGGCAATCAGCTCTTTAAGTCCCAAAGAGGACATTTTTAGCTCTTAGTAAATGAGCTATTAGTAAATGTGCTATGATAGCAAAATTTCAAATGAATGGTAGGTGGGGGCTGAGTTGCTAGTGTAAAAGCAAGAAATCCCTGTGGCCTCAGGTATTGGACTATTGCCTCTGGTTGATATAGTGCAAAGACACAAGAAATGATCCAAAAAAAAAAAAATGTTTTAAAATACTTCCAAGAATGTGACAGATAAAATGTGTGGACTTCTACATCATAAGTTTTTAACTCAATCTGTTGGAAACTGGTTTTCCAATGGAAAAATCCTTAGTGAAACCTAAATAGAAAATGGATTCACATTTCCAATATTTGCTTTATAATCATTTTCACTAAATCTCTTGTATTGTTTGAAGCAAAAAAATCCCCACTTTTTACACTTGTGATTATTTCAACCAAATGTTTTCAAAATAACTCGAAAGCTAGTTGTTTATTATAATGTAATAGAAACTAATGCAGGTCTTCTAACTATATGACTGTTGTTAAAATGTATCAATTTAAAAAATTAAAGATTAGAAAGCTATATTTATTTGATAGATGTAATAAAACCCACTATGTGAAGCTTAATGTGTAGATATAATCTTATTGTTTATGAGAGCTACAAAATCTTTTTCATTAAATAACTGATCATTTCATTTTTAAAAAAACCAATTCAATTAAAGAAGATAGTCCAAACCAATTATTTTGCATTGGTGAAAGTTTGTTGCTTGTATATTCTCTTAAGATGTGCAGACAACTTTATTTCAACAGAAAAAGGTTATAGTATTTTAACCATATATGCAAATTATGTTATTTGTTCTTTTCCGATGAACGCATGAATATATAACATTTTATTTATTTACTTACAAATTTATGGAATTTCTCTGCCAGTAATAACACTAAGAAAAAAAGCTTAAAACAATTAGTAGTCAACTCCGTAACTAGTAGAAAATGTTCATGATGCCAAATAATAAAAATAGCCAAAAAATGTCATTTTAAGTTATTTCAGCTATTGAGACACCATGACAAAATTTTATTTAGTTGAATAATAAGTACGGTAGAATGAAAAGTGAAATAACCAGATAAAATAAAAATCAAGGTGCAAGGATACCCTTTTGTGCTAATAATTGAAAAAGAACAAATATCATTTGCGCAGATCTCGAATGCTTAGTTAGTAAAAGATATTTCTTCATTACTTCCATGAATAACTCTGAAAACTGAAAATGATGTAAATAATTACTTTAAAAACATTTTCAATAAGATTTCTCTCCAAATGTTTCCAATGTAAAGGGAAAATGCATACATATATAATAAGAAAGTTTTCTTATAGATATTAACAACTGAATAGATTTTGTATTAATATTTACGAAAAATCAAAGGTCAGAAAATGAAATAGCAAAAATGTGCTTCTTTCCAAATGCATTGTGTACTTGTTTGTGTTTGAGTATTCAAAGAACCCCCTCTGAATTTATTTCCAGTATTAAACCTTTGGATTTTTCTTCTTTTTGTTATTTAGTTTAAGAAACAGCGCATGTCTTTAGAGCTCTGGAACGGTGTAAATCATTACAGTGGTTTCACATTTTCATGGGATCAAGGAAACAACAGTAAGCTCATAAAACAGATACCACTAATTATGCAGAAGAGAAGCCATAAAGTTTCTGGGAGAAGCATGTTTTATATTCATGGACACGTCATTAAAAGTTTAAGACATGCTATCAAATTCTACATTTTAATACTATACCCAACAGCATTAAACCCTCCCAACAAGAAAATCAGATTGTTTAATGATCCTTTTTGTCACACTGGTTTTATATGTCTGCAGTTGAAGCAGATGTGGAATTTGTATTGCTGAACTTTTTATAAATCACTGGGCAATTAAAATTCATTTTGTCCTTTAAATCTAGTTTTGGGTGTTACTGTTTTTTAAAGTTTTGAATCATCTTCCAACATACATCTCTTCAATAAAGTATGTTTATTGAAGTCATAAGCCTTAATTCTAGATTCTACCTAGGTACTTGGAAATAATGATTCCAGTTTTCTTCAGAATATGGAAAAATCTAAAGGAGTATAATGATAAAAATAGTTTCCATTTTAAGTTCATTTCTAAAATGCAAATTAAAAGCAAAAATTAAATGAAATCAAATTTCACAAGGTACAGATGAATGCCGAAAAGGATTGTCCTATCACAGAGTCATCACTGAGAAGTCCAAGAACCATGCAAATATTAATTCTACAGACAGCAATTTTCAGAGATGTCCCTAGCTAGAACATCACAAGCATTTGTCAACACTGGCACACATATGTGAGTTGCAGTCTTTTGTCATTTGTTCACAAAGGGATTAAATGTACACTAATATCTTAATGTGTGGGCTATTTTTAAAAGTTTCCATTTGTACATAAGTAAATACTTTGCAGCTGAGCACACAACTTAAGCACATCCTCCATTCAGCTCTAGAATACACACTTTGCTTGAGTATGTTAATGGCAATTTTACATGCTGATAACTTCAAAGTTAATCTCAAAGTGAAAGTAAAATAGAATCATGGAAATTCAGAGATGATGCAAATGAAAGAAAAGAGTAAAGTCATTAGTTATAAGCACTAATCCATGAGAAAAGCAAAGCCATTGGAAAGATTTAAAATCATCAAGACAGATTTATGCCCCAGATCAGAGTCCCAAAGAACAGGACCAATCAGTTCTAGGACTTAGTGAGGGTTTGTTGCTGGAGCTGGGGAAGTCAGCCATGCCAATGGCTATCCGTGGGAAGACAGAACCCAGGCTGCTCTCTGGCTGCGGTTTCTTAGTCTGACTTCACTGTCATTTAATAATTTCCGTTTGATTTTTTCATGGCTCATAGTGGAATTCAAATGGTGACAGTGTATGGAGAAGATAATGGAACGATTTCTCGAGTTTTGCTTTTTTAGACTCACCAGTTCTTGACATTGTTTTGCATTTGAAAGCACCATAGGCCCATCAAAATGCACGTGGTGTGAGTCTAAACTGATCAGTATTGCAAACCACAGGATGTGCGCTATTTCTACAAAACTGCTTTGACAGAACTCAAATTTAGAGAAGGCAGATGAGTGGATGAGTGGATGAATAGATAGACAGACAGATACAGATAGCAGATTGATAAAAAGAAAAGTAGGTCATTATGATATGTCAATTCAACTTTCAATAAATCTGTATTTGATTTATACACACTTCAGCATTTACTAAATGTTACGCATTATTCTAAATACTTCCTTTGTGTGTGTGCGCATATACACACATGTATTTAATTCTCTTGACCTTTTAAGAGGTAGAAGCTATACTTGTCCCCATTTTATTGTGAGGATACTGAGGTGAAGTTTGAACTTCACCTTGTAAATGGAGGGACTGGGATTAAAAATTAGACAATTTAAAAAATTATTAGAGTGTGATGTAATCTCGGTCTATTTCACAAATCAAGTAGATATGTATGTGTGTGTGTTTATATATATATATATTCACACACAAATTATAGAGCCTTTAATTATCTAAAGATATTCTTACAACACACGCAGTTATGTTACTGACATTTAAGAGCCTGGATGTACCCCACTATCTGAATCTCCATTTGCAAGCAAATCCTCAGTGTTCGACCCCAAAGACACGCCGACTCTGGCACCAAATCCATTTAACTTGTAAACATGAAGAAATGCAGATTTGGTCCGTTGTGGGTAACAGATACGTAAATATTTTTAGTGAAATGACTGATAGACAAGCACAGAATTTCTCTACGCTTTCAGGAATCAACTCTTACAAATTTGGATCTGGCTTTCATTTAGGCACTGCAAGTGAAAGAGAACAAACTTAGAAGAAAATCGTGTGCTCATTTGCATCTCCCAGAATGGCTCGGTTCCCAAAGTTAGATCCAAATGTTGCTTCTCTGTCACTGACAGCTGCTCGATAAAAGCAACACTGATTTGATTTTTCTGCCGGGTCCATGATCCCTCTCTGTGCTCCTGATGAATAAATAATGCCACGATGCTGTGGAGTTGTGGACCTTGCCTTTCTTGGGAGCAGGCTGCATCTGCTTATTCTCAAGCATTCACGATCCTAAAGGAACAAGACACCAGAGGCCTGTGAATGAGAAGCCTTTGCAGACATACAAAGCCTCCGCTCCCGAATCCACCTTAACCAGCTTGGAGAAAAGAGCTTTTGGCACCAAGGCCTTCTTCAGGGAAGACTGATAATGATCACTAAAGACATACTAGGGGCTGCTGCCTCGCTCACTTCAAAGGCTTTCTCTCTTAATCAACATTAAATCATCATTTTGCCAGGGATATAAGGACAGCTGTACACAATCTATTTGTTTTAAAACAGATTACAGCCAGGTCCCGCTGCCAGAGCATAAACTTCTTCATGTTCCACGGGCTTTAATATTTCTAAACTTGCAACTTTTATTTCTAATGTGGACTCCCAAATTAGCATCTGTAACTCAGCTTACAGGATCGCATCTTCCCACAAGAGGGGAGCTAATAGTGCTATTGAGTATCTAGGTAATTTCAACAACCACACGAAACAGACCTAAACCAAGTTTTTTAAAGCAAATCATCCCAATGTTTCAGGTTAAAAACGATGTGATCTCAACTCGATACATCCTTTCTCTTTTTTTTTTTTTCCTGGAAGAGGTAGATCAAAATGTCCTACAATTTTTAACCTTTGTTTCGTTCCAGTGATATTGGCAATCCTACGTCCTCATCTCCTCCTGGTTAAGTCAAGAACAACCATTAAGGCATTTTATTACCTAATTGAAGAAACTAATTTTCTTTTTTAAAATAAGAGGAAATTATTCAGACCCCTTAAATTTCACCCTTGTCAATTTTTCCAGTTTTATGCAAAAGGATACTAAGCTACAATACCTAAAGGCAAACAATGATCATCACATTGAAATTATATAGCCAGTAGATGCAATTAAGTAGAAATTATTTTCATTAAGTATCTGCTGCATGGAATTATAGTCAACTAATACAGGGTCCTTGCTTAGTTAAATTTGGTTCAAAATAACATCATTAACAATATGAGCAATTATATAACTAGAGAATGTTCATGCTTGATAATATTTGGGGTTTTTTTTTGGTAGTTTTTGCTTGTTGGTAATTTATTGAGTCGTCACCTTAATTGTGCTGATTACTGAATGAAGCAACAGATTTTTTTTTTACTAATATTTTGTGTTAGATGAAGATTTCTTTTGGTCCTATAATTCTAGCATCTTTTGCTAGCAACATATTTTAAAATCTTATACACTTCTGTTAGGAATGTAGAAAGCAAAACAATAAATGTGGATTAGAATTTTCTTTCTTAAGACATAGGCCAGGAGATGTTGCTTGATGATGCTACAGAATCTTTAGGTTAACAAAATCCTTCTTTACTAAGTTAATTGGTTTAATTATAGTTGATATTATGTTGTCACTGATACGGGCTTTGAATGTTTATCGGAGAGGTCCATTAAATTTCCATGGTTTCCCATTGTCAAGAGGAGTTTTATAAATGAAAAGCTGAATGAAAAAAATGAAGACCCACAGAATTAGGAGAAACTAAAACCCTCAGGTGGGTGAGTACCTCTTTTCTTCTATTTGTATTAGAAAGAGTGAGTGATGATTGCCTATAACAGGTTGAGGATACCAGGACCCTCCCTCCAAGATTAAACACAGTCTGGAACTCCGACCTCCACCCAACCACATGTCCTACACAGGGAGAAACCCACGAATGGAGCCACAGTCAACAATTTATCACAGCTAAGCCACCTTCACGCTGAAGTTTTTCAGCCTCCTGACATAGTTGAGTGCTGACAAATTTGATAAATAGTTTAGAAAAAATTCGATAGGACTCCTGTATCAAGGCTATTCTGATACAACTCTGCAATGGATGAAATGAGATCTCTAATGTAGTTCAGGAGTTCTAGAAATGACTACTCATTTTATCTTCTGTGTTCTTTTCCTTCTCTCTTCTCAAGCCTTCAGACCTCTTGATGAAATTCCTAACCGCTTCTACTTAATTCCAGGCTCCTGAGACAGTCAAAAATGGTTCAGCAAAATTGGCGATGGAATGCATAGGTGCTAGAATCTCTTGTACTAGCCAAGTTCAAATGCTGGTTCTACCACTCTCCAGTGATGTACCATGGAGATGTTATTTAAATTTTCTGATATTTAATAGTCCCGACATGTAGATAACTGTGAAAATGAAATGAGGAAATGTGTAGAAATATATATGTCAAATGCATAGTCAGATACTTGGTACATAGCAAATGCGCAACAAATATTAAAATGTAACTAGTACCATTTCATGTCAAATACCATTCAGATCTGTGAAGGCATAGCATAAAAGCTAAAAAGTAAATATGATTCATTATTGAGTGATAGTATTCTGTTACACTCATTGGCATAACACCATTAAAGGATATTAAGTACAGTTTGCTTTCCTAAACAAAGATGAGTATGACTCCAAATAGCAGATAACTAGGATCAGTCATAATTGAGAAAGAGGAGGAATTTACTTTTTAGGTTGATTTATGTAATGGTTGTAAGTGGCTGTCTCTAGAATTCCTGAAAACACATCCAACTCCAAAGTGAAGCAATGGAAATCTTTTGATTTCTGCATTCCACAAACCATCATCAAAGTGTTCATTTAGTCTAAATGCCTGTTTCATCATTTCTAGAGGTTTTATCCTTAAGTTCAAGAATTCATATCACCAGTGGAATTTTTTCCATCAGAGTGAAATATCTCGGTTTCAACACTGAGGAAACACATGCAAGCATTTTATGGCTGGACTTAAAACTGCTCAGGCCTGAAGTAAGAGTTTAACATGTTATGTGATGCAAACATTTATTTTTTCTCTTTTCTGCAGATTCCTAATCAGAATTTTTGTCTTCGTTATTTGCCTTTGCAATGGTATTTTATTCTCATCTTATAATGTTTCCTTTTTTTCGAAATGAATTTCCATCATTTTACATATTTTCGCTGCCAAAGTTGCACAAAGTGGAAGGTATTGTCTTGAAATACTGAGATAGCAGCATACTGAATATTGAAATAAGGGAAATAACAGGTAACTGAAATACTAACAAAAGATTTGTTAGAGCCCCTAAAACATAAAAATCTGTTTATACTAGGATAGGGAAATAATTAACAAAAACAATTATTTAAAAGAAACTCACCGAAGTAACCAGAATAGGGGGGAAAGTCCTTCTAATATACAAGCGTGTTAGAGCTGATTTGAAGAAATCAAACATTAACTGAACCATAAAATAAACTTTATGTCATGTCTTTTCAAGGAGAATTATTGATTCTAAGGTATGATAAAGGTTATATTAAACTTCAAAAATTATCCAGGTAGGATAACTAATATACATAACTGATATACTAATATATAATAACAGCCTGTCATTATATTAGAGATGCATTATGGGGTGTTATCATTAGGACAGCTTTATTTTAGATGGTTAGACTTCTTAAAGTAAGGCTAAATTTCTATTCTTTGAGGCAAAGCAAGCTAAGCAGGTGATAAATCTGGGACCAATTGCTTCTTCTGCTCCTTCCCTTCTTCATCTTAGGTTGTGTTTGCATGGGTGCATGGCGCCCCTGCTGACCCCAGCTACTCTACAGGACTCTGTTCTTCCTTGTTCTGAGTCTGTCATGAGTGTCCCTTCCATCAAAGTGTATCTTACAACTGTCATCTGCTTATAACCACCTGGGAAAGTCCTAAGAATTCCATTCATGATTAATGTTACTTGTTGATACAGTAGTTGAACTAATATATAGCTAAATATTTTATGATTCTATGTTTTGATGTTACCATTTCCAAATATTCAGATGTGATTGCTTAATGATGAATCATTTCAAAAGAATAACAATGACTGACATCTTTCTGAACCTTCATGTAAGAAAGCACCGAGCTCACCTTCACATGGTACTATGAGATTGATCTCCTGAGACAGTTTTTGCTACACTGCATGACTTTGTTCTCAGCAGCTGCTATGACTCCTTAGAATATTCTTCATGTAAAAGAAACTATATGAAAGAAATAAATTCAAGATTGTTTGCCTTCTTAAAATGGAAGATGGAATTTTCGCAGATTTTGAATACTATAGGAGAGAGGAATATATTTAAGTAGAAAGATGGTTTATTACTAAAGGTTTTCTAAGCTTTCAATTTATTAAATGCTTATTCGTAGATGAGAAAATATAATTAAAACTGTACATGTAACTTGATTAGCAACATAAATTATGTCCATGCAAAGGGAAGAATTAGAACAATTATTCAAAAGAAGGGTCTTCCCAAAGGGCTCATTTTTATGAAGGAGCTATAAAATTAAGGCTAAATAATATTCTAGCTTGAATGATGTGGATAATTGGTTCAATTCTCTGATTTATTTTGCAAAGGTAGTTTTCATCAGAATGATAAAATTATATCTATTATAAAGGGAACTCAAAAGACTGAGCCACTCAGGTCCAAAAATTGAAAGCAAAGCCAAATGTTTACTCGAAATCAAACCCAGAACTTCTTTTGAAATTCACTGAAAGAGCAATCATTTCCAATGTCTTTTCACCTTCTGGTATGAGATAGAAGTCAAACTGGAAATACTGAAACGCTTTAAGAAAGGCAGTAAAACAAAAACAAGCCTTCTTATAAGACTTCCAGATGAAAGAGTTTTGAATAAGCATTTAATCATGTAGATCCTGGTTCAAGCCAAGCTGAACCTCAAAGCTTTACCTGTGCTCATTATTTAGAATTCCCCAAGAAATGGAAGGCATCGCATCTATGGGAACATTGACGATGAAATGATTTTCGTAAGGAAATCGAAATGCTTCTATTAAGCTCGTAGTCGTCATCCATCTGGCAAAAGAGACCAACAGAAGACAGCATGTTTGGCCAGGCTGCTTGGAGGTAGCTTTATTTTCAAATTCTGCTCTCAACATCTGAGTCTTTTTAGGTTTGCCTAGGATTTTAAGTCTTTATGAATGCACGAGCAAATTTTCCTAGCTGATTTTTAACTTCTCTAGAATGTGGGTCATAGAAGACTATTTTGGTAAAAAAAAATTTATTTTGGAAAGCAAGTTGTATAGAAAGAATGCGGCAAGGATTATGCATATTAAGGATTATGCAAATTAAATCAATTTGGTACCTACAAATAGCTCAGAAAACACAATTGATGAATCCATTTAAGTGAGTGTCATGAATAAATGAAGACTGTCACTCTCCAAAGTTGTTTTTCAACGTGGAGCACTTTGCAATTGATGAGACGTTTGACTGACTGCCACACTGGCAAAGCAGTCTTGTAAAAGCCATGTTTTCTACTCAGATGTGAAGATAGAACTAATCATCAGAGCGGGGGGGGGGGGACAAAATCAGGAATTTTCCTGCAAGCAGAATGATCTTCTAGAACAACAGGTCAGCTCCTGACATCTGCAGGATCTCTGGAAATTCTAAACTGAATTAATGGCACCACCAAGAAGTGGCCCTGACAGAATCTGGCATAATTACGAGATGATTTGATTTCCTCTTCCTTTTAGAAGTGGGCAGACCCTCTTCTCCAGGACAGGATCGCCACGCACACTGTACGTAGACCCTGAAAAATCATGCCGACCGCTGTCACATGAAAGAATTTACAAAGTTACATTTCCACGCTGTTTTGGCTTCCTTCACATCCTGACAATAACCAGACTATATATTTCACTTGTTCTGAAGTCATATATAAATAATAGAATGATATAAAGAATAAAACAAACTGCTTTCCAAAAGCAGAGTCTATAAATCACACGGGACAGCAAGTTTTGCTTCCAAAACATGTCCCCTCTCTCTGGATGCCAGTAATATCTCCCACGAAAGAGTCACTGAAAATTGAAAGCAAAGCCTTTGCAAATGACTTTGGATAAGGATGGCTAATCTTATAAAAGATAATTACTGAAAGGAGAAGAAAAAATAGAGATGAAGGAATATGATTTCAAGGAGTTTATCATAATCATAGATGGAGTTGATAGCGCCTCCCAAAAGGGGGAGAGGTGGGGCTTTTAAACAGGTAGTAGGAAAAGGACTCTTATAAGAGAACCAGAAATGGGGGGCATGAAATCGTGTTACTTGTCTGCTGGGCACCTGCACGGAGTCACTGGGAGGACTGGAGACTGGCGGTTCAGGTGCTGGTGGTTACTGTCTTCATTAAACTCTTTCATGGAAATATAGTGCACACATGAAATGCGCACATCCTAAGTCTGCAGTCCAGTGAGCTTTTATAAGGAAATATTCAAATTATTCCACCCACGTTAAGAACTAGATCATCACCTGCATCTTAGAACACCCCTAGTGACCTCTAAGTTGTCGCCCTCTCCTCTTCAGACACCATGAATTGTCTGGTTTAGAAGCCTATGTTAATGAAATTGAGCAGCATATACTCTTGGCTCTCTCTTACTTTGGCTCAATATCACTTTTGTGAGATTTGTAGGAGTGCGGAATCTCTCAGATCCGTGTTCTTTTTCGTTGTGGTAGAGTATTCTGCACCATAATGCAATTAGCTGTGCTCCTACTGATGGGCATTTAGTTCATTTCCAGTCTTGTGCTGTTTCAATGAATGTGTTCTAAATATGCTCATACGGTACACCCTGGTCGAGTAGCAGTTTGGTTGGCTACCTCCAAAGGAGCACAATCCATGCATATCCCAAAGACCTGGGTTCCCATCTCAGGTCCAGAAGGGAGTAACCAATGTGAACAACTAAATAAAAAGAAATTAAAATGCTTCTTCCTCCCCTCTCTTCCTGTCCCCTTGTCTAGTCACCTTCATTCCTTCCTGTACCTTTCCTTTAAAATAAAGCAAGGAAGGGGTGTGTGTGTGTGTGTGTGTGTGTGTGTGTGTGTGTGTGTGTGTGAGAGAGAGAGAGAGAGAGAGAGAGAGAGAGAGAGAGAGAGAGAGAGAGAGAGAGAGAAAGGAAGAAAGAAAGAAAATCATGTGTATCTTTTGCTGCACATTTTCACTGCATTTCTGTTGCGGGCAGCCCTGGAAGTGGCATCTCTGGGTCATAAGAGATGCACCTCTTCAAGTTGACTGCATAATACGGAACCATTTCAAACTGATCCTGCCAATGCTGTGCCTCACCTGCACCCGATGAGCATTCCTCTGCCTCCACATCTTCACCAACACTTGAAGTTGTCTTTTTCCTTTTAGCCATTTTAGTAGTGTGCGGTGTCTACTCTGTGGCTTTTCCGATGATGGATGAGGCTGTACAGCTCTGGGTATTGTCCAGGTGGATATCCTTCTTTGTAAGGCATCTGTTCGAGTCTTTTCATGGTTTAATTTTGCTCACATTATTTCACTTTCCTCTCCTTAAAGGTGAGGTATATATTAGTGGAAGACCTGCTCAGAGCAGACTTGTGCCAAATCACTTATTATTGCTCATTCAGTATTCACAGTTCTACCAGGTGGGTAAAGAATTCACCCCCATCCTGGTTTCTTCTATTTATTTTTTTTTAAATCAGCGAGACTGTTAAGTTTCAGAGAGGGCAGGAAACTGAGCAGTGCGACACAGCTCAAAACCACCAAAGCTGCGATGCAAAGCCAGATCTTCTCTAAGTTGATTAACTTTCTACCTGAAGTACTGAATCTTGACAAAATTGTGATAATCAGGGGAATAAACTTTAATTCGCAATATTGATTACTCAAAGGAAAATATTTTAGAAGCATATTTGCATTTATTCTCACATATCTTTGGAACAATTAATACCCCAGGAAGACAGAATTGAGGCAAAATAGTGAAGTACTAGCGAAGCAAGTCTTACAAAGCTGTAGAATAGAATTACAGACATTCAGAAGCAAGGGATGCTTGGTCATTCACGTGTGTGTGCACTTCTATGTGTGTATGTGTGCATGTGTATATGCATGTTCACATGTGCATATATGCATCTATTGTCGTTACTTACTCAAGTCCGTGGAAAGGGTGAGCAAAATTGTAAACATATGTCTATATGCTGCTCATCGTTTCCACAGACTTGAGTAATGACCACATTCTACAAATCCCTAAGTTAAATTCATGACCACAAAGTTTCTTCACATTTCACCTACAAAACGTACAAAACGTTCCTGGTAAAAGCACGTTTTATTCCAGTATTCTGTTGAGTGAACTTGTTCATCTAGGTTTCCCAGGCCTTTTAGGAAATTTCAAGCACAAAGAACTTATTCAACTTAGATGATGTTTAAACTAAGAAAGAGAAAAGCGGCGGAAAGGGAATCTGTCATGGCATAGGAGTGAAAGCAGTTGACAGGTCACGTATATGGTGGTCTATGAAGAGATTACCTAGTTATAGAACTTTTATCATGCACATTATTGTCACCATCATGCTATCTGTCTGCTTCGAACAGGGTTCAAACTGGTCCCAAAGCTTCCTGTTAACACCAAGCAAAGCAGTTGCACTGGTTGAGCCATCAGCACATCGTGAATCTGCTGGATGTGGAGACTGTCTGCACCATAAAGACCGATTATAAAAATTGTAGATCACAATGTTAAATTGCTAAATGCTTTTTTTTCTTTCACAAATTAGTACTGATTTTCATTTATATGATAAGCATTCCATAAGTCCTGTATTATGTAACTGGATTTGTTATTCATTTTAATGTGAATTCGTTAATCCAAAGCCCACAGCGATGCCCAACTAATTGCTCTGAACTGGAGAGGAGAGGTGGCTTCTCATCTTGCTGAGCTTTTACCTCCTTGGTTTCTGTGTGCCTCCCAGTGAATGAAGGGCACAGATTTGGTACCTCTAATGACCTTCCCATTGAAAACCTATCATCAGTCAGTCTATAGTCCTGTTGCTGCCAGTCCTGGGGGAAAACAATCAAAAGCAAGACAGCAAGTATGACATCAGAGAGTGCATGGCTTGGCTTGTTTTTCCATCACGAGTATCTAAGTATAAAATCCTGGCTCTGCTCCTTTCTAGCTTGGTGACTGTGGGCAACTATCCCAAGCACTAAAGAATCTATCTAATGGAGAAATGACCTTTGGTGCATTGTTGGACATCCTGGTGAAAGAAATAAGATTTAAGTGAAAGGGAAAAGAGACAACTGGCATGCTTAGAAGTCTTTCCCAAATTCTCTAAGCAACTTCTCTTGACACATAAATAATCCCTCCTCTCTACAGATGTATTTAAAGTTACTTTTTGTTTTTCCAATATGAGATTGTCTTTCAGACAAGCTTATGTCTTTTTTTAAAGGAAAGTTGCAGGCAGGAATGAAGGCAAGCAGAGGCAGGCAGTTGAGAAGAGAGAGGAGGAAGAAATATTTTTTTAATTTATTTTAGTTGTTCATCCTGGTTGTTCACACTGACCCCTGGATGTGAACCGAGAACCTTGGAACATGTGTGGACTGTGCCCACCCTCTACTCCACCAGGGTGAGACAAAGCCCAGTTTTCTTTATTGTTTGATATTCACATTCAAATTTTAACCAGTATGTATATGAGCGTGCACTTGATGCTTGTGTGACTTTTAGAACTAGGTGGTATGTTTCCTACACTAACAACTTTTTAGGAGCATTTCTTGCATGCTTCAAGCAAATGATATATATCCCTCATCTGCAAAATGAGAAGAATAATGCTACCTTTTTCCTGAGATTCTTATAAGCATTAAATGAACTAGCTTTTTCTAACATACTTAGAACACTGCCTGGCACCTAGTAAGAATAATGTAATTATTTGTTAGATGAAAGTACAGTGTTTTTGTTGTAATTTATTTTTTCATATGTTGATTTCTTTTTTCACCAAATTTTCCTTAGGGGGAGAATACTGTGCCTTAGTCATTTGTCTTTCTTGCAAGAAGACCAGACCAGATGGAAGGGAAGAAAGAAAATAATCCTTTATTGAAAAGTTCCAAGGAACCAAGCAGTGCACTAGCTGCTTTAAAAATAAATTTTCCTATTAGTCTTCCAAAGAACCCTATGATTTCGGTAAGATTCTCTGTGTTTCAAAAATGGGAAAAAAAAACAAAAAAAACAAAAAAAAAACCATTAGACAAGACCAAAGAAATTTTCATGCCAATGAGGCACCACAGTGGTGCCAAAAAAAAAAAAAAAAATTTAAAAATTGGCCTTTCACATACTTTTTATTGCTCAAGCTGATTGCTCACAATCTCTGGGTGTGAAATGTGCTGAAATCAGTGGTAGCAAAGATAGCTCTCCCCACTCAGTTCAATGCCACTGTCTGTCTCTCTGCTGACTTCCTGTCCAACTGCATCTTCTTATCAGAATGGTCTTATTTTGTGGTAGACTCAGTGTGACCCCACTGGCACTCGGTAACCATAACAAGTGGCATTTCTGAAGCTGGATGCTCAGCAAGATACTAATAGACATCCTCTGAAAAATCAGTTCTGAGATGAAAAATGTTTGCTAAATACTAGATTCGACAAAGTCACACAGGTCGCTTTGCTGCTCCACTTCCCAGAATGTTGGCGATCTCAATATTGGCCAAGTGTCTCCTTGTAGGTTATGGAGTGTGCGACTGTGCCAAAATGTATTTTATTACAGGATTTCAACAAATTCTACCCATTAACATCTCACAGGCTACTGGTGTTCAACAGACCATGGTTTAGAAAATTCTACCTTTTTAAAAACAGACCAGACACAATGAGGAAGCACATAAAAGTTGAGAACAAGCTGACACAAATAGCAGACAATCTAGAGGAACCTACAAGCCAAAAATAGTGTTTTAATAGAGACACTTATCAAAGGAGTGTTCATGGCCAGGGGGTAGGACCACACCCAGTTCCTTGTAGAATCTCAGTGAAAACATGTTGAATAACGAATGGATGACTGAGCCAGTTAGTCTGTTTAAAGAAATCATACCACTCTTTCCTTTTTTGCATCTTATGTGCAATGAAAGTACAACAAGGAAGGTGGAAGAAGTGACAGAATACTTCAAAATGTCGGTGTCTCTACTGAAATTAAGTTACTTACACAAAAAGAGTTTTAAGGTTGGCTGCCCATCTGTTTAACAAATATTTAAAGAAGGAGTAAAGAGAAACTCAGAATAAGCCAGAAGAAGATGGTTTGTCAAAGGGACTTTACTACAGAGCCGAGGAACAAGGCCTTTGAGAATAAAGATCGCACATGTGTGAACACTTTAGAGCACAAACATCCTCACACCAATCTCAAACACCCTGCAGGAAAATGTCCTGACTCTACCAAGGTGAAATATTCAAATATTTTCACTACCCATCTCTGTGAAGCAGGTATTACTGAAGTAGAATATGTATCACATGGGGAGCTTTTGACATGGTCTTCACTGATAAGCCACAAGTATGTCCAACTCATTTTGGACAAGATATAAGAGAAAGGAGGATGAAGAGAAAAAAAATCATGTGGTCAGACTTGCAAATTACATTTTTGTAATATTTCTCTTTTTCTTGATTCCTTCACAATCCTTTTTCTTTTTAAGAGGGGACAGGAGGAAGGAAGGAAGGGAGGAAGGAAGGAAAGAAAGGAAGGGAGGAGAAGGGAGAGAGAGAGAGAAAGGAAGAAAGGGAGGAAGGTAAGGAGGAAGCATTTTTATTTATTTTGTTTCCCCCACTGGCCGTGGGTTGAGAACCTGGGTCCTTGGGCTTTCCATGGTCCACACCTCAGCCATCGCACTCACCTAGGCCACAAAAGTGCTCTGCTCCACAAGTCTTTGATTCTCAGCTTCCTGCTCTGTTTTTCCTCCATAATCTCTTTTGGTTATTTCTCAACTTGGCCTTCCTTCTCTTACTAAGATGCTCTTAAAGGCGGTGGTTAGAGGTTTAAAAAAAAAAAAAAATTAGAAAAACAGAGAAATGGATCAGTTATTTCTGGTGAAAGATTTCCAGATGAACGTGAAGAGTGAAGACCTATTGTAGTAGAAACTACTTGCAGCAATATTCTGAGGCTGTGGAGCTTTAAAAACTCACAGCAGTACGTGCTGTCTTCTTTCTTATGTCATCGGTTCATATATCTAAATGTGGCTTGAGACAGACCTTTGGCACAATATGCCAGTTAAAACCAAGCTGCTCCTTTCTATACCTCATGCATGTTTTCTCTTTTTTTGCTTCATATGCAGCAAGGACCCACTACTTGAACAGGGTGCGGGCATTGGTTACCACCATTACAGAGAGAAAAGCAGTTGAGAGGGAGTAAGAATGTGAGTGCAAGTGCTTGGGTAAAATATAAAAGACTTTCCCGACTGCCTTGAGCTGCTCCATATGTTCCCATTGCTTAGAAGCAGAGACCTCAAGAGGAGCGACATAATCTTTGAATCCCATGTATAAATTTACTCCGTAAATTAAAATGTTGGCTTATGCTCCCCTGGTGTTTGAGAAGGTGAGTGATGACCTTGGTGGGAGTATGTTTGTGTAGAAATGTGTCATAAAAGATGATGTCTCGGCCCCAGAAATGCAAGGTCCAGGTTTAGTCATTTGTTAAAAAAAAAAAAAAAAAACACTTAAATATAACTAACACATCATGAGAGCAAGGTTCTTGCCAAATGTAACTTTCTTGTGAATCTGAAATGTCAGCTTTTACCTTTTTTTTTTTTTTTTTTTTTTTAAGGAATTGAGCCTTTTCCTTTCAAGGATTTCCTGCTGATTTTGATCATCTTAAAGTTATAAAACTGAGCAATTGAATTAGACATTTTTACTGATTATGACATTAAAACATATGTATTGATTATTTCCCTCTTGCATATTGGTTGAGCAATTGCAGGTTCAATTAGATGTGGAATTTGCCTCTGAAATGATTAGGCTTTGGCAGTTCAGATGTATCTGCTTACACTCTTGGGGGCTTGAACATTAAAAGGTTTGGTCATAGATTTCAGTGAAGCATTGTTCCCATCATTTGTAGTATTTGTTTACATTTTGTGTACTAAGTAAAATAAGTTAAGTTTATGCCACCTGTCCACAGAGCTCTTTGGCAAATCATATTGAAGGGAGAGCCACGAAGGCAAATATCAAAAACAAAGTGACTTCATTCGTGTACATTGCTTCCCAGAAAGTGGTTCTCATAATGTTCTGTTATTTTCCCATTAGCTAATCTTTATTTTTTTCAGGGAGAAGCAAAATCCAGATTTCAGGTTGACAAAAACTGCCATTTAAAAAAGTGAATTTAGCTTATGTTAGGATGTCACATATGCAGATAATGTGCTAGTTCAGAATCAGCTGTATTTCAGAAGTGTTCTGTACAGATTTTAAAAACTTAAAAGAAAAAACACTAATGATAAGAAAATGACTGAAAACATGATATGTACCTGAAATCTTTTATGCAAATTTTCCAGACATTCACTGAAGATCGTATCTTAGGTTTGCCAGGGAAAGTGTAGTTGATAAAGATTCACAGGGAAAGAGCTAAAATATTAATTTCTGCAGGGATGGAGGGAAATTGCTACTAAATTCTTTCCTACGTGTCACTTATCCTGTGTTTGTAAAGACTATGTAAAATTCTCAGGATATGAGCTGTGCATGTTAACACTGGAACATTTCATGTGAGCTTAATCCAGTAAATCATAAACGCTAATGCAAAATTCCAACAAGGAATACGTTCTGCTAAGATCGAAATTAACATTCACGAATTCAAGATGATACCCAGCAAATTCACTGGATTAAAATCCAACAGGCTTGTTTCTAACTTTAGTGACCACGTAATTACTGCCTTCCTTCTCTGGGTCATTGTTTATTAAGTGATGATGCTTTTTCATGAACATCTAAATAATGCATTTTAACTTACTTTGCTGATTGTCTCTGAAAATAAACTCAGCACTGTCTGCCTTATTTGGTCATAAATGCAGCTGTAAACTGTATTAGGAAAGACAAAGTCATGATATAATAGGTTAAGTCTTATTTATTGACACAAAACTTACTTCTAATTTTTTTTTTTTTTTAAGAAAAGATGCAGGTAGAAATGAAGGTGAGCAGGCAGGCAGGCAGGCAGGAAGAGAGAGGTGGAAGAAGAATTTTATTTTATTTTTACATAGTGGTCCACACTGGTTGTTCCCTCCCTCTCCCTCCCCGAGACTTGAACTCCTTCAGAGGCAATTACCTAACTGCCACTCCACCAAGAGGCACCAGTTTGTCTTTATTTTGTAGTAGACTTAGCTTAACACCACCAGTTGGAGTTATCTCTACTGAGAGTCTCTTCTCTAGGCAGTCATTTAATTTCTTTTTCCTCTTTTGTGAATGAGGTTAACTTTTTGTAAAACTTACTTGCTTTTACTATCTCTTGATGTTTTATCCACGGGTCAAATTCAAGATCTTAGATGTGGAAACAACCGCAAGAGGAGGCTTATTCCCCAAATACAAGAGCAGGCAGATACCCAACTGAGGCAAACCTCCCCGTGCCCACAAGAGAGCAAATAAATACCTGCTCACTCATTGTTCATTGCAACTATCTTTCAAGTTGCATGTCATGAAAATGAACTCCACCCCTAGACCTGTGCTTGTTACTTGGGGGTAGAAAAGATTCCAGTAACTGCGGGCAGTCTCTTGGCCCAAAACATAAGCAGCCTTCTCAATCACAGAGAAGAAAATTCTTGTGAAAGGATTCAAGATATAAAAGATAAGTAAACTAGAATTCTGTTAATAATTGTCTTGTGCTTTAGATACAAAATTAAAATGTAAAGTCTATGATGGTCATTCTTTGAACAACTGACTTCAGTGTTGGTCGCGTGCTGCAGGATGAATTAGAAAGAGGACCTTTAAGCACGGTCTTTACAAAATCAAAAACGCTATGAAATTAAGATAGAGCATCCAAAGGATTGATAGCAAGAAAAGCAAGTGGGAAGCAAATCTCTTTTCAATCATAATATATAGTGACTTGTTCATTCATTTTTATTTAACATTATATGTAGGAGATGTTTTGCATATGTCTAAACTCATCACTTAGTACATACTAAATACGGGAAGTTCTCTGTATTTCAATTATGCCTCAATAAAGTTACTTATTATATCTTTAAAGAAAAGGAATACATGTGGACTAATGCATCAAAAGAAGGAATTAAATGAGTTTGAAAGTGTTTGTCTTCAGATTATGGGACATGATAGTGAGGAAGGATGAGAAGGGTCTGGAAGACTCAGTCAGTTCTCCAGAAAGATGCAGTATTTATTAGCTGACACAACTTAAGTGCATAAACAAAATGAAAGAAATAGAAATGCATTCACGCCTTCTCATTTTCAATCATCTAAAAATAAATAAAGTAAAACTACGTGTTGGAATTTTGTTTCCCATTGTAAATGATTCCAGTGTGAAAATACAGAAGGTTTCCAGCAACAATTTAAAAGGGGGAAAAAAAAATCAAAACAATAGCTTGCTTTCACTTTCAAATACTGATATAATGATTAATAAGGTGAGGTCCAACATTAAAGAGGCAGAAAAGTTGAAATATTTTCTTTTCTTGCCCATTTTCTTCCTCACGCTGTATCCTCCAATTATCCTTCTCCTATTGTCTTTTAAAGTGAAGTTCATTTTTTGAACATTCTTGAACCCTTTTGATCAGGGGCTCATTGCCATGGTAACAGCCCAGCCGTTGGTTTCCATAGAATCTCTGCAGATAGGAACTGTGGCACTTTTGCATTCTGTTGGAAACCTTAACTGACCTCCATGCATTCAGTATTTCCTGAGTTAAAGGTGAAAGCTAGCAGCAGAACTTGGCCATTTATTGAAAACATCAAGTCTTGTATTCAGCTTTAGGAAAACATTCCTTTCCTTCTTTTTAGAAAAGATAAAACTGCTGGTTATGAGTAGAGGGCCAGGACCTACTATCAGATAATCAGATTACTGAATGTTCTACCCTGCTCTAGTCAACAATAAGAATAGTTAATAATAATACATAATCCTTCGTCAAAACTGAAAGGCGGCAAGGTCTTGATACAAAGTTTTTTGTGTGCTTCAACTGATAAAGACTGATATTTTACATTGACTAAAAACATTATTACCTGTGATATCATTTTTTCATTTCTATTTTTTATCATTCCTTTCACTTATGCTACCATAGCCCTACCTTAAATGGTTGTGTTTATCAATATTTTGTTGTCTTTGGGGAGGGGTCTATGTTAGGCATTTAATATGGAGAATCTTTGGTTATATCCATGATTAAGGAAAAGCCTGATCACTGCTTCACAAAACTTGTTCTTGGAACAGAAAAATGCACAATAAATGCTGACTGGCAGAAGAGGCAATTCAAGAAACCAGGTAAATGTCAAGTTGAGAAAATGAAATGCTAACCTGGACATAACCATACTCCAGCCACTCTCCTCACAACGAAACCACTTAGTTATTGTGACTAGCACTGCAGTGAACATAGGGTGCCTGTATCTTTTTTAATTAGCGTTTTCATGTTCTGTGGATAAATACCCAGAAGTGGAATAGCCAATAGTCAATATGTGGAAACAACCTATATGCCCATCAACAGAGGCGTGGATAAAGAAACTGTGGAACATGCATAATGGAATACTCGTCTATGAAGAAGATGCAATCCTGTCATTTTCAACAACACGGATGGAGCTGGAAGGAATTATACTAAGTGAAATAAGTCAAAAGGAGAAAGACAAGCACTAAATGGTGTCACTCATATGCGGAATATAGAGAACCAAATCAAATGGACAAGCAAAACAAAAACCAGTTTTTTCACTACAGATAACAAAATGGTGGTTACCAGAGGGAAAAGGAAATGATCAAGGGTGTGACAGTGGATGGAGACTAGACCTGTGGCGATGATGGTGATCTCATGTATATAAATGTTGAATTAGAGAGCTGTACACCTGAAACGTAAATAACCTTATCCACCAATATTTCTGCCATTAAAAAAAAGTATTTTACAAAAGAGTAAACAAAACCACACTCTCGGTTTCAGTATCCCTGAGTGCCCCTTTCATTTATTTTGTTTGTTTTCTTTTTAAAGAAGAAAGAAGCGGCAGAAATGACGGCAAGGAGGCAGGCAGGCAGGCAGAGTGAGAGAAGAGAAAGAAGCATTATTTAGCTGGTTGTTGTTGTTGTTCTTCTTTTTTTTTTGGATGTTCCCCTTAGGCCTGGGTCCCAAACACTGTCCTTGGGCTTTATGTGGACTACACAGAAGCTGCTGACTTAACACCTAAGCCACCAGGCTGCACTCCTTGCAGTTTTCTTATCCATAATCTTACCACTGGTGAACAATTCAAAGCAGAGAGACTGAAAAAAGTCAGACTTTTCCTAAGCAAGTCAAACTCTCTTTTCGAAGCCTGCCTTTTCTTTCATTCTTGCTCCGACTATAGTAAAGTTTGCTTTCTCTCTGTTAAGTAGGAAAACCAGAGCACATGGAAGAGGGATGGGGTAGCTGGCATGGCAATCTCCAGGCCAGGGCTGCACGATGAAAACTAGATTCAGCTTTATCCGGAGAACCCAGCCTTTATCTGTGCGACGCCATGCTTTCTATTGATCTGGGCTTAAGATTGGAAAATACATTTTATGTCCTCAAAAAAGAGGACAGAGTTAAGTCTGGGTCTCCTCAGTCAACTAAAAGCAACCACCTTCTGCAGGAAATCTCCAGGAACCCAGTGGCTCAGCCCAACGTGGCAGGAAGATGCCCGTGTGCTCCCTCGCCAGCCTCGAGTAAGGGGCGACACTCGTCCGTGTCCGTGGTTTTGCAGAAGCCCTATAAGAAGAGCAATTGGTCCCTGAATGCTTTTTGACCACTGAAGAAAACCCAGTCAGTCTAAAAATGGCAAAAAGCAAACAGTACACCTCCTCTAACGGGAAATTTCAAGATCCAGAAGTTGACTTAACCATAGAAAAGTCAAAAAAGTTAGACAACGATCTCTGGGAATTTTAAGTCTGTCTTTTCATTAGAAAGATATAAATTACGAACTCTTCTCTGTACTTAACAATTAACTATAACACATAATTTTTTTTTTCCTTCTTAGAAGCAGTACGATATTTTCCCCTTTGGCTCATCCTCCCCCGCGCACAGCGGAGCCGTCTTAAAACAGAAGCGCTCAGGTGTTCGAAGCACGCTGTGGTTTGCAAAAGTTGAATTCTCTTTTTACTTGATTCCTTTTATGCCAGCTTTAAAATATGATCGAAAGCAGAGTTTAAAATGTATTTAAAGGTTTATTTATCTAAGGTTTTGTTCTCTTTTTTAAGTTATCACTTGTGACCTAATGTAAAATGATAGTCTACATATCTGACATGTGAAATCCATCTCTGCTTAGCTTCTAAACATGCTGTTTCATAGAGATCTCACTATGAGCAAGCAGACACACCCTCTCCACATTCAGAAAGGGATTTAGAATCACAAGAAACCCAATGAGGTGGCAGTCTTTTAAAACGAGGTGTGTGGGGTAGGGGCGGGGGGTTTACTTCGATTTTTAAGAAACCTAATACGAAGTAATGAAGTCATGAAAAAAGCACATGCAGAAACGCCAGGACTTGAAACGGTAACTTAGTAAGTTACTTCTGGGAAAATGGTGATCTGGGATCAAGTCCCATATTCTTTAAATGACTGGATGTGTAAATACGATGAAAAGTCGAACTAATTAAATAATTGCTCATTTTGTGGAGCGATGCTAATGTGAAATGAAATGCAAATGTGAAATGAAAATAAAATATATTCCTTTGCAAGTGTTTAATTAAATCTTGACTATTTCAACAAATGAAGCTTAAAAGTATTTTTTTTTTTTAATTTCTATTATTCCTTTCAGAAGATATGTTATGGATACTGAAACTGAATTTTTGGTTCATGTTAGAAGATTGACACATGAATTTTTATTTTTAATTCTCAGCATGTGCTAATATAACTGATGAACACAATTTCCTTTTTCAAATCATTCATATCTTAAAAATTCTCCTTGCCTCAAGTTCTTTTTTTTTAACGAGGTGAGTATAGATAAACAAGCAACATTTAATGCCTGTTTCGCTGCCTAAAAATGTAATACATTTCACAGCTCTCTTCATTTACACGATCTCCCAGAAACCAGCTGAAATTTTCAGTAGGCAAACATGGTCATCAATAGCCCAGCTTCCATATTTTCAACTTCATTTTCTTTCATATTGTTTAGTGACATTCAGTTGATTATAAACATACAATCTGTGAGGACGGTTTTTGGACTGATGACACTATAAAAACTACATCACTTAGGAGTCTGAGACTCTGGTTTGGATTAGGAAATTCTTTTTTAGAACCGCTTTCGATGAGAAGCAGGAATGTCTCAACCTCTGACGGCAAATTGTGTCTTGAGTGCCTCGTAATTCAGCCCGGGTCTGCCGAAGAGCGGGGAGATTTTCTTAGAAAAATATTTTCCCATATTCATTCCTATAATATTCAAGAAGCAGTACCATTTCTATCTTATCCATAAGACAGAATTTTGTGTCTGAAGAAATCAAGTGAATATTAAGCTTAAAATGTCTAAATTGTGGTTCATCTAGACAAAGTGGAAAATTCATTCTGGGCGAGTAAGAAAGAATAGGGCTATTGTTTAACCTCCATTGTGCATCTCCAGAGATTAATTTGATTGATTGCTTCCCACTTTTTATTTTGAAAACTATCAAACCTTCAGATAGGTCAAAATAATACTGTAATGAGCACCAACACATCTGAGATTCATCCTTTTAAAGTATGTTGTCTCATTGGATTTTACTTTTCTCCTTGCTCTATATGTATACTTTTTTCATGTTTATTCATTTGAAGGTTACTGTCAATGTTATCCTTCAACCTTAGTGCTTCAGCCTACGTCACCTAAGAATAAGCTTTCTCTTACCAAACATATCATATCATAACACACCCAAAAAATTCATTACCTAAAATGTGGTTCTCTATGCTTTATTCATTTTTTAAATCTAGGATTTGGTCAAGAGTCGACCTGGTATTTTGTTGCTATTTCTCTAGATTCATTTAATTTTGAATGAGTTTTTTATTTAGCAAAGTGAAAATACACATTTGCAAAATGACTCAGTCTCTCGTGTATCATCAATTAATACTGGCAGCAAATAACTATGAAATCAACCTTAAAAACATGACCTTGTACCTAATATTTTTTTAAAAAATAAAAGATTTTATAATCACCTCACTAGAAAAATTCCCTCCAAATTCAACTCACCTCCAGCGCCGCGAGGTCATGAATAAGAGAGGCAAATATGAAAATAACCGGGTTCTTATACCACGTAGACCTCATGTAGGAACTCAGCATGTTGCATTGAACCCAAACTTGAACTGGTGTGCCCACCCAGTAAAAGTATTGGTGAAAATGCTGTAGTTAGTCGACAGAACGCATCGTCATTTTCATCGGCACCTCACTTTAAAAACACTGTCAATCTTCTCACAAAAACTTTAATGTCATTTGAACTTACTTAAATAACAGTATACTAAATTTTTGTTCTTTGTCACAATACTTTTCTTCCTTAGAGTACGCATTTGATGAAAAGCACATTTTTGATGTCAATAAGCTTACTGTCCATTATTCCTTTTGAGAGAAAAATCTTTACTTTATTAGGCATGCAATGCTCAAAAAGGATCCAAGTTAGCAATGCTGGGGTATTTCAAAATCTGTTATGTCTCGGAACACAGATGCATGAATCAAAGCACACGTCTTATCTGGGTACAACAAAATGTTTGCTTTGCTGTAGGGATTTGTGAACACATGTGGCGTCTTTAATACTTCTTTAAAACTAAGCACATACCTGGTAACAAATTGATAAGTTTGCAAGTTACTTTCTCAATGCGTGCCATATGCATATGAAATATTTTTGTTCACCCGAAATGCACTTCTTCATCAAAAGGAAAGGAACTACAATGGTGAGAAGCAAGATGTGGAAATATTATCATTTTCCTGTTTCTAATTTTTGTAAAACTCAGTCAATAGGAGATAGACTGGATTTCCAACGAGTAATGGACCCAGGCAGCAGTGTGTCCAGTTTGAGGGGTTTGTATCGCCACCTAGTGTCTAACTTTATAATGGACTTGTTTTTGAGCTTTATGTCCACAGTGGTCCAGTCTGGAGCAGACATGTTAAAAGGCATAAAGTAATTACAACGGTTTTCAGTCAAAGAATTCCCTAGTCTCCTTTTTTAAAATCACTCCACTGTTGTTATATAAACTGGTGAATTGTGAAAATATGTCCAAAATCCACCTATCAAAGAATAATACTTATGAAGATAATTATGTGTGATATGCAATAGTATGTATTTGACTCCAAAATTAATTTTAGTATTATTTTGGTATATCTAGTATAAATATTTAGAACATATGATCCCTGAGAAACAGAAATATTAATATCAGTCAACTTATTCCATTGATATTTTCTAGAAGTATCACTACTGATTTTTTTTTTCACTTTTTAAAGTTTGATAAATCAATCTAGTATGGCTCACACCTTTTCTATGCTCAGGCTTTTTCCACTTGATAATTAGGTTATTAGTTTAGAAGTTGAGTGACTTATTATATCACTATACAAACAACAGGCATTTCCCGGCTTAAGTACCCAGCAGTTCACAGAAATAAGAAACCCATGAACTGGACGTAACTAGCTTTTGATAGCGCAGTGAAAATGCTCTAGTGGAAAGTGACTGGAGACATGACTCAACATAACTATCAGGATTCAACCCAGCATACATTGGAAAAGTCACATACTGCTCATCTTTTTCACGTCACGGGCATATCACGCAGTAATGCAGTTTACATTGTCGAGGAGTGGTTTAAATTGGCACTTTATTGGTTTGCATTAGCATTGTCAAAGTACAGCTCCTTTCTTTTATGAACAGATATTTGCAGTTGGCATAGAGAGCATATTTTCTGCTATAATGGCCTGATAAAGATCAAGTTTTAGTAACTAAAGTTCTGTTTTAAAGTCAAGTTGCAGTTTTTAGCCATTCATTATATCTGGGTCTGAGGCAGCCAGAGTGGTATATGCAAGCGGTAACCACTCCTTCTTTGAACATAAACTGCAGTTTGGCTTTGGCAAAATTTCCACAGTTGAAGACTTACCTGTCTGTGAAGTCCTACATCATAGACATGGCTCCTCCAGTTAAATATTTTTTCCTTCATGTAATGGATACTGAGGAATGGAAAAGAAACAGCCAGAATAAAGTTATGCAAATTATATCTACATATATATTCCTGCATTATTTTCAAATAACAGCTTCACTCTCTGAATGAGAGACTCTGAGTCTTTAACAATGAAAAAAGGGGGTTATTTATTTTCTCAAAACTAACTTGTCTTACTCTATATCTTTTGTTATTTTATATTTTTCAAAAAGGGCAAGATATTCAAGGCTTATCATTTCCTCCAATTGTCAATTCATGGCAAAATCAGACCTGAGTCGTGACTCTTTCGGCTCTAGATGTCTGCAGTCCCCAGTATACTGACTAAAATATAACTATAAGATAGACTGGATAATTCTTCAGTAAATGTGTATGTATGAAAATGGTGGCAGAGAAGTGAAAGAACAAGTCTTATTGAAAGATGAAAAAGGAATAAAATGGAACCAATGCTTATTTTCATGCCAGGTGAGAAAAAGAAAATGCAAACAAACATACTTCAAGAGAAATGAATAGGATACTGCACATGAACTGTGGTAATAATTAGGTTTATGACTATTTCTGATGTTTCTGCTTTCTTGGTTTTATTTAGCAGCAAAGCAACTGTTTCCCAAGTTTTCTTAATCATGTGCTAACTCCTTTAAACCTATGCAATCACTTACTTGTCTGTGTCTCCTTTATGTCCCCTAAACCATGTAGAAAAAAATTCCCTTTGTAATTTTTTCTTTTCTTAAAGGGCAGAGGCCTTTTATTTATTTTATTGTTAAATTAATTTTATTGATAGGTCATTGCATTAACATTATGTAGACTTAAGATGTGTATCACTGTAAATTAACATCTGTATGTACTAGATCAATTTCACCACCACCATTCCAGTTCCTCCTGTACCCTACAATTGATTCCCTCTACCCAGTTTGCCTGTCCTCCTTCCCCTTTCCCTTTTTGGAAACTCTAATTTTAGTTTATTTTTGTTTGATTTAATTCATTTGTTTGCTTATTCTCTCTACAGACCATATATGAGTGACATCATTCTGTATCTGTCTTTCTCCTTCTGACTTATCTCACTAACCGTAATTCCCTCTAGGTCCATCCATATGGTTGCAAATGGCAGAATTTTATCTTTTTGATAGCTGTGTCGTATTCCACTGTGCATCTACACCACATCTTTATCCACTCCTCTGTCACAATTAGTTATTGTGAATAATGCTGCAAAAGAACATGTCAAAGGAATACACAAGAAGTCAGAAAAACAAGTCAATGAACTAAAAAACACTGACCCTTTCTTTATATGTCAGTATTATCAGTCTTGAAAATTCATAAGGGACAAGTGTGGGCTAAAGGGAAGCATGGAAAATTGCCAGCTTCTTTATGACATTGGTCTTCCTACCAGTACAAGAGGTCAGAAACTCAGAGAGGACTTGGAATCAGGCAGGGGGATCCAGGTCAAATCTTCAAAGTGCTCAGTCCTGTGTCATGATAGAGATCATTGTCCATGTTTCTAGAAGGACCATCACTATGGAAAAAGAGTGAGGATGGAATCCTGGTGACAGTAATTCACATATATTTATTTCTCCTATTAGACAGTGATTTGCATCCTAGTGGATTGCAACTGACATATGTATGTAGGGGTTCAGTAAATAATGAGCAGCGAAATTGGAAAACAGGAAAAAAGGGAAATTTCAAATGCTTTATGTGCAAAGATAAACCAAATGGCTTTGGGGAACTTTTGTATCTATATCAGGAGAACAAAAGCAACCTCAGACTATAAAGGTGTACATCAGTGGGATAAATTGTTACTAAAATATTCTAAATTAACTAATTTGAATTAATTCCACATACAAAAATTGTTGAAAAGTACAATAGAAATAGAAGGTAGCTCTCATGTTCTCAATCTGGGGACACGAGACAAAAATTTCCTAAAAGCAGAAGCAATGGAGGAGTGTCAATACAATCAAACAGATAATATACACTGACACAGTTCAAGGAATGGGATTATGGTAATGGGAATGGCCATCAAGATAGCCAGGAGTCTGATCCAAGCTGATCTTGAAAGTCATTCGAACGTGGCCCAGTGGGAGAGAGTTGGGAAGCCAGTACAGAAAAAGGGAGCGACTCAGATACTGATATTGATATTACCCTGGGGAGGCAACAGCGAACCCTGGCATCAGGAAAAATCCAGATAGTCAGATTAGTACATAGAATCTTAAGTGTGTTTTGTATATATAAATGTACAAACATATATGTATATATACTTGTGTGTACACATATATATATGTTTAAAACCTCTGTTGAACTCAATTTACTCGTGGATAAATGGTTAAAATTATGTCAAGATTCCAAGTCATTGTAGGATCAAAAGAGAAAATGTAGGTCAGATATTATGTCACATACCATTCACTACGTTTTTGCCCTTTCCTTCTGTTTTATTTTCTATGGAAGGTTGACATTCATTAAATTCGCCTCCAAAACTTAGACACTTTTAATTTTTTGACTAAGTAGATAACATATAATAAATGCTTTTATTGAGGGAAGGACTATCTGAACATGCTAAGTTATACTATAGTACTTTTCATGTGGTGTTACACATCTAATTTGCAGAATAAATGGATAAATGCATGAATAGATAGAAGAATGAATGAAAACAGTGGATGACTAAGAGTCAACCCAAGACTGTGAAATTTTGGGAGGCTGTGATGGTCTTGAGACTGTTGCCAAAATATGGAGATAAACTCCCCATTGGCTTATACCCTATCAAGCCAAAGGGATTCCAAAGAGTAGACAATAGCTTCATAGGTTACCAAAATTCTAAATCAGTATTTGTGAAAAGTACTTGCATGTGGATCTTTTTAAGGTAAAGGATTCATAGATCTCATTAGATTCTCAAAAGTTTCTGTGATTCCCAAAATATTAAGAGCCACTACCATTGACCTGGCTCAATCACTTAAGATACAACCTTCTCAGCAAACAGCAAACCACAGTTCATATCTTGCAATGGAACCCATATTTTATTCACCAATACCATCTTACAATAATTAATTACTCAAAGAAATATCTTCCAGATCAAATTCTATGTGAAAGTAAAAGTAAAAGCTGCTATCAAATACCAAATATATAAAATATTTCACTCTTGACCAGAAGAGTGAGAAAATGATAAAATAAATTCAAGGCATTATGCTGAAATTCAATGTGAATAGGTAATTTAAATTTAACTAAATACAATGCATCTTTCCATATATATCAGATATATGGAAAGCAAGCTAAACGATAGGAATGTAATTTAGACATGCATGGTAATTATCCCATGAGGTGATGAAGTAATGGGATGTGTGAAATAACAAGAGTCAACGAACATTTGTCAATTTTCTACTATGATTGAAGCTCTCCATATAAAAAAACTTTGAATTTAACACATTCCTGATCAAATGTTAAATTATATTATGTTGTACTGAATAAAGAAAATTTAATTTTAACAAAATATTTTTTCATTGCAAGTTGCGTTTTTATTTAAGTGTGAGATAGGGCTCTAATTCACTTTTCAACTTTTTTACTGTGAGTGAATTTACTTTATTTTTACTAAAAATTATGATTCTATTGAAGGAACATTGAATCATAACATGTTTAAAGTATGTATCATACAGATCAGCATCTGTATGTAACACATTTTTATCACCATCAGTTCAGTTCTTCCTTCACTATGTAATTGATGCCTTTTACCTAATTTGTCCACTTCTCTCCCTCTTTTCCTCTTGTAACTACTAATTTGATTTTATTGACTGTTTTTATTTGATTTAGTTCATTTATTTGCTTGGTTTCCCTATATACCACATGTGAGTGAAACTTTAAGGTATTTGTCTTTCTTCTGGCTTATCTCCCCAAGAAAATTCCCTCTAGGTCCATTCATGTTGCGACCAATAAGAACGTCATCCTTTTTGGTAGCTGAGTAGTATTCCATTAAGTAAATACACCACATCTTTATCCACTCATCTGCTGATGGGCACTTAGGTTGTTTCCAGCTTTTGGCTATTGTAAATAATGTGGCAATCCACATATAACTGTGACAATTAGAGTCATTGGCTTTTTAGAGTAAATACCCAGAAGTGGGGTAAATGGATCATATAGAATGTCCACCCTCAACTTTTTGTGGAATCTCCATATTAATTTCAATAGCAGTTGCACCAATTTATTCTTCTACCAACAGTACGTATGAGTTCCCTTTTCTCTGCTTCCTCACAAACACTTGTTTTTCATGTTTTGGGAAATAGTCATTCTCCCAGGTATGAAATGATGTCTCCCTGTTTTTTGATTTGCATTCCTTAATGCCAAGAGAGGTGGAACACATTTCCATCTGCTTGTTGGTCATCTGTGTATCTTTAGAGATGTGTCTATTAAGAGCTTCACTGGCAACTTCTAATGTGCCAGTTTTCTTAGTGCCTTTATTCAGTTGCTAAACAGTAATTTCTGTACCTTTATTTTTCTTCATCGTCAGCTTTTCAATGAATAATATGGCAAGTTTTTCCTACCTGAATACAGGTCCATACTGTTTCAAAGAAGAAGACAGAAAATTTGGCATCAGACATTTGTTTTGCCTTGGAAGCCCTGAAACACTGACTGAAACGAAATGGGAGGGCTCTTTGGTGGAATCCTGGGTGGAGTTTCCATTGCTCTTTTTGTCAATAGGACATTCCAATTTTCCTTGGAAATGCATTACTCTTCTAATCTCTATGTAATTCTGGTTGAGATGGTCCTACCACCTATTTCGTCAATGACTATTTGGCCAGTTCTGGTGAATCTGAACAGCATAAAGTCACTATGAATCAGATTTCTGTCATTTGCAACCAATAATATGCATGAAATGTTGGCCTGAGTTCATTTTTCTTCTGGTGTCATTTTGCCATTTCCATTCTGTCATTACCAGTCCTCTTTTTATCTATGCTGTTGCCACAGTTCATCACGTATATTTGAAGATGGGCTGTTACCATTAGCTTTTGGTAAGAGAACATACACATTCTCATAATGATACTATTTAGATAGTTATGGTTTACAAATCACTTTCACATGTACGCTCTTGCACAGTTTGCCACTTCTACATGCTAAATGTTTCTTATAACCAACTCACAATTATTGGAAGCCGTTCAAGAAATCATGAGTAATGTAGAGGAACACAGTCAGCAGGGATTAAAAATGAAAAAGTAGTCATTATATTTAGTACTTTTGGGTGCCGATTAACCACCAGATTCTTTAGATTCACTGTTTTCATTTAAATTAGAAGCATTTGTGTAAGGTTGGTGCTATTAATCCCATTCTACAGATGTGATTTCGAGATATTAAGTAACCCAGCTAAAACCAAATAGCTCGTACATGGTGTAGTGATGAAAATCCAGTTTCCCCTGACCCAGAATCAAATTGTCTGCCCCCATGCTAAACTGCTGCCCCATTCACAAAGAGGAATGAGCTCCCAGAGGAAACACTGAGGGCAGAGAGTTCCAAAGTAGACGGACCTCTGTGTCATCAGGGGAGGTATGTTGAACTGAAATTGACTTTATTCCTTAGGTCTCTATCCAGCCACTAGTGTGGGATACTAAGAACTGACAATAAGATAACTCTTGCTCCATAAATTCAATCTTTAAGAGGAAAAAAAAAAAAAACCTCACCTGGAGAAATGTATGCTTTGGGAAATAATCTCTCATCAAACAGGTAAAGGCATTCGAGTGAAAACTGAAATTGCTATGTGAAAGTGATGGGAGTTGAAATGGTCAGAGATGGATGGCAGTGGACATAAAGGAGATCCTTCAGACTGGTTTTTGTGGACTTGTTTTTCACAAGGGGTTGCTGGTGTAGATGTTGAAATCCAAGATGATCTACAATTCCAGAAAGACAACTCAGTCTCACATGTAGAAGTAGAATCCCAAGAAGGAGAATTGCTCTGATAGATTCAGAGGGATATTAGCCAGTCATCCTAACTACAGAGGGGAAAAAAGACTTCAAGAATTGTGTGTCTGGCACACTTTTCAGGATCTTTCCTGGAAATCAGTAGGTCATGCTGGTGGGAGGAAGCAAACATCATCATCCACCAAGACCCTGTGACTCTCTTGCTGTAAACAGTTGATTCCTTGACCTACGAAAGACCACAATTATTCTAAACTTTTAAAACATGAACTCGGAATTAAAAAAAAAACAAGCAAACATGTATAAACTTGTTGAAAATAATCTCCTTTGAATTTCAAAGAGTGGTGCCCTCATTGTTCACTGAAGAGCATGTTCATCAATTCATTCTCTTTTGGGAGATAGTCGCTGTCTACTCCATTAAGCTATCATCCGAAAGCAGGAAATTTATCATAATTTAGTCTAAGATATTCTAAATTTACCCCGTTGATCACCACTGTGTAAACAATGTCTGCTGGAAGCTGGGGTTGGATGATTGAGGGTTGGAGCTGGAGCTGGTTTGGAGCTGCCATTTGCTGAAGAGCTTCAGGGTGGTTATATCAGTGCAAACTGCAGGGATATCTAAGAAAGCATTCGGTGGTTAGAGGGAAAAAAATGAGGCTATTCCTCTATGTAATGTAATGGGCCACTTACTGAAATATTTTCTCTTTAGAGAGGCCAGTACAAATGGCACAAGGTTAAAAAAAAAAAAAAAAAAAAAAAAAAACGTTGGGAGAGAAGTTTGTGTATGTACAACATAACTTTTCCCTATTTAAAAAGAAGAAAGAAAAGAAAAAAACTCTGCTTGAGGCATGTGTCGAGGTCAGCATTAAAACGCTGCTGAAGAAAAGCATCTTCCATGACCAAATGCAAAGTTAAGTTATGGTAAGTTTTCTCATAACCGAGGTAGAAGTTGTCCTGGAAGGAAGGACTTTTATTTTAATTTGCTATATTTCTTTTAACACAAAAAATTTTAGATGCGGACTTAAGACATTGAATATTTATTACAGCTAATGACATCTGGCTAGTTCTTTCCTTCAGGCATTGCTCATAACTCTTCAACCGTCCATTCCTTTTGCTTTATTTCCAACCATATGTTTGTGGTAACCTCGTCATTCTCCACCCCCTCAGCCTAAGACATGTCTCACCTTTCTGTTTGTCCTTCCCTATCTTTTTTCGCAGAGATAATGCATGTTAAATCTCACCTGGATATTTTCACCTCTGCTAGAAAAATTCTTGCTTCTCTTTGCTTCTTGTTCTTCCCCCTAAGAAAGGATTTGTTACTGTTTTTTCCTAACAATCTTTGTGTCAAAGCACTAAATGTCCACTATCCTGAGTTTTTTATTACATGACACTAAAAGAAAGTTGGAAGAAAATGTCACAAAACAAAGTTTGCCTAAGACTTTGCTCAGGACAGCTTTCTTCTTTCTCCTTGGTTTAGCTCAAATAAAATTCCAACTTTATTCTGATGTCTCTTCTACTACTATTTCATTTCTTTTTACATTAAATTGATAGTTAGAAAGTATCTCTGAGTGATACTATAACTGCTCTAGATAATCCATGAAATTCTAAGTGTTCTATACACCATGGATTGTTTGGCTAATGGCCACATAAAGATATCACTCCTCAGAGGTATTCAGTGCTGCCATGTGAACTTGACAACAGACTGGCTCCTCAAAAAGGTGGCTCTAACGAAACTGAACATAAGAAAGGTCAGCTGCCTTTTTTGGAATCTTTTTTAAAAAATGTTAAAGGAAAAAGTGCAGCAGGAATGAAGGTGAGCAGAGGCAGGCAGACAGGCAGAGAGAGGAGGAAGCCGCGCTTTATTTATTGTGTTGAATTTTTCATGTTGGTTGCTCCTAACAGCCCCGCCCCTGGACCCTGGATGTGAATCTGGGTCCTTAGGATGTATGTAGACTGTGCTGATCAAAGGTAGCGAACCAAACTGCTGCTCTACACGGTGTGGCCCTTTCTGGCATCTTCTTGGGGAGCTAACTCAATAACACCCCTTTATGACATGTAGCTATTCTTTTCCTGCAGACATTGCTCATAATTCTTGCACCCTTTGTCTCCTTAATTTTTCTTCGGCTGCATCCTCAAAATTATCTCCATGGTAGCTTAATTATTCATGAGGACGTGGTTTTTGCCACCAATTTTACCTTCACGTGCTTTTTTTCTGCTAAATTTTTTTCTCTATGTTTTGCTTTTTCAGAGTGAGAAGATACAATGCCAAATCTTACTGGAGTATTTTGGTCTCTGCTCTGTATAAGCTACTTGTTTCTCTTTGTTCTTCAGTCTTCCTCTTGGAACACCCCTCAGTATGGTGCAGTATAAATGCACAACCCACCCAGAAGAGGCTAAAAGGAGAGTAGCCAAGACCCATGGTTGGCCTCTGCAGCAAGGACAGCAATGAGACCAAGGTGCAGGAGAGAATTTTTATGTAGGATGATTTCAAATGTAAAGGTGTAGGCTCTAAAATCACTCTACAACATTTGCCATGTTTCTGTCTTTCCATACTCCCCATATGTTTTTACCCCCCAATTCCTTTTTCTTTGAAATGTTCAGGAACCTCAGGACTCTTCCAGTTTCATTGAAACATTGAGTAAACTTATCTTCTTCCTTTCTTCACACCTGAATCAGTGTCATCCTCTTAGGAGGTGAAACATGAGCTCTATTTCAGGTATAAACCCACCAGGACTTGGCATTTAGTAAATGCCTTAAAAGGGCTTCAGACTTTGTCTTCAGCAAAATGGGCAAGTGTGTTATTATCGTTATTATTATTATTATTATAAGGGAGGGTTGTTAGTGAATGTCTTTCCTTCATTCATACTTAACACACTCATTCCTTTCTGGATAGTTTGTGTAAGTTGAGCCCATGTTATATTCTTGTGGGATATACTTGAATTTAATTCATTAAATGAGCTGGAATCATGAAGGAGTAAGTAGAATATCACTTTATTCTTTCTCCAACTCCCCCTTTTCAACCCCAACTTTCTCTTACCTATCGCATGAATTTTTTTCAGTCAATTTCAGTTATAAAAAAGTCCATTCCTAGTATAAAACAATTGGTTCTCTTCCAAAAGCCACTAGCAACCCAAGTAATGTACTTGATAGAGTAAATATGCCTAACAGAGATATTGGGCTCTTAGGGTTTAACCATTTAATATTTCTAAATATACACATGGCATTTATTAATATTCTCATTAAATAAACACCTGGTGTGAGTATATAAGAAAATAATACACAAATGTTTCAAATCCTAGCATATGCAACAGCAAAAAAGAAACTGCTACGACTAATAATAATATCTTCTGTTTATAGTCATCAACTATATGAACATTATGGTACTGTACATTCTTTTTATTTATTCACTCTTTTAATCTTCACTGAAATTCAGATATAATGAAACTGATCTTTAGAGGAGATAATTAACTATCCCAGAACAACACGGAATAAGTAATTTCCTCAAGCTCTTGATCAAGTTAGCAAATAGACTAAAATTGACCAAAGACTCCAATTAGGATAATGACTAATTATATTTAATTTCTAATCTATTTCTATAAAAATAGCATATATGTGAATATTGGTAAAGCGGTCAGCAAATGAGCTTTTCAGTCCTTCCTACTGTAGAGCAGAAAAAAAGTTATGGTATACTCTTCAAAAGCATCCGGAGTGTGCATGCTTTGATAGAAGTATACAAATATAAAATGAATGAAACAGAATAAGCAAAATGACCACAAATGTAAGAATATTCATCACTTCAAATGGTTTTTTAGACGGAAGAATTAGACCTCAGCTGTAATGTATTTCGGCACTGAAGTGTGAATTCTTGTTGTTTGACTCCAGTTATCAAATAAGAACCTGGGGTTCTTATTCCTTCTACTTGAAGGAATTGCTATGACCTATGACTTTAGCATAGCAATCATCAGTTCAGTGAGGCTCATGAGACCATGTATTCTCCTGTTAAAGAAATGCTTTTAAAATATGTCAGACTACAAGCATAATAAGTTCTATTATGAACACAAAAATGTGAAAAAGCAAAGCTAAAATGTTAAGATCATGTAAGACTATCTTTATGACACACCCCAATGAAAATGAGTTTCTTAAGGCAAAAAATAGATATTTTTTAACATCCACGTCAGAAAGTCTTGAAATTCTCAGTCACAGTTTTCAGAAAATCTTTTCCCATACAAGTGCCAATAATTGATCTTTTTAAAAATTTTTTCAGATATAATCCCAAGAACATAAGCATGATTTAGGAAAATGCTGATTAAAATTTCTATACTTTAGCTGATGATAAACTTAAGCTACTTCATAAAACCAAATACCTGCAAGCATGCATGACTATCTTTCTGAGAGCCTGTATTTACTGTGAAACACCATAGATCAAAACAGAAGGGCAGGGAGGAAAGAAGGAAGACTATTGAAATAAAAACCATCAATTACTATTTGGCTTTTTTTTTTTTTTCCATGTCTGTGCTGTCTCCTTGAGAAACCCAGGATGAGATCACTCCTCACATACGTTCCTACTTACTGGTTGGCTTTTGGTGGGTTTATCTGTTTCTAAGTAATTAGCTGGAATGCTGTGGGAATAACCGAGGGATGTCAGACCTGTCAGTCAGGGATCCACGTGGGAGGTCTTCAAAGGATGACTGCGATGTGGTAGAGCCATTATTTTTTTTTCTTTTTATATGAAATAATTTTTGGTCCTTTTAAAAATCAATCAAAACACAGTCTGGCTGCACCATTTCTGGTCCCGTTTGGAACTTCATCTAGAGAGAGGAATTTCACCCCGTCAAACATCTTGATGTTTGCAAGGTTTTACAAAAAAAAAAAAAAGGCCCACGCATAGGTCAAACATCGCATTTGAAACACACACACACACACGCACACACACACACACACACGCACACACACACACACACATCCTTATCTAAGTTAGTCATTTGAATTTTGTACATTTATGTTTTAAAATTGCTGTATTTTCTGAAGTCACACAAATAGGAACTGTGTGGTTGCTGCTTGTCCAATGAGTGACTTTTATCTAAGGGATCTAGAGGAAGTATTTCAGCTCTAGGTTTTTTTAAATCTCATTATCTTCAATGAACTGTAAGTTCTCTTTTCCAGGTTCAGTTGCAAAAGCATGTGTCCCAGCATCTGACAAGGACCCAAAGTGGCAGAATAACTCATCCACACATGCAGAAAGGTATCTTTCTTTGGGTATAGTTCTTTGATCACTTATTTTGATCTTTTTCCTTTTGGGCAATCTTAGAGTAAGAGGAAAGTAAGAAAAGAAAGGAGCTATTGAAAATCTAACATGCTTCATCAATCATTCCAAATCAATACCGGGTAATTAGAGAAAGAGCTTTTGCTCTAGAGACCTGAATTTTGATGCGTGGCAGAGACAGAAAATTGATTTGTGAAAAAGTGGTTTTGACATATGGAAGAAAGTTCTGGTGAAACTGTGGCCTCAAGATCTAGTTTAGTTCAGGCCCATAGAATCAGAAACAAGTAGATGAATGAATGAATGCAGCTGAGCTAGCAGGGAGAGAGCTAAGACTATCAATGGACAGAATGTCCTAAATCAGTGCACATGACATGACAGCTCTGTTGAAACGTCACAGTGTCTCCATGCATTCATTGTCTCTTGCCTCCTCTCCCCCAGAATGAAAAGATAAAGAGGGTTTTGGAACCAATTTCCCCAAAACAGAAAAGGGTGCGCTCCAGTTCTAAAGGTGCCTCACAAATTTTTTTAATTAACTTTATCTTAAAGAGTTAGAGTAAGTTAAATAATTTGCATGTCAAAAGCATTTATTCCATTAACCTTTCAAAAGAAAATATATTTATTAGAGGAACAAATCTTCTAATAAAGAAGAAAATATTTTATCCTATACTAGTGAGAAAAAACAGTATTGTGGGTTTTCCTGTGAACATATGTTCATATGACAGATATGTTCATATATGGACATGCTGCTATATCTAATGGTTATTAAGATTATGTTTATATAAGTGTGTGGGCTTATACATATACATCAAAAGTCAGTCAGTAAACCACATACAAAGAATAAAAGCGCGTTGTGGCTGGGTAAAACACCAAATATTGTCAAATCTAATGCACTATCTTCTCTATACACTGAAGCATAATTAAATTTCTCTTCTTAGCATTTTAAAGTCACAATATGTCTTAAGCACTAAAACTACGTTCCTTTCATTTCCTAAAAATATAGCTACTCTCTATCACCTTTGTAAATTATTCTATAAAGAATAAAAACACTCAAAATAAACTGAGCTCTGATGGTGCATGTACACTATCAACCACTTAAGCAGTTAAATTTAGTTACATATAATAATCACGAAGACCAAATTAATGTTGACAGTATCATGCATCATTTTGTCTTAGAGAAGATAAGTCATATGAATTGTCCATGTAACCAACATAATTAGTGTCAACATTAAAATTCTGGATTCATGACCATTGATATATTATCAAAACCTGAGATATTCCTTCTTGCTACATTTTCAACAACTACAGTAACAAAAATTAACACTCAGTGGACACTGTTAGAGTCTTAAATAAATTGGTCCTTTAAAAGTGTACTCATATATTGCTCAATTAAAGGATATTTAAGTCTACTGTAGTAGAGAGAAATCTCCTCATAAAACACTAGCAACTGTATTTTCTGAATGTGTATAAAACAGCTGATAAGAAATCTGTTTTCTTCAATTCCGAACAAAAACTAAAAATTGATATATTCACTTTAAGACACAATCTGTGACTTTTTTAAAATACTAAAATTTGTACTAATCACCTCAATCTCAATCTAGTATGTTTTCAGTGGCATCAAAATATGAACAATAAGTAAATGATCCAGTGGTTGTCTGAAAATGACTTTGATTTTTTAAAATTCTGTTCAGTTATTTTTATTTATGAAGACTCTACTGGATAATAACATGAGTATTAAATAAAGAAGTTATTAAAGATATAAGGTTTAGTAGAAAATATTCCTAGTGACTATTAAATATGTCAATATAACAATTAGAGAGTTACCTAAGAACTCAAGCATCAACACTCAATGGAAGTCTCTTTAAACATGAAGAATTTGGGTAGTTTATTTTTTGTTGGGGTGGGGGCCAAAGAAGGGTGAAGAAAATAATCTTCAAAAGCCTCAATTTACATTTGGTAACAAAAGTATCTGTGCTTTCATAACAATTTTAAAAGAAAGCAATTATTTGAGCTCAAAGCATTATTTTCCTGTTTAAATTGTTTTCACTTAAATGTTAAGATATTCCTCTTCTAAGAAGTCAAATGAAGAGCAAATACAGCTGTTTTTTTCTTTGAACATGGGAACAGCTTTTACAGTAGTTATAAGTTTGATTATATCCAGAGACTGACTCTCCCAAGGGAAGATTTATCAACCAGTCAGCATCAAATACAAATATTCATAAACAGTTGTTGAAACAGTTGTTTATCAATAGTATCTGATGACATCTGCTCTACCCCCTTGTAATGGGGTGGGGGTAGAGGGAGCAGGAGATATTAAAGGCTCATTTTTTTTCCTACATGCTTTGCATATTTGGTTCCAGGGCTCATTTATTATGCTAATCAAAAGAGAACAGGGGGAGTTATCACGAACACATTGATTACATTGGAAATGGCTGCTTGTTACTAGTGGAAGAAAATAGGGCAACCAGATAAGTCAGGAAAGTCAAAATAAAGAGACAAAAAAGAGCATGGGTCATGTTGGGGTGGGAGACAGGAAATTATGTAGTTAGAGGAGAAAGGATGTGGAGAGAAGCTATCTTGCCAAGGGACTAAAACAGAACACGCCAAGTCTCTCAGAATTGGTCTCCCCTACAGGCCCCACTCAGACACGGGGAACCAAAGACAGCGGAGGGCAGCCCCACAGCAAAGGAGAAGCTCCAGTTCCTCTAACCCTGCAGCCCTGCCCTTCATCAAAGAAGTCACCTACTACCTCCAGGGCCTCCGCCCTTCTCCTAATCCTTAAGTGCTCTTTTGTTCCTGTTCTCTAGAAGAATAGCCAAAAGGGTTATCTTTACTTTGGAGTAACAGCGAGTCATTCCTTCTTGCCACATAAGACCTCCCCCTTTCTCCCCTGAGACCTCCAGGCCTCAGCTCAGGATATAAATGTGGGTCTGTCCTAGGTGCCTAAGAATTTACCGCCATGTACATTCTCCATATGTATGTTATTAAATTAGGGTTTTTTCTCTCACTAATTGCACCTGATGTTAATGTGTTCATTCGTCCAGTCTGTGGAGAACATCAGAGAAATGGGGACACTTTTCCTTGGCGCCCCCACCAGCCCAACACTCGCATACAGGAAGTTGAGGGTGGGAAGGAAGACTTAACAACGGTTGCTGTGTTGGCTACATGTGATCCAATTTGGCAATTTCAGAAGATGCTTAGTTTTTTACTGGTTTTGCCTGAAGAGACTGTCCTGGGTGTAAGTTCATTTGACAAGCCTTCTACTAGAGGCCTTTCCCTCTTCCCAAGGGTCGGGATCCTCTGCCCTCCCCTATTTTATGCCTCCTGTTCTGGGCTGAATGGTATCCTTTCAAACTCCATACATTGAAGTCTTAATCCCAGCAACTCGGAATGTGACTAGTTTTGGAGAAAGAATCTTTAAAGAGTTAAGTTGAAATCATGTCATCAGAGTACACCCGATTCAATATGACTTTTGTTCTTAGAAGAAGAGGAGATTAGGGCACAGACATCAAGGGAAGACCCTGTGAAGACTCCAGGAGAAGATCACTATCTATCTACAATCAAGGAGGAAGAACTGAGACTGCCCACGTGGCCACCTTAGACTTTTAGCCTCCAGAACTGAGAACATAATCTCTGTGCTGCTTTGTTCTGAAGCCCTAGCAAGCTAGTCCACCCCATTAACATCTACTCTCCTTTGCCCTTTTCTTTTCAGTTTTATTCTTTCTTTCCTTGACTGCCCCAAAACATTCAAGGTTCTCTATGAAATTATTTTATGTAAGCTCATACAATCAGATAGCTGAACTCAAACAGGACCAGTTATCCTGAGAAGGCAGAACCTGACTGAGATCTGTGGCATCTCCAAGAAGGGTCAGGCTTCCCTAAGAACAGAAGGAAATTCGAGGATTAAGTTCACTCAGGACAATCACTCTCAGGCCAGAGCAGGATGAGGGGATATAGGAATTTGATAGGTAGACATGTGGTGAGAAAAAGAGAAAGAAACAGTGTCTTTCGCTGAGCCATCCATTGTGCCAGACAACTAAATTAGAGGCTCTACATTTTTTAAGACATTTAACCACTCTGAGTGATCCTAGGCAGCAGTATTACCTTCAATTTGATTTGATATTGAGGGGTCAGAGAGGTTAGGTATATTGCCCAAGTTTATAGAAAAATAATGTTCAAACCTATAGGCCCAGGGAAATAGGGTGTGACCTTAAACCTAAAGCCATATCCTTACAATCCCCTCCTAAGGGCAGGCACCATTAGGAATATCTCCATGCCCCTGAGCATAGGGCAGAGCCAGTCCAAAAGATCTTTCATTGAGTGCTAAACACTTTGTTCTAATCTAGGTATTGAAATTAATAGGTAATCAGCCCTGAGGTAATCTTATATATATAGTCATTGCATTGTTCCCACGGAGTCTTTAATAGCAGAGTTTCCCTACCAACCAGCCACTCATCTGGTAAATAAATTCATCCCTCTTGTTGCTGGGCCTCCAAGTGACTTCTTTGAGATCGGAAACTTTATGCCTAGCTTTGAGCAACTTTGGCCTGTGGCAATAAAAAAAATCATGCAATAATCTTGACTGAACTTCCTCCGACTCTGGGCCCATTCTCATTATACTCTCCCCCCAGGTTCTGAAACAGTTGAATGAAGGAGAGTGACATTCCTGATTTAAGAGATGGGGAAATAAGGTCCTGGGTTGGTGCAGAGACTCATCCAAGAGAGAGTAAGCAGACACGAGGCAGATGCCAAGAGAAAGGGTGTATAGGAATAATACCAAAGGCCTAACTGATCATCTAGAAATTGGAGCTGATTCCCATCAAAACACTTTTTCTTTTCTTTTTAAAGGAAAGGTACAGGCAGGAATGAAGGTAACTAAGAAGACAGGAAGAAAAACCATCTTTTTTTTTTTTTTAATTTAGTTGGTCACACTATTTGCTTTCACTTGAGCCCAGGACTCAAATGCAGGGGTATGTGAACTGCTCCTTCAGAGGCAATTGACCAGGGCATGCCCCAAAACTTTTGAAACAAGCAATTAATCCCTACCAAATATGACATCATTTGTTTTCTGCCATATGTTTTACTAAGAAGTAGGATAAAACTCTTTAATAATAATTTTATTATTTCTTTGTTTACAAAATCACACTCATTTTAAAACGTTGAACTTGTTTCTCCATCTATGGGTCTCACACACCACACCTGCTACCAGAGTCCGGTGTCCTTCACCATTCCCTTGTGGACTCCCTCCTCCCCTCCCCGCACCCCTCTCCTCCCCTCCCCGCACCCCTCTCCTTCCCTCCCCGCACCCCTCTCCTTCCCTCCCCGCACCCCACCACTTGCATTCTTCATCTCGTGTCCTGCAGGGTTGTCCTGGGGTTTGCTTATTTGTTTCATCTCATTATATTCTACATATGAGTGAAGCCATTCTGTATTTCTCTTTTTCTTTCTGACTTATTTTGCTTAACATGGTCAACTCCAGCCCCTTCCAGATTGTTGCGATTTCTTTCTTCTTCTTTTGTTTTAGTAGCGTCATAGAATCCCAGTGAATCTATAGACCACAGCTTCTGTATCCAGTCATCTGTTGAAGGGCATGTAGTTTGTCTCTATGTCTTGGCTATTGTGAGCTGTGCTGCTATGAACACAGAGGTAAAGATGTTTTAGGAGTAGTATAAAATCTTTAGAATCATCATAAGAAATCACACACGCAGAAATAAATAAAAAACAAAAGAAAGCCAATAATACTCTTGCAGCTACATCGCCCAACTCTTCACCAGATATAGGACTTGATCTGACTAACGCATGCAAACCACCCCACTTGACTGAATGATTCCCTTTCTTACAACCTTCACTGCCCCATTCCCCACCCAACTCTGTAAGGGACTCACCCCAGGAGTATTTCCAGTAAGCAGTCACCACATAGGCACTCTTGTCCATGGCACAACTTCCAATCTGCACAAATGTGTTTGCTCCCTGCTGATACCTTGATTGGTCTGAGATATTTGATGGCAATGATATTTTTCGCCAGGTAAAATGTACCTGCATGAAACACAGAATAGTGGTGAGTTACATTTGGGATTTGTTGAAGACTTACAAAGACTGTAAGATTTTCATAACTCAAGAAACTCCAGCACACTTAAATGTTTGCCTTGTGGCTAAAATGTTAGGCAAATTCAACCTACAGAAAGTTCAGATGAGAAATGGCTCAGAACCTCACAACACATCCCAACTCTCAGTACTTGAGCCTTAATGATTCTAGAACTGCTTTTGCTCTGCTCCACTTCCTGAAAACCAATGTTGATTAAATTCATCTTTTGTATGTGTGTAGGATTTTGCTAAATGTTTATGAATATGAAGACTTTACTAGGGACTAAAAGCTCCTGCCCTAGACACTCCACTTGTAGGGTTCATAAATCAAATGACTGAACCTTTCCTACATCTTCCAGATGTAGCCACAAATATTTTCAGTTGGCACATGTGCAAAAATAAGAGACTCACATCAGGTTTGAAAAGCCATCACTGAAACTTTTGTGAACAGGAGTTGGAGGTATGTTTGAAAATTAGAATTTAGCCTCACCCAATCTAATCCCCCTCTTCTGTAATATAATTTGAAACCATAATGACCTTGGGTTAAACAATGAAAAGAAAAGCATTTCATTATAGAATTTTTGCACATTTTAGACTTAATGTACAAATTTTTTCATCATTACTTAATTGAATCTATATGGGTGAGATTTCATGGAACTGATTTTCAATCATATTACTCTACTGATTGCTTAAACATTTAAAATAACATCACTTTGGACATATCAACAGGTCTTTTAGTGTATTATTTTTTGCAATGTTCCATTGAAATAATGTGTTTCTATTCTGATGCTTAAAAATTGAGTGCTATGAAGAGATTTATATTTGTTGTGCTGATTAATCATGAATTTATTTTATGACCTGACCATTCAATTTTAGTGTGATTGAAAATCTCTCTCCAATATTAAATATCATTATAATATGGCATATTACATGTAAGTATACTTAGGCAACACATGTATAGTTACAGGCAATGTGTATACATATGTAACATGTTATATATGTGTACACACGCAAAGTATGTATAGTTGTATGTAATATCTATACATACGACTTGCATGTAGTAAGAATAACACAATATATGTTACACACATAATATGTTTCCTTTAGCTCCTGACAAGCTTTCTGTTTTTGATATCCTTAATAACATATTTCATACTCAAATGGGATTTATGCCTTCCTGTATCATGTCTAGCCATTAATCATGATAACTATAGCAAGTCATAGTTCAACTGCTGTAGCTGGAATCATGCACCTTTATGAAGAAAAGCAAATACAACTAACTTTATTTCAACTTTTTCTTATGAGATCACTCATCCTATTTTGTATCACATCACTTTCAAACATCTATTGGGAAAAAAAATCTCATCCTTTTATAAAAAAAACTTTTCGATGTTTAGAGGAATTTCCAAATTGATGATAAAAAATAAACTCTAAGAAAGAAGAATATTTCCAGTCTGACAACTTCTATGGATAAAAACTGGATTTGTACTTCAAGCTATGTGACATATACCAAGAAGAAAATATATTCTGATTAATTAACTTCATTGGTTTTCTTTTTATCTTTTACTGATGGACCATTGGTTCAGAATATAAATTTTAGGAGACGAGTCACACCTTGGTCAACGTGTCTATCACACCACACCCACCACCAGAGTTGAATGCCCATCCCCACTATTGGTTTGACCCCCTTATGCTCATTGTTCCTTCCCTTAGCTCCATTTCTTCTCCTCATCTGATAACCACACTCTTAATTGCAATCTATCAGTATTTTTGTTGAGTCTTGTGAGTCATTTGTTTGATTTCTTCATATGCCACACACGAGTGGAACTATCCTGTATTTGTCTTTCTCGTTCTGATTTATCTCTCTTCACATAATCACCTCAAATACCATCCATGTTGTTGCATAAACCAAGATTTTACCTTCTTCTAACTATGGTCTTCCATCCAGATCTTCTTTATCCAACATCTCGTATTTTTCTTCTATATGTGATATAGCATCGTAGTTTTCATTCATCTTTATTTTCAGTAAACAAAATACGATCTAGTGCATAAATATTTAAAGTATAAATACAGAGTTGTATACATTTAAGTCACAAGTAGTGTAATAATAGAAAGTATTTCAGAAGTCAAGGCCCTACTTTGATGCAGAAAATTTCATCTGGTAGTCACTACTGGTAGTCACTAGTAGTCAATCACCTCAGGGTGAATTTTGAACTGATTGAAGATAGCCTTCTGTCCCCATTTTTCTTCCTGAGATTGATACCAGACCCTAAGTAGCTGAAGTCAGTGCTACCCCAGTGATGGAGGGGTGACAGCATAACCTCTGTTCTCTGCTGCCATCCTTGCTATCGCCCATATCACATCACATAGGTCCCCCTTTATACTGACACCTTCTAAGATGTAACTGTGACTCATTCAGTCTCTAGAAAGATACCTGCTCCTAGTTGTCAGCTGGTTGGTCCTCCATCTGCAGGAAAATCCCCAGTCTCTCTCCTCTCCCTCTCCATCTCTCTCTGTCTCTGTCTCCAGTCCTTCCTTCTTCCCTCATTCTTCTTCATCTCTTCTATGCCCTAAGGGCAGGTGGATCAGATCTGTTCTTGATTACCCTGGAGTTGTGGGATCCGAGCAGGCAACTCCACTCTCTTGGGTATAAGTCTCCAAGTCATGGGCTCACCATCTTCCTGCCTTGATCTGGAGATGAGGGACAAGGCCTCTGTGCTCTCAAGTCCTTAAACCTTAAAGAGAATTTCATTGTGTTCTGCCCTGGACTTACTACCAAGTGTCAAGGGCTGGGAAGAGGGCCCTACAGTCAGTCCTGCAAGGCACCTAACTTGCTAAGTTCTTCTCTGAACTCTGCTCTGCCTCCAACTCCAACACAGACTGGAAGAAAACTGCTTAAATTGAACTTCCTCAAAGCTTCTCTGTTTCATGCTGTTCCAACCTAAGTTCCAAATGTTCAAAAAGTATGTGTATTGAGTCACATGAATCTTTTCAAAAACTTGCAAAATGCAGTGAAGGTGGAATTCTGGGGGAGTTGGGGGAGCCAAGACATAAATCCAGTAACTGGAGAAAGAATCTCTGTTAATATCTCAGAATTCTTATCTTGCTACAACTACTTTCATGATTAATAAACATAAAAAAGAGAAGCCTGAGTTCAAATAAACAAGCATATTTAAATCACTGAAAGTTGTGAAAATTTCCCTCTATAAGTTTTTTTAAATTTTTTGCTTTCTTAATTGTGACTATGGGCATTATTGCAGATCTGTTCTTACACCTTTACATAGTAAAATCGATGTCTTGGTGATTTACTCAGAAAGAAAGAGAACTCTTTCAGAATGCCCAGAGTAATTAAACATAATCAGACCAAATTTTACAAAAGGATACAAGTATTAAAAATTCCTTAAAACTAAATTTACATCCTATAAGAAATAATCATCTCAGAAAAAAATGCAGATGCATTTTAATTTTATATAATGTCTTTCCCTCATGTTACATAATTACCAATACTATGTTTTCAAGTGTCACAATGATCCACTAAATTGCTATAAAAGTCGATTCATTGAAAATCAAGTCATACCAAATATAAGGTAAAATCACCGCTCATTTCAGTCAACATTCATTCAATAAGATCATATATATATATATAATTTTTGCTTTTCTAGAGAATTATGTGTCTTCTTTAATAACATATGTTACTTTGATATCAGTGAATAGAATGCTATTTTAGAAAAGTTGTACAACCTGACATATTCTAAGTCTTACTGAGTAATGTCATATTTTATGCTGCTTCTTAGGTCTTGACTACCCTCACTTTCACAGTTGAAAAATCGTGTGGGTCTGCAATGACAGCAGGAGGAAAAGAAGAAGAAATTAGAAAGACAAAGCAAAAATATTGTTCTGTTGTTCCAGACACACTGGATCATCAGAACGAATCATTTCTGTGCCTTCCATTTTTAAAACTCACCCCTCTCTCCTTCCATACTTGCTCATCAGTTTGCTTCCTCAATGGCAGAGAAGGCCTAGAATTGCAGAAATGGGTATTCCAAAATGCTGACAAATCACAGGCCAAAGGAAAAAGTCAACTGATATCTGTGTTCATCATGGTAGAATACTAAAACTTGTAATTGTTTTTCTGTGGGCTATGTTCAATGACTCGGCACTAGAAAATATTCCAGAGCAATTATTTACTCTTCAATCAGGAAACTTCCGTGAAAGTCTAGCTTCAGCCTCATTTAAACGTTAAAAGTGGATAAAGATGTTTCCTGTAGTTAAATTCTTCCAAAGATGTTTTTAAATTCCCCTTATAATTTAGTTACATTGTTGTGGTAGATTTTTTATCATTTTATTACTGCTTCACAGTAATCACAGAGACAAGATCGATCTTTAAATATATTTTGAGTGATCTCTCTACCATATCCAGGGAACACGTACAAATATGTGGTCATCACCTACTTAAATAACAACAAATTCTGTAGGAGGATACAAAAATATAGTCATCGGCATCAGAAAATATGAAAGAAAGTATTATCAGAGAGAAATTGAATAAGGTGAGTAAAGTTTTACATGAGCTCAAAAGAGGAACTCAGACTTTTTACCTGAAGGGAATCAAGACAAGATTGTATCACAGGTGCCAATCCAGCTCGGCCTCTGGGATGGTCGGGAAGTGATCAGCTGAAACAGAGCAGGTCACCTCCAGAACATCAAACTGAAAAGGAGGAAGAGCAAATGGGAAATTATTCATCTAGAAAGTGTAAAAGGCCCTAAATCACGAACTCCTCAAAGGCTGACAAACCCAGCAAATATGGTAGCAAGGAATGTCCTTTCTCAAAATTAAAAAAACAAACCAACAATAAAATTCCAATCTTTTTTTAAGTTTCTGGCTTACCTATGAAGCACAAGAAGTAATTCAGGATCATTTTCACGTGAACACAGTAACAAGGAACAGGGCTAGTTGACTTAATTCTTACATGAATCCTGCAATCTATTTACTGAGAGACTTGACTTCCTGGGTCTGACTTAGGAAATGGAGTTAATAAAACCTGTTCCATCATCGCTCCAAGGTTGTTGAGGCATTAAAGACAAGGGAAATAAACACCATCAAAAATGGAGTGCTCACTAATGGTTTATATAAGAACAAATTCGACCTGCCCTATTGTGGAGAGTAATGTTCACATTCCTTTAATTTTCACATACAGACACAAGAACTTGATCCTTTTCTCTTTTCTCTTTTTCTTTTCTTCTTTTGTTTAAAAGAAGGTGAGACTGATCCTGTGTCCAGACTCCTGAAGGAACTGGTCTTCCCATGGTCACAGGAAGTCTCCCACAATTTCATCTTCCATCAAAATGTAATTTTACCCTCCTTCCCTCAAATTAATGAATGCCCATGATGAACACCTTCCAGGATTCTGACTGGCCGTTTTATTCAATGTCGAGATACCCCTTAGACCAGGGTCCTCCCCAGGTCCCTAAAGCACACATGTGACTTCTCACTTTGATCCACAAGCTACAGAGGATTACTGCTTCTTTGCAGGCTTGAGAAACCAAAGGATAATCAATGCATTATGAATTAGAATTCAGGACTGATACGTGCTATGGGACATGAGGGCCACGTGTCGAATGCTTCCTTACTGTGTACCACATTTTTAAAAATCCTTTATAAAATTATCTTATTATGCAATAAACATGCGTTACTTGAATAACATACATCACTACCTAGTTGTATGTTATTCCTATCTAACTTGTGGTATTCTTTAAAGAATTTGAAAAAAAAAAAAATTTCATCAAGACTCTGTGTCCCAAGCTCAACAAAAATAAAACAATCTGATAATCAGAAGCTAACATGCACAGGATGCTATATACCACTCTTGGTTAAGCTCACTAAATAATCGCTTCATGTGCAATTATGGTTCTTCATGAAGGGAGTGCTGTAAAAACTCACTGGATTCTATGTTGCTTTATTTTGCATGCTTCAATGATCTGAATTTTCACCTTCACGTGGTGTGTGTATCTGGGGGCCACTCCTAGATCACGTGTTAACTGTGATGTTAATTTTCTTCCTGCGGACAACCATCTTCCTCACGTCCCTGGACGATGCCTCGGCAGGCAAGCTCCTCGTCAGCTGTACAGCTGTGACACGAGACAATGTGCAGTGTCATCTGTCCTGCCACATCTGCTTGGTCTCGCACGTCTTTAACGAAGCTTTCATCTCTGAAGTGCAAAGATAATGATTTCCAGAAGTCCCCGAAAGGAGCGAGACCATTGGAGGACAGGGGTGTGAGGGATTTCGCTTGACTTTCAGACAGGGAGAAAAAAGTAGAAAGCTCCAAAAAGATGTATTTGTCAGATTCTAGAGCAAGGATGTGTTTTACAGTTTCATTTCTGTCTCAGGGAGTGAGAAATCTACTCTTTGTCAGAAAATTCCACGAGGGCCGGGGAAGCATGCATTCCAGGCATTTGGAGAGCTCCGAGGACAGCCGGGGAGAACCAAACAAAATCTGTCTTGCGGGACAGCACAGCTTTCTGCAACCCAGTGACTGGGCTGGGTCTGGGCCCAGAGCTGCACAGAGCCCGTAGGGACAAGAAAAGGCAAATTTTAACGAATGGACACTAATTTAAACATGGTTGCTAACCATGTCAATTTCTCATTATCATTTGGTGAAAACAGACCATGTGGAGATTGGATTTTTTTTTTTTTTTTTTATGAATTGAGTAAATAAAAATAGATTTTAATTTGCTTTGGAATTCTGCAGGGATTCATAAACATCATGTTTTAACATTCAGAAATTGCCTACATATCTGTTGTCTTCTCATCAATTCTAGATGACTTGGTGATGACAAGTTGAAAAATAAATTACTAGGTCTTTTATGCACTGGTGATAAAATAATGAAAGAGATATCTCCTGTTCAATTAAAGCAAAGCACTATTCCTAAATGACAGAGATAGACTTCATTATTTCCTGCTAATAAAAAACATAACTTGTGAAAGTTTGAATCACTCTTTTAAAAGATGACAAATTTACATCAGTATTTATTCTCCCATTTCCATGATGCTACCCAGCACTTTGTGAAGATTACCATTACAATAAATAATTCATGAATTCATACTATGAGTGAAATGCTGTGCTCTGGGCTTCACTTCTATTATGGTTGACCTTTTATTATGGAAAAATCTCAATAATATATAAAAAGAATACAGGATAATAAACTCCCAATACCCAGCCTTTACAATTACAAACTCAGGGTCACTCTAGTTATTTCTTACCTTCAGCCATTTCTACTCCTTGTACTATTTTGAAATAAGTCCTAACCATCAAATGATTTCATCCTTAAGAATTTCATTATATGATGTCCAGAAGATGAACATAGCTTTTAAGCAGCATGACTTTATATGATACTCAAAACAACCTTATGAAGTTATGGGATTATTGTTAACAGTCCCATTTCCCCTGGAGGACACTAAAGCTTACAAAAGTGAAATATCTTGTCCAAAGGAGACTGCTGGTGTGTTACCTACTGTGAGGTTCAAATACACCTCTTGTTGCATAATTGATGTCCCTAAATATTAAATTGTTTCTCTAATGTAAGCTTATTACAGACTCTAGAATTTTTCCTGACTGCGTAGTACCTCATCACTAACTGTGATACCTCATGGTAATAACCCTCAGGAAATAAAAACACTCTTCATACTTAAAGAATGGAGAATTTTACTTAAGGCTCTAGAGATTACATACATTTCTAAACACCAAGGTCGTTACAGAAATCATGGGATGCCTCTTTGCCGGCTCTCTTAAATTTGTCAAAGCTAATGACTTAGATATACAGACTCCTGAGATCTTCACTAAAGTAAGAAAAAGTTTGGTCGCTGGTATTCAGAAGAACTGAAGGTCTAGAGAACCACAAGCAGCTGATGTGAATCTCGGCAGTGTGGGAAGAAGAATGACCGAGACACAGGTAAGTCTCGGGGATCTGTACTTCTGTACAAGGTAAGCCTTCCTCACAGCGTTGTATGTGCTCTAGTCAGAAGGTGATGTGGAGTGGGCACTGGCTGGAGACAGGCTTGTTTGTAGTTTCCAGTCGACCTAGGCCCATATTCAAATAAACTCTATCTTCTGAAAATCACTTTTCAGGCTTACCTATTTTTTCTCTGCAATGAGTCTCTTATGTCACTGTACTTCAGTTACTACAAATAATGACAATTATTACATGACATGGAATTTCTCTGCTGCCATAGAACTCTATAATCATAGCAATTTCCATGCAAATTATACAAGACGTTATTCTGGCCTCAAGAAACCTAACCTGCAATTTACAGTTGGCAGATCACAGCGAAGTCATCGCAGAGGCAGGCCTAGGGACAGGCAAGGATTCAACAGAAAGTGTTGGTTCTTTGGTGTATGGATGGAATGTCTGGGAGGTGGAACTGAAGGAAGGGAAAATTGAGAAATCTTTGCTTGGAATTCCTAATGGACATGCTTGTCTACATTAAATGAGATTCCTTCCCTTCCACATATTTGGATCTTTACACAAACAAGTCGAAAGTACATGGTCATTTTCATTTCCCTTTGGCTGGTTAGCCTTCTTCATAAGTTCCACGTCGCAAATATGCCAGGCAAACAAATTTATCAGGAGTCACAAATTTACAGACAGTATGTTAGGGACTGAACTGTGTGTCCTCCCAAAAGTCAAAGGTTGAAAAGGAACCCTTGATAGCTCAGAACGTGATTCTCTTGGGAGAGAAAATCTTTAAAGAATTTGCCAAAAATGAAAATGAGGTCATTAGTGTGAGCTTTAATTTGATATGACTCATGTCCTTATTAGAAAAGGGAATTTGGATTCAGATACGGTAGAGACACCGTACAGAGATGCAGCCATCAGCAAGCCAAAGAGAGAGCCTTCAGAAGGAGACAGACTCTACCAACACCTTCATTTCAGACTTTCAGCTTCCAGAACTGTGAATAAACACAATAGGTCATCCAGTCTGTCATATTTTCTTATGGCAGCCCTGGTAGACTAAGATACACTGGTAATGGGCATCAAAATATAGCCCTGGCCTTTGTATCCTGTCTAGTATGGTGAGTGTGCCGCCATATCTGATTTGACGATGAGTGCAGATAACAATGGCGGTTATCTGCATAGTGAAGCCTCCATCAGCACCGTGAATCCAGTCATTATCATCAGACAACCGGTTCTCACTGTGGTCATCTACACCAATGACCCAGACCATTAGATCAGCCTTTGATTCCAGAGTTTGTGGCCTCAGAGAAAGATATTTAGTCCACTAGCCTATGGTTTTCCAAGTGGTAGACCAAACAGAAAAGTCACTGGTAAAAACCTGAGACTGAGTGAAAATACGTTCCTCAAGGAGAAGATGAATGACCAGAGCAATGAGAATGGCCTTGAGATCTGCTTGCTGAAGGACTGGCCATGGTCGCTTTAGTTTCTGCAAAGCTGGTGCTGAAGCTGCAGCGGACCAGGGAGCATTACCAGGTTTCAGCTTAACCAAACCACCAGTGAACGTTCAGGCACTTAGGCGCCCTGGAAAGCCCTATAAAGTCAGCAGCTCTGTTTCTGTTTCAAGTGGTGTGATGGAGAGAGAACAATTCTCTGAATGAAGTAGCTGTCACCTTTTCACATAAAACCAAGAGGCCGTGGGGCTGGGGGTGGGGGACAGCATTCTTTAACATACGCTTCCCAACTGATGGGTGAAGCTTATTAAGCTCTCCCCAAATCATTACTCACTGAGTCCAAGTTGACCCATCGCAAAATGGGAATATCAATCCAAAGAGTCACAAATCAATCCAAAGAGTCACAAACATCGATGGGTCATTCAGTTTTGACAAGCTCAGTAGAAAGTTAATAGCTGCCTTTTAAAAAGGAGGGTATCGCAGGCCGCAGTGGAGCAGACGTTTGGTGCAGTCCACATACATCCCAAGGACCCTGGTTCAAGACCCAGGGTCGGGGAGAACAACCGATGTGAACTAAGTGAAATAAAGGAAGTGCTTCTTTCTCGTCTCTCTTCCTGCCTGTCTCTGCTCTTCTTTATTCCTGCCTGCACCTTTCCTTTTAAAAAAGGTGGGAGGGGTGTATGTGGCAGCCATGTCAAGGAGGTAACAAGTTCAAAACACCGAGTGCCTCCTAGTAGAGTCTGCCTCCTTTTGACATAGGCTCTAATCAGTAAAACCATCAGCCACTGAGACCTGTAGCTCTCAGGTAACATTTGGGATGTGAGACTACAAAGATGAAGGGTGTGTGCCAGCCGGCCACACAGCTTCCAAAGCAGACTGTTGGTTGGACCCATTAGAAGAGCGCAGATCTGTGGTTTAGTCACCAGAAATCAGTAAGAGGAATGTCCAAGTGAGGTACATACTCTTTCCAATAGCCAGAGTCTAGTAAGATCCTGAGAACGCTTTTTTGCTGGAGATATTGCAGGTTTCTTTCCGGACTTCCAGAAGGATGAGCAGTGTAAGTCCACCCACAGAGTAAAAGAGAATTCACCTGGTGAACAGTTCCCTGAATTTAGCTGAGGTTTATCAGCCATCCCTGCTAATGAAGATGTCATAACAAGACATTTAGGGGTGAAGATGTCATAACAGGACATTTAGGGTCATTAAGGCTCAAGCTTCTGCCCTGCCACCCAAGCAGACAGCACCTACAGAACGAGAGCTCTGGACACCAGACAGCTGAGGAACTCACCCTATGTTTTACCTCCCTAACCACTAAGGAAATCAAATCAAAACCACTGTGAGATATCACCTCACACCTGCGAGAATAGTTATCGGTCAAAAAAAAAATTAAAAAAAAGGCAACAACAACTGCTGGAGAGGACATGGGAAAAAGAAGACTCTAATTCGTGGTTGGTGGGAGTGTAAATTGTTAAAACCATTCTGGAAAGCAGTATGGAGCTTCCTGAAAGAATTGAGAATGGAGATTCCATATGACCCATTAATTCTCCTGCTGGGTATTTACCCTAAAAGCACAGCAGCACTTATTCACAGAGACATATGCACCCCATGTTCACTGCAGCACTCTTCATAATAGCCAAGAGCTGGAAGCTACCTACATGCCCGAGACTTCCAGCAAATCTGCCACTTGCTCTGGATGTGACAGGGCCTTTATCTTTCAAGGACATCCTTGAAAGAATAAGCTGGGACAAAAGGCAGAGTCTCTCTTGCAAGATGTTCCAAAATGAAAGCGAATTGTAGAGGGTTATCGCCCCACATGTAAGGGTTGCAATTTTCGATCAAGTGACAAGGAAAGACTGAGAAGTTGAAACAGAGACCCGAAGAATGGAAGAGAGTAAGAGATTGTATAGATAGTTAAAAATGACACATTCGCCTGTGTTCATATGGAAGCAGAGTGAATAAAAGGTCCTTGAAGAATGCTTGACCACCAAGAGCTAGGAAACCGGATGAGAATACCAGCCTTGCTCCTGACCATCTGTGTCCACGAATGTAAAATCTACAGAAATTCCTGGTCTCTACGTCATCTACAGCATGAAGGGGTTCACGCGGGGGTCTTAGGAAAATCTTTCTGTCTCTGTGATCCCATGCGGATCTATACTTGCATAAATCCATGACCCTTAGTGATAAATCTTCAGAACCTCATCAGCAACAGTATTCCACACTAGAGACTCTGGAATTTTAAAAATAACCCCTTTTACTAAGATGATTCACCAACCCTCATACAGGACTGCCATCCCACACTGGTTTATCATTTCTCATAATGTTTATCTCAGTCTGGAAATACATTTTACGGGACATTTTATTTTTTATTTCCCTCAGTAACTGTCGATTTTGTGACAGTAGAGATTATGTGTCTTTGTCTATATTCCTTCCACTTAAAATTGCACCTACCAGATAGAAGGTATGAGATCAATTTTTGCTGGATGCTATTGTTTCATTATGAAAATACTTGATTTGCCAAAATTCCTAGACAGATCCATGCCTGTCTACATAGAATCCACTTTTGTCCAATGGATTTTGGAAATATTTCCTTTTTGTGATTTAAATATCATTCATTTCCTCATTTTGAAGCATTTTTTCCAAAGATAACATCATTTTAAGTCATGTTTCTAAGAAAAAAATCAACATACTTGTACTGGTCTCATTGCTTCAGAAAGATTATTATTTTTTTAAGTTTGCCTATGTTTTCTTCCATCAGGAAAACACCAGTTTACTGAATTCGATAACTAATCTGTATTAGCAGATTCCAATTTATTAGGTACAGCAATAACATTTATCTTCTCAACATCCCATAGGTGAAATAGATTTTTTTAATTTTTCATACTTTTTTAGTACAAATTCTAATAAGCAGATATTTCTTGGAATTTATGATTTGAACTTCAACACCATACCACTTTTTAAAATTCTGATTTATTCTTCTTGATTTTTCATTCTTCACGAAAACAACAGCACATTCTTTTTTTGTACTTCAAGAGTGAGAAAGATATTGCTAATACTTTGAGAAAAGTGATACCACATGGGGACATGGACCTACCAGACGAGCCCTAGCATGATGCTTTGTTAGGGAAAAGAATGGGTAGATGAAGACACTGAAAAGCATGGCTTCCCCAGCTGCTCTTCCTAGAATTTAACACAAGAATAAATAAGAACATGAGCGACACAACTAAACTGAAGTACAAAAACAAAAATAAAACTTTGGACCAGCAGTATAGTCGGTGGTCATGGACATAATTCTGGAATCGTGTAATTTGGATCCAGTTCTGACACTGAGGATCCTAGATGACTGACTTAACCATGAGGAGCTTCACTTTCTCCACATGTAAATTTGAGCCAATAGTAGTTTCCACCCATTGAACTGTTGGGAAGATTAAAAGAGACAGCACTTGCCCAGCAGTTATCACAGTGCCTGGCAGACAATAAATTCTCTCTCATTAAATCTTTGCTGTGTTTACCATTTTAGACCTCAACAGACAAAACATCTTTATCAAAACATCTCCTGGTAATCACAAGGCTTTAATTAATATTCCACAGGTGTTTACCAAGAGTCTACTAAGCCATCAATACCATAGTCAAAAACATTGACGATATTGCTGATACCGCCAATCTTAGCCTAGTTCCTTAAAAGCAGAACTCTGGGTAAAGCAGATGCGCTTGCGCTTTAGCGAGAGTGCAGTCCAGAAATGCAGGCGTGAGGGAAAAGGTGAGAGAGGAAAACTTCTGGGAAAAGTGGATAGAGCTTCGTGATGAGCTGATCACTCATTTTCACAAAAAAAATCTTCCAGTGGCTTTTATGAACTCCTGAGTCTATATTTTTATGAGAAGGAAGAAAGTAGTATCTATTAGCTTTGCAATTGTTCAAAATCGGCACCAAGGATGTTAACACTTAGGGGTTACGCAAATAGGGGCTCCCAATAGATGACCTAGCATCTTGCTTCTCGGTAACAGGGAAGACATAGGGCCAGAGCAAGAGGTCCTCTGTGAGGAGAGTGAAGAGATGTTTTCAGGGCTTGTTCATGAAAGGCATGAAGAAATGAGGAGCAGCAGCCCCAGCAGATTCACTTGTCTATAGGAGAAGAATATCTCCTGTCCAAGAACAAGGCAGATACATGGATCTGAAGTGGTTTATCAGCTGACTGAATACATACTAGCAAAGGGGGCTCAGAGTTAAGGGAAATAAGACCAAGAATTCTGAGGTTACACAGATCATGTCACTTTCTCTTCTAAATTATCTGGGCCTGGGATAAATCGAGTTCCTCTGTATATTTACGGCACTTACAAATGGACTCTATATGAGCATCTCCATTAAATTCTAAGGAATCTATTACTCTAATCAATCTTCAGTCTTTTCAAATACCATTTTATGATGGTCTAGTGCTTTAGTTCACTGGGCATAGTCCACATGTATTCCAAGCTCCCCAGTTCAAAACTCAGGGCCCAGGGTAACAACCAAGATGAACAACCAAATAAAATACTTCTTCTTTTCTCTTGTTGCCTGCCTGCCTACTTCTCTGGCAGGTGAATGAGCAAAATAACAAAAAGTCAAGACCAAAAATAGGTAGATAGGTAGCTAGCTAGATAGATAGATAAGTGAAACAATTTATAAAAGTACAGTTAGAAACTATGCTTCGTGTGAACAAAAAAGCACTATGAATTGTTTTCAAAGCTTTGTTTAAAAAATTGCTCACATTGAATAATATTTAGACAAAAGTATTTAGGATTTCTGTACAAGTTGATATTTAATATATTTTACCAAGATGTTATGATCCCAAGACATGAAACAGTTATTGTGGATTATACTATGCAACTGAAAAGTGTGAACTTTATCTGAAAGAAAATATAAAATAATGGGGAAATTTTTGAGGTATAATCTGGTTAAATTTAAGTGGAAAAAGAAATGGGAGTGGTGAAAAAATATGAAGATTTTTACAAGATAATGCCTAGTCCAGAGTCTGGTTTTGTCTGTTGAATTCACTTCAATCAAAGGCAGACATATTACCACTGTAGTGAGTTATATTTGATCATGAAATGGACAAAAATAAGATCATCTTTAGGAATTAGAAAGAATTAAATGGAGAATGGTATACCAGTTAATATGATGTCATTCTTTGCTTTGTACTAGAAAAAGTGGACAAAACCTACATCTGCTTTAAGGCATGGGAGAGCCAAGATGTCTCTGAAAAGCTACCGGTTCAGAATCTGTAGGTATCGATGAGAACCAGAAAAGTGAACCCAGTTCTGTGACCTTTTTTCACCTTTTCTTCACTGAAATTAGAGAAGGGGGAGAGACTGAGTGATGCTTTTGGCTGAGAGAACAAACTATTCAGGACCTGCTAAAAGGAGTTCCCAGTTGAATCCGCTTATTTTCAGGTGAACTCTGAAAGAATACACCTTCAGAAGATAAGAAGGAAGGGTGAGGATAACATTTGCAGGAAACTAGCAGCTTAAAATCATCTCCACACATGAAACTGGATTAAGATGACCTCCACCTGGCTGGCACTACCAGATGCCTGTTGGAGGAGACAAGTGAATTCCCTGTGAAAATCATCACATTTTCTTCTTTTCCAGAATACTTTAAGAGAATTTTTCAAGTACATTGCCCAAGGAGCGGGGAAAGGAGGGAAAGAGCAGGCACAGAAAAACAATACTGCTAAAAAACATAGTAAAAACAAACAATAGAAAGAGACTCACAGGAACTCCAAAGTTGGACTTATTTTTACTCTGCTCAAAGACATTCAAAGACAAGATTTCACATTTTGTCAGAGAACTGAAATCTATTTTTTTTAAATAGAAATTCCACAACATTTTTTAAAAATGACCAAAATTAAAATCACAATGAATGAAGTGTATAGTAAATGAAAGAGGGCTGAAGAGTGAAGTAGTGAACTAGGTGCAAGTCTGAAGAAAATTTTCAAAGGAGGCATGGGAAGACAAAGGAATGGAAAATACAGAAATGAAAAAGGTTATTATAAAGGGATATAGCATAAAATCTAACATAAATGTAATGGGAGTTCTAGAAGAAGAACAGAAAGAAAATGGAATAGACATGGGCCAGAAAGAGAATGGAATAGAGAAAATGACTGAGAATATTTCCAAACTGATGGAATAAATCAAATGACACATTCAAGAGGCCATGAAAAGCATAATCAGGAAAAATGGATACCTACTGACATCATGGTGAAACTGACAGTGAAAATCATGTTGAAAAACAACCCACAGAGAAATCTGGGGAAAAAAAGATTATTTCAAAGAAGCAACAATTAGACTGATAGCTAATTCCTCAACAAACACAATCTAAGCAAATAAAAAGTTATGTTTGAAATATTTAAATAAAATGAACTAAATCATAATTCTATGCATAAGAAAAATATCCTACACAAATAAAGATGAAATTAATACATTTCAGATGAGGAAAAGTTGAGAAAATTCAACACCAGCAGATCTGCTTTAAGATATTTTTCAGGCTGAAAAAAATGTATCCCTGAGGGCAACAAGAAGAAATACAGAGTGAAAAAACATGATTAATATGTGGGCAATTGCAGATGAATGAAAAGACTGATAAAAGACTTCTGTGGTGAGTGTCTTTGTGACGCTGCTCTTCAAAGACTAAAATACAGTGAAAAGTATCAATAAAATACAGTGAAAATATCAATTTCACATATGCTTCTAAGCTAGCATCAATCTAATAAGGTAGCTACTAACCACTTTTAGCACTTGAAATTTCAGTCTACACTGAGATATGTTGCAAATATCAAATACACATGGATTTAGAGACTTTAACTTTCTGATAAAAAATATCATTCATATTTCATGTTGATTGAAAATTTGATTAATAGTATGGATCAATTAGGTTATGTAAAATGTTATTCAAATTAATTTCATCAGTTTCTTTTCATGTGTCCTAATGTCTAAAAAACCACTATAATTTTTGAAATTACATATATGGCTGTCTTTCCATTTTATTGGGTAATACTGCCTTAGATCATGAACTCTGTTACCTCGAAACGTAAAGTCCTGTATTTTACATCTACTCTCTGAACTCATGGCATAGAGTTTATTCCTGGCAAACAGCTAGTCATTAGTGAACATTGTATCTTCTCTTTATGAGAAAGTAATTTATTAAATGTCTTTATCACCTTTCAAAGTTACACCACCCTTCAAACGAGTTACAGATTAGATACACTTATAGGGATAAAACTAGACATAAAAACATAGATTCGCAATGATAACAGCAGACTTGACATCCCAGACATTCTCTCCTAGGTTCACCCTGTTTTGTAAGAGTGACCCCCTATCCCCACCAGAGGAAGCTCAAATCTCCTTTAGAATTATGAAAACATTTAATCACTTTAAAAAAGGATGTCTTAGAGATGGTTCCTGTTGGCTGTTTATTGCAATATCTTGGTAAATAAGGTTTTTGACATGTGAACAGCTCTATCCCTGGGAAATGAAATGAGACCAGAAAAACCAGCGCATTAACTGTTACAGTGTGAATGTTGACACATAAACATGCAGGATGACAGGACAGAGAGAAATGAGGCAGAAAGCATTTGCACGTGCACCTGGCTATTTTGTATTAGGTACAGACAGAATTCTCCCTTTGAATTCAGAAGGACATCGGCGATGACCTTCCTCAGGAGTGCTCAGTAACCAGCTATTTGGAAGGCAAAATTCGTGTTGTGACATTATCTTTCATCTTTATTCCAAGGCCTATTCCCTCGCAGGTCAGCATGTGCCTGAAATAAAGAAGAAATGCTATAGACATTTTACCATCTGTTTGTGAAGTAGTCCTATACTTCTTTCAACGCATACCAAGCACGGAGTCAGGGATATGATCCAAAGGGCACATCACCATTTAAATTCGGTGCAGGAAAAAGTTAAGGGGAGATAAATAATTGAGAAGATATGCTCATGAGCCCTATAAATGAACCCCTTGTAGTATTTCAATGTCATTTCTTCAAATTATCAGCGCTAAAACTGAAGTCATTCATTGTGTCCTAAGTGGAACAGCAATTAAGTCCGCTGCCTTTGGCCAAGAGCAGTCCACATACATCTCAAGGACCCTGGTTCATGTCCTGGGGTCAGGAAGAGCAACCAAGATGAACAACTAAATAAAAACAAGTTGTTTCTTCTTCCTCTCTCTTCCTGCTGCCTGCTCGCCTTCATTCCTGCCTGCCCCTTTCCTTTAAAAAAAAAAAATAATTAAAAAATAAATAAACAGCCTGACTCATGCTGGTCATCTTAATCTGCCCTTTGCACTCCAGAAGGAGCAACTTTCTTATACGTTCTTGACAATGCCATTTTCTTTCACACTTACACTTCCTCCCATGTGTTTCCCCTTCCATCTGAAGTGCTCTTCCTCAGTTCCCCTGGTTGCATATATCTATTTATTCTTAATAAGCTCAAATTTCACATACTCAGTGACACTCATCACAGAAAATTATTTTTGAAATCCACTGTAAAACATTTTTCGGTGAGTCTGTGGAAAACAGAGAACACAATGAATTTAATTTAGAACAATTTCATGAGTGTCATTAACAAGTATTGATGACATCAGTAAGAGACGGTGCATCCAGGTTCATATATATTCACTTCTTCATTTCTTTGTTGATTCTCTCTGAAGGTGATCTGAGGAGCTCTACCTCTACACATGTAAAAAGCGTAAGTACAAATGATGTCTCTGTTATCCCCCAAAAGAAAATATTTTATCAGTTTGTTGGTTTTAGAAATAAAGTTCTACTGAATAGCAATTGGAGAGCTAGTCACTATTATTCTGTTATTAGACTATTTCCACAGGAAAATGATGAAAAAACTGTTCATTTACGATGAAGAAAATAAACCACATGATATGCAAAGGGATACCAACTTAAAATTTCAACTTCAGTCATGACAACATGTTTCTCCTCAAATTTAATTTCCATGAGAAACGATTCTAAATTAAAACCTTCCAGTGCAGTGTCTTTCCATTTTTTGGATTTTTACTACCTAGAGATCAAACAGTTTGACACAGCAAAAATTCTGGTGAGTTAGGAAGAAATGCTGATTGGTTTGTTGGCTGGTGGCCGGGGGAATGTTATGACCGAGTAATTATGTGTTCTGGACAGATGCATTAACCAGGCTTGGGGCTGGAGCCACTGGATATTATTTTAGTCATAAGGCTAGAGGAACTGAATCATTTTCAAAGCATTGGCTGGCTGACATGGCCTTACTGATGCCTGGTCCAATGACTCTTTGGCAGTAACTTCCAACGCTGCACTTATGACATGGTAAACAAAAACTACATTAAAGGTTTGCTTTTTAATCATGAAGGAGTTCAACATTTCCACTAAGCTCTCTTGCTATTCATCAAGTCGCATTGAAGGCTATTGCAGATTTTCACAGTCCTATCTTCTGACGGAAGAACTGTAGCAATGTAACGGGCAGAAAGGTTCGGTTTTTGTCTTTAATGCAACAACAAAAAAAAAAGCACATGATCAAAATGCAAAATGTTAATACATGTTTGCAATGGTTCTCAGCTGTTAAAAAGACTGAATGTTGACAATGTCTTTCAGCTTTTACCAGTGACTTATTTCAATTCATAAAGTATCATTCTTTATAAAGCATCTATGTTTAATGACCAAAAGTATATATAATAATTAAATAAGAATGTCAATGCAATGGCTTTAGGTTTCTAACATTAAAAATCCCATAATAATCAGTTGATTAGCTTCAGGGAACTTTTGGGTTCTTTTGCCATTTACACCCAAAGTTTTATTTTGACACGAGGTCTTCAATATAAATCCAGCAATGATTTAATTGGAGTCATGCTTACATTGGTTATTAAAATCTTAATAATAATTTAATATGATCTAAAATAGAAGCACTTTTACTCCTTTGATACTTTTGACGTATGAGGGTATATTGACATTTTTTTCTCAAATTGGCACTTCTCAATTGAATTGCAAATGAAAAAGTCAGGTAGTCAGCAAATTCTTGATTTTGATAGATGGAAAGGAAAGTGATGGAAGGATGAATGGATAAATAGACATAGAATTGGGAATGCTTCATTGTTTCATTTATTTTTAGAATATAATGACTACAAATTTTTTAAATGAAACATTCTTTGAATATTAGTTTTTTTGGTTCTATTTCATATTACTGTCATTTATTTTCTTTTGATTACTCACCAAGGATCCATAGAGGAAAATGAAAAATCAGTTTTGTGGATACATTTTTTTCCTTAATTATAAAAGACACTCAGGAAAAAAGTATCGGATTAATTGTAGTGTCAGCGCACATGGGATAACTAAGTTATATATTTCCCAAATGATTGCAACTGAAGTTTCTCAGAAAAATACTTCATAAGATGATTGTAAATTAGTAATAAAAGGCATGTATATGATCATTCAAATCACTGTGATAATTCCTTTTATTAACAAAGTTTACTATTTAAAGTATTTTTTTTTTTCATTGAGCTTATCTAGGAAATGCTATTCCCTGTACTAAAAAGTTATCAGCACTCTCAGTTAATTGGAAGGCACTTAACTGAACTTGTTTGGGAAAAAAAAATTAGAAAAACTCCCTCCTAAATCATTAAACAACTTCAAGAACAGAATGTAAAATGACTCTTTTATGTGCTATCCAGGAAGAATTTGCTGAGAGAAAATCTTATGATGCGCCTGAGAAATAAAAGCCTTATAAATGAAAACACAGTGATAAAAATAATGAAAATTTTCTTTCCCTGAAAATGGAGAAGGTAGAAACAGTGAGGAGAAATTTGTGTTGATCAAGAAGGAGGCAAAGCCAAGAAAATCAGTTGAATGATGTAAAGTAAAAATTGTAGCATGCTTTAAGAAATAGTTATATGATTCTAAAATATAAGATACACTAAAATTTACTATGCTAAGAAATGTTAAGTATAATTAGATTAAAATATCGAAATGTGTAATGAAACATTATAATTACGCTATAATGAAATAATTAGTCCACCTTAGAATTTAAGACATAACTGACATACTTTTCAAAATCAATTTTAAAGGAAAAGACTATTTGCTATATACCACAGACTTTATTTAAAACTTTTTATTCTTTTCTTTAAGCTGGAGACTCCAGCATTTTCACCAAGTAAAGCCTTTGTTTTTAATGTTTTAATCAGTTTATTACATTTCTTTTGCTCCAAACTGTTACTAACTTCACCAAAAGTGTCAATTAAAAATTAACTAGAATTAATAAACTGCCATTTAAACCGATTATTGGATAAAGGTGATCAAGATGAATTAGTGCTATTTTATCATATTTGGTATACTCAATCTTTTCTGAAAGATAAGAACTCAAAGTAGTTAATAGTGTTTTTTACATTGTAAAATTAAAATACCTAATGCAACATCTGCCACGAAATAGATATTTACCAACTAGGATGAATAAATAATTTGATCTGAATAAACTCTTGCTTATAAAAGCTAGTACTTTGTCCTGTGTTACCACTTACTCTACCCTCATATGTTTTCATTCAGTATATATATATATATATTAAAAAAATATACATATATTATATATATATAATATATATATGAATATAAAATTCTCAGTTATATTAATTGTCTATTTAAATGTAAGAAAATCTGGCACCCATTTTGTCAAAAGTTTTCATAAAATGTCCTTTGGTTTTTAAAAATATTTAATCAGAAGCTCACCTTGCTGAAGTAACACCCCCAAAAGAAAATAATAGGGCAAAGAGACTTTTTTAAAAAGGTCTTTGAAAGAGCAAAGTATAAAATTTGGTGAAAACGTTGAAAAGAATTTTATAACCATAAACTACAGTAAAAGTGAATTTAGCATAGAGTGGCCTAAATTAAATACAGAAACTTATACAATATTTTCTCTGATGGGCCTAATTAAAACACAGTCCTTCAGCAAGCTTTCAAAAAGAAAAAAAAAACAAAACAAATACAAACAAAAGAATGCATGTTAATGTGAAATGATCCTGCACTAATGATTTTCTTTAAAAAGCAAAGAAAAGAACTTTCTGTAAAGTCTAAACAAGGCAGAAAAGACACACAGACACACATCTGTCATATGTTTGCTGCTTTATAGTTACTGCTTTAAGAAAGGATGTGAGTTATGGAGTGAGTTCTTTTGTAAACATTCTAATAAAGTCTGGGTAAGATATACAAGACATCAGAACACTTCAAGCTGCTGTTCTCTAAATAATACTAAGAATTATATGAGAGTCTCCAAGCTCCTTGCATAAATTGCTATACCAACCCCAAAACACTAGGATGCTTTATCATTTTTAAAATCCTTTTAAGAAGAACTGTGTTACTCTTCTACTTTTACAGAGATGAGAACACAGCAAAATGTCCTTGCTCTATAGAGAAGGGGGTCACTACAGTTAATTTATGAGCAGTAATTTTTTTTTTTTTTTTTCCTCCTAAAACCTCAAATCATGAGCTCTATTGAGGGTATCAAAGACGGCATTCTAGTCATCTAGTCTTCAGAAAGAGCTTGGAAAAGTGGACACAGAAAAGCCAATATCCCCTGATTACTTTATTAATGGTAGACTTCAAAAGCTAAAACGAAAAGGCAATGCATTTTAAAGCGTAGAGCAATAAAATATGTTCTCGTTTGTTTTTTCCACTGAATATTTTTAATTAAATAATTTAGATTCTTTGGCATTAATGTTTGCAAAGCCTGTTTAATGGATTTAAATACCTTCCTGTCTTTAGTCTATAATATTGCTAGCTCATCTCTATGTCTAATACTTCACCTCAATGAGTTCTTCTCATTAATTCATTTTTATTATTCAATTCTGAAGTCAAACAAACTCCTAAAAAAAGTCATTGTTAAAAGGTGCGAAAATGTTTTCCAAGTGTTGAAGAAACAATATTTTCTTGGTTTCTAAAACTGCCAAAAAGGTAAAGAAATGTTAACATCTTGAGAAAATCTGAGAAATTAAAGTGAAAAAATTGACCTAACTCAAAATAACAAATTATTGATTGTCAACAAACTGTGTCTCACTAGTGTTTAGTTTTACTAGTTGAAATCAATGAAGAAATGTAAACATGAGAACAGAAAAAAAATCATTTAAAAATAACTACAGATTAAGAATATTGGCCCATGTAAGATGCGAAACTATAATATGAAACTATAATCAACTTCCTAAGATACTCTCATTAGTGTTTATTATTATTTCATAAGGATTTATGTTCTTGAAATTTACTGTTAAATTCAGTCTGTAAATCTCACAACATTAATTTATTTCTATTTTTACAATAGAAATTACCTATGAAACATGGATGCTGCAAAATTAGATGTTAGAGAGAGAGAGAGAGAGAGAGAGAGAGAGAGAGAGAGAGAGAGAGAGAGAGAGAGAGGCAACGATTTGAGATTATGGAAATTATAAAGATGTTTTAATTCTTACTTGCCTTTTTGTTAACAACACCAAGCAACACCCACTCTGAGACCCTCGCCTCTTTAACTTTATATAATATTTATGCATGCATGACAACAAAAAATGTTTCAATAAAAATATATTTGAGCTAGCAAAGCAAAATTGCCTTAAGCTTTTGATCTCTCTCATAGCTCACATCTCTGAAAGTCTTTTCCTTTCAACAGTTACATTCAAAAAGTCAAAGATATACAGCTGACGATTCAAGCTGAATGACACCACGATAAACTATGGTTTCTCCTGAAGATAAAATACATCATAAATCGGTGCAACACTTACCTCATTTTAAATATTACTGTCTCCTTTTATCAGGTAACACTATATGACCTCCTCTTACCTCCTTTCTTCCCATATTTTACATGGGATTTTAATTCTATACAATGATCACAACCAGCATTTTTTTAATTAAAATGGGATATATGGCTTTAAAGGCTTAGGTTATCTGATAGACAGATTTAATTTTAAAAATATATAAAATGACAGGACAGACTGACTTCTGATGCCCTGCAAACTCTGGCAATAATAGAATTCGATTTTATTTTTTAAATTGCATTAACTCTACCCTTAGCTGCAATTTTTCACACGATCTAAAATAATAGACCCTACCATTGAGTAAAATAGAAATGGATTCACAACTGACTGGCAAAGAGAGATTTTCACTGGGGGTGATAACCACATCTTGTGTAATGTTTTCTCATTGAAATATCGATTCATGAATTACAACACTGTATTTGCAGTGATTGCTTGATGTCTACTATCCAGGCTTAGTCAGAATGTATTCTTTTTCTGGATACTCCAGTTTGGGTTACAGTCCCCAACTGTTAAATGTATTAATGCAAATCCTGGTGATCTGTTGCACAGTTTGGGATGTGGATCCTTCATCCTTCCAGGCCGGTGGAGAGGCGGGCTTTCTCCTGCGGGTGAGATGAAGAGAAAAGAGAGTAACGGTGGTGAGGGGCAGACACCAGGGCGGCCCTTCCAGACCCGCCGGTCTGGCCCATCACCAGGAAACATCAGTCATAAGGCTTTTCCCCATTTTCTGGTTGCTTTTATCTGAAACTGAGGCTGGGAATAGAAACCTGAGGAATTAGTCCCCTGACAAAAGCCCCTAAATTCCTCCCTCTCCTAAATGTTTCCTTTCCTTCCAAGATACCTTAGACCGTGGCCGCAACGCGCCCTTCGCTCTAGGCTTTCATGAGGTCTGTGACCATCTTAAGCGGAAGATTATAGCAAACAAGTTTAGAGATTCCCCAGCTGGCTGAAAATCTTTTCATTGACTCAATGGATTTTTCGTGTTTTTTGTTGCGTTTTGTTTTACTGCACTTACCAGGGGAGAATTTTACATACCAAAATAAACAATGTATCTGCTTATTATATAATAGGGAAAAGAAACAAACTGACTTTTATATAATCCTATTGATTTGAAAGGTTTCCATTTAGTTCATGCTTTGTGAAGGTTTACGTTAGTTATGAGACGTGTGTTGTTATTTATCCCCCTGGCTCTCCAAGCCCCGCCCCTCCAGGCCACGCATGCGCCTCAGCACCGCCTTGCTTTGACGGCGTTATGGCGTGGTTCTCACCTTGAAACATATGAAAGTTACTTCGTTTCAACATACTCCCTCAGTGGCTATTCCAAACCCACCCAAATCCCCAACTTGATTCTAAGAGTGAAGCCCCTAGCCTTGAATTCCTAGTTTCCCTTCTCTAAACTGCATTGCCTCTCTATTAGTTTTCTTTTCTTCCCTCTTGAACATTAAAAAAAAAAAAAATCGACAGCCTTTTTTTCCGCGAGAACCTCTCCACCTGTACTTAATTCCATCTCCTCTTGCCTCCCCAGGGTCTTTGCATCATCAGTTATCTGCTCTTGTCCTCGCAACAGGCCTCCTTCCAATTTGTCTTCAAAGACACATGGATCTAGTTGTGTCCCTACCACATTCCCCCAGATATTTTCCCTTCTATCCTCCTTTACATGCTACCGACTCCCCAGCCACTCCCTCTTGCCCTTCGATGGCACCTAATCCACACGCCATTGCTCGTTTCATGTCTGTCTTCACAAGAAATCTATAAACTTCCTAAGGGGGAGGCTCAGGTATCTTGTTCCAGGCACCACCTTCTATGCCTAATGTGATTCTGACATGTACCAAGCGTTCAAAAATTAGTGATTGTATGGATGATTTAACGTCAATAAAGACTTCTCTTTTTCTTGCCATTTTCACCATGACTCTCGCATATCTGGTTTCTACAAATCCATTCTCATGAAAATTAAAAATATGTATGGTTTATACTTTGTCAACGACTGCCTAAAAATCAATAAATAAAATAACATTTTCTCAGTCTTTTCTCCTTTCAACCCAAGAGATTCCCTAGCCAGCTGAAAATCTTTTTATTGACTGTATGGATTTTTTTTTATTATTATTAGGATCGCTTACTAGGTGAGAGCTTTACATGCCTAAATAAATAATGTACCTGATTATTATACAATGGGAAAAATAAATAAAATGCATTTTATTTAATCCAATTGATTTGAAAGTTTTCCATTTAGTGCATGACTTCAATCAACGCTAAAAAATTTTTTTTTTTAAGTATAATGCTAATGAATTCTTTGGACTCTTTCCAGAATATTGGTTCTTTTTACATTCCAATCACTTTGTCTCAGTTTCATTCCTCCAGCCTTTATAAACTAACTCCCACCTGGAATTTTGGATTAGATGCTGATCGTTCCTCTTTCAATCCACACTGAGCATTATTAGGGACCTAATTTCCCCTGTTCAAAAATTTCAAAGTTTCCCACTGCTTGTATGTTAAGTGTAGATCTTCTGTCCTGGCATTCAAGGTCCTTCATCATCTGTACTTTAATCTCTCCAGTTATAGCTCCCACTTACATATAGTCAGTGTGATCGACTCACAACCACAAATGTCTTCTATTTTCCTCCCTAGGACTTCTGTTCACTAGCCCTACTAGAATGCTTCCCACTCCTTTCAGTCTATTTAAATATTACGCATCTTTGAGCATTCAATCCAAGTTGTTGTTTCTTCATCGAGGTCCAACAAAGAATTCCAAGTATAATGATGGCCATTTCAACCATTATTTAGGAAATCAGCTATGTATTTCAAGTTTTATTTTCCTTTGGAATAGCTTTGTAATATTTTCTTGGTATCCAAAACTCAGGGGGTGCAAAAAACATTTAAAAATTAAAAATGTCTCTCTCCTAACCCCATAGATCTGGGAACCGCTGCTATCAAGCACCCGATGCTTTCAAGGTCTTGTGTGTCCTTCTAGAACTATTGCATGAGAAGCAAAGAAAATGTACTGCCTTTAATAACACAGAATTTTGTAAGAAAAATGTGTCTATCTCCTATATAGATAGTTAACATTTTTGTACTTACATATTGTCTTTCCATGTATGAAGACTGTGCGCCTTGGCTTCTGTGTAGAAATATCTGTCGCACAACATTCCTTGATTGTGCAATACTTTCTTTCAAGTTTGGGATGGACTATTCAGGGGTAAGTCTGAATCTCTGCCACCTTCCTCCTCAATTAAGAAGGACACAGAAGTAAGCAGTAGGTTTTTCAGACACTTCCTCCACATACACAGCCATTAAAGGGAAATTAAAGCATGACTAATCACATATGCAGATGTGCATTGTTTTACTTCGATAGTTAAATGGGTTCCAGATACCAGAGCATATTTCCTTTGGTCCTGATATACATGTGCTGATATAAAGATTAACAGAATCACTGATTTGCAATGGATGATTCTGTTTCATTTTAGAAATCTCCCATTCTTGCTGCATTCCAAGTCCCCTGAACTTAGGTTTGCGCTGAATTTTTCGGTTTCATAATTGCATCCATCTCCATTTTACATTGTACAGACTAGAAATGACAGGAGAGCCACCCACCTTGTTACTGTTTCCTAAATGCCCAACAGTATGCTTTAATTATTGTAAATGTATAGACCAAGTTGTGAAATGATAAGGCCTCCCAGTGTTTTATATAATGTGATCAAGTAATATCTAGGAGTCAAGAATTGTAACCAAAGTTTTATTCATACTTAACATCATACCCAGCAGTGCTAATTTAAAGTCTTGCATAATAAAGTAGATGTTTATCATCAAATGTTTTCCTTTGTCAATGGAGAGCCAATGTAGGTAAGCTAGAATCTTTCAAAACCCGTTAATGAGTTTTTAACTCTCACATTGACTGTTTTTAATGAAACAAACTAACTGAATATGTGCCAGGTATTCTCTTGACTTTGCTCTATCCAAAACAAAACCTTATTGTAGGCCCCTTGAACTAATGTATTTCATTTCTTTTTTCTTTTTTCTACTGTTATTTTATTGAAGGGACATGGTATCATAACATTATATTGGGTTAATGTATGTGCTTAATCTTGTATTCCCATGCCCACATTTTAAATATGAATGATAAGACACAATTGTTCTTAAGGAAAAATATCTTGAACAATAAATAAAATTCTAGTTTTAAAAGCTTAATCTAGTTTATTTGTATCCATGCTAGCACTGATACTTAAAAAAAAAAATTTTTCTCAGAACTCTACAGAAAATACTCATCTTTTAGGCTTCAGATTGTTATGAACTCCAAATCGCCAGAATTCTAACATTGTCTGGTTTATGTCATTTTCCTAATGATATAGTTCCTTCTCAGTTAAGCACATACACAACTTTCATGAATTTACTTTCAGTCACATGAGTCACTTGGAAGCATCTCTGAAGTATAAAACTCACAAAGTTACAAAATATTTTAGGTGTGAAAGGGATTGGGTAGGATTCAACAATAATGATTCATCACACAAATTGAGTTTAACTTTTATCTTCAATTATGATAAAGCTTGAGTTGTATTTCAGACATTAGGTATATATTGTCATCAGTACTTTGAATGTTGGCCAGCTAAGAAATGAAGTAACATTAAACAGTGAAACACGTTGCTCAAGTGAGATGTTAAGACACTCTTGAGGTAGGTTGGAACACTTAGCTTTGATAGGCATGATATATAGCTGGGGAAGTAAGTGTCCCCAAATAATTAAGCTGTCTTTGAAAGGGCGGCCTATTTTAGCATTGAAGAGCCAATGAGGCTGCACCAGCAGCTGTCAAATTTACAGGAAGTGATTAAAGAAGCAGAGATTCTCTTCTTTTACTGGCTGTTTCTGGATTCCATAGAGATTATGAAGAAAGACAGGAAAAATGACAGAACAGCCTATCAAACTTTCTACTAAGAAAATTGTTTTTCTCCACGCATAAACTTCTCTAGTTAGCAGATGCTTGTTGTTTTTATTTTACGCTGTATTGATGGCAAGTTTGCACATAAACTATTCTACTTCTATATTTTAACAAAAACACAAGGATGTTTATTCCCCCAAAGGACTTGTTCCTTGTTTCCCGGGCATTTTGCAATCCTCTCCATCCTCAATTCCCTTGGTTGGTTGCCATCTGGCATTGTGCCTTTGATTTTATGAATAAGGTTCCCGATTGCTTCTGCAGCTGTTATCAGTGAAGTCTGACCTGTTGGGAATGAGGATAACAGAGGAACATGTCTCTACAGCATTCGCAACATTTCATTCCTGTGACTCTTTTCCCAGACCTCGCACTGTGATTTTCTTGTGTACATTCCTCAATGCAGATGGTGACATTACTAGACCTTTGGTTCAAGGGAAATATAAAAGTGAGCCCTTTCCAGTAATCATTGATTTTATATGTACTTGTGACTCTATTAATATGGGACCTATTCATTCTATACATATGGGAGTGTGTGATTGTGCTCATTTATGGTTGCCAGTAATGCTTCTCATTAAACAATTTCTCTCTGCTTCCATGTTTTTGATGTCTACAACAATGTCTTTAGCTTCCATATTGATCTCCTGCAAAATAATCATTTTGCAACTAGAGTCCCAAGAACCCCTGGAGGAAAGAGTAAAAGTGATGGGGAAGGCTGACTGCAAGTAGACAAGTTTTCAGGCTATAGGCCCTTTCAACCAGGGCAGCTCTTTTTAATTCTTTGAAAGTGCTGGGCTTCCAAGCAAATCTTCCTGTGAAAACGGGGTTGCCCTGCTAATTCTGTGGGTAGCTTCAGGTCTGTGTAACCCACAGACAGACAAGATAATGATTGCAGTAGCTGAATGGACTTTTATTTGCAGCCGCTCTCAAAACTCCTCCCCTTGTGGCAAAGCCACCTAGAGATTCCACAGTTGTCTAATCTTTGTAAGAGGCATTGAAAATATCAGTGGCAGAGCAGCTTGAATAGAAGGGACAGGAGAACATATTAAGCCATCCGTTGGCACTTTCATATGAGCACATTTATTCCCTCATGGGATTGAGTGGGGCCTGGAGAAAGGGTCTCCATTTGGTGGAAGGGAGGGGATAGAAAAATGTTTCCTAGGACAGGACTTTGAAGAAGTGTTTGCTCTGTGGCTGGGGAGCAGAGCAGCAGAAAGCAGTGATCGCCACTGCAGGCTCTGAAAATTGAGGTTTGTGGTGTGGGCCAAACAATGGAGGGTGGACAGGGGAGGGCTGACATTCACTCAGTCCTTTTCTGACCCTCCTTCGGGTCAACGAAACGGTTACCTCCAGATTAAGAGAGATTTTCCTTTTCTAATATAAGTTCTTCATATTTCTGATCAAGTCAACTATAAATATTCTTGTTTGAACTGTATTTTATTCTAACAGGCTTCTGCTGTCACCAACATAACCAAAAATGCCTCACGTTTTTATCCTGATCTCTATCTCTTTCATCAAACTTTCTTCCCCAAATTGAAGCAGGAAAGTTCTCAAATCTATGTGCAAAATGTGCTTACTTGTTGGTGAGTGCTCCTATTTTTGCAGAGAAAGTAAATGATAAAAGCTAATCAAGGAAGCAAAGGTAAAATGTAATGTCGTCAATTCTCTAGACTCTCCCTACAGCACAGAATAGGCAGAGTATTTATTTGACTTCCACAATTTACAAAGCGAAATGGGGAAATGTCTATTTGGGTTTAGCCTTTAAGTGATAAGTAAAATGGAGTTAAAGCCATGACCTACTATATGCAAATTATTATTTCACATCTGCAGGAGGGCACTAGGGAACATTTTCTTTAAACACACGTCTCTACACCCAGTCATGTGTTCTTTTGAATTGAGAGATCCCTTGTTATTCTGAAGTCTAGTGTGCAGGAACCTTACAAAGGAACTCAGCAACAAGGCTGGCTGTTTATAAAAAACTGAGTAAAGTTTCAGTAAAGGTCAATTTCAGGTGAGCTAAAGGAGAGATAGCAGAGAACTTGAATGAAATGAAAACAGAGCTCTGCCTAGAATTGGCTTACCCATTGCCCCTGCGATTATATAGGAACATTTCACATATTCATAGCAAGATCGTCACCTAATCCTGTACAGCAAAAAAAAAAAAAAAAGTGTTTTCACAGACATTTTCCCTGTTGTGCAGACAGGGAAGCCCAAACACACTTAGACCCATCAGAGAGCTTATCCAAGTGGAAGGAACTGAAGAACAGGCTGGAAGGGAAGGTCAGCGGGGCCCTAGCCGCCGCCGGGGCCCCAGGGCTGTGTGTGCGCACCGGGTCACAGGCAGCGTGCGCCAGACGCGAGAATGCTGTACCTTCCAGCAGGTAAGAGCCTTCTCCTGTGCAGTCTACAGTCCACCGGGCTCTGACGACTCCCGAAGTGCAAACTCCTTTCTCGCACGCTTGGCGCTCGCCAGGACGCAGGTATCATGGACACCTTGCTGCTTCAGCCAATCTTCGGCCATCTAATCACTTCAAGCTCCGGGACCGTTCTTGGTGCGCCCGCGTCGGGATTCTTGGGCTGCGGGAACAGGGCTGTGTCCACGACGACGTCCTCACGTCCCCGCGCGTCTGCGAAGGTCGGGGTGGGCGCGGCAGCCTCTCGCGCGCTCTGGGTTTCTTTTTCTAACGCTCCGTTGACACAAATGACTTCTTCCTTTCATTAAGTCGCCAGGATTTATTTTCTTTTCTCGTTGTATCAACTCTGCACACATTCCGTGCTGTAGAACCAGTCAACGTTTTGTGTTCTTGTTTATTTTGATTTCTGATGAGGAAGGTTCGAATCAAACGGCGAAGTCAGAGAAAATAAACAGCTCACGCTGGGCCTTTGCTTTTGTTTTGATTCCAGTTTTCCTTTGCAGATTGATTTAAATTCTCTTCTTCATCAAGGAACAATTAAACCGATATCCTTGGGAGCGCCGCTGGAGAGCTGGCGGTACAGCCCGCCTCCCCCAACACCCCCACCCCTGCCTCCTCGCCCTGGTGTGAAACCAGCCACTTCCCTTCTCGCTGAGGGGGAGGCTTTCAGATGAGAAGGAAAGAGGGATTGGAAGACCCTCCAACAACATCAGTCAATATGTGGAGAAAATTAGCCAGTTCTAGCTGTCACTGAGGAGCTGATAATTCTTTCCCTAAGCAACACCTACAGGGGGAGGAGGAGGAGATACTCTAGAGGCATCAAGCATCTCTCTAGGTGAGGAGAGCGACCTGCTTTTTGTTTGGCAGTTGGCCTAGTTTCACTGACATCCAGAGGGCCGCATTTCTTAGAGGACATTATGAATGTTGAATACTTGACTCCATAAGTTGACAAATGACCAGCCTGAGTTGGGAGTGACTTCAACTACCCTTCTCCCCACCGCACACAGATGTAATGTTTGGCGTCCTGAAGGGAAATCAACTGGACAGTCCTGTTATGGGCCATTTAGCGCATCAGGTACACTGTGGAAGGACTGGGGGGAGGAGGCAGTAGGATTTAACAGACTCACAGTAAATAACTCCTCAATTTAGGCAACAGTGGGAGAAGTTTCAACCAGGCGTCTGGAACTATGCTTTATGCATCTATTAAAAACCACATCCTCTCAGTAACCAGCCCAAAGTGAGTGCTAATAGAAACTCTGTCCTCCCCTCTAGATGGAAGCTCTAGAAAAAAAAAAAGTGCTTTTAATCACTGTGGCTTCAAGGTCTAGATCACTGGGTGTTCGATAAACATTTATTAAATGAATGATAGAACATTTGAAATCCCTGCACCCCTTATCCTCCACCCCACCCCAGGAAACAATGGAATTAGCAAGCCAAGACCTAGTGAAAGAAGAACTGCTTCCTACCCCCAGTTTGGAGGAGATCTGGTCCACCAGATAAGCGAATTCTGACTCCACCACATGTCTCCAACTCTTTATATTAAAGGGAAGCAAATCCACACCTGGGTTGAGGGACATGGGCCAGATTCTTGAAGAGAGAGGTGCTGGCAACCTTAACTTCCAATAGGAGGGGCATAAACGGTTACTTTGTAAAATTAAATGTATATATACACCTAACTGCAGAGCATTCAAACTACTTAGTCCGAGTAAGGGAAGTCTCTCTGTCAGAACAGCTGGGCAGTGAGTTTTGGAAAGGGTTCTAGTAAGAGAATTGTTAACCTTGGCCCTTCCAAAGTAGACTCTTGTTCTGCCTCCTCTCTGGGTGCTTCTGCAGGAAATGCCCCAGGTGACTGTTACTATTGTCAAGATTGTCTCTAGACTAGACCAGTCAGAGGTGTCCCTCAACCCAAGGCCTCGGTGGGACATTCCTGGGCGTTGGTGTCCAGAGACCCCACTCACCTGGTGTCACACCTACTGACAGAGAGCACGTGCAGCTGCTGTAATTTATATGAAAGAGTCTTTGCCAGACGTGGGTCTCCTCTGTTCTTGGAGAGCTTTTGGCAGACCTTTCACAGTTTTCTGGGTCTCTTGGGAGTGTAAGCATGCATTTTCTCTATTTCTCACTGCGTTGAAGAGTGGTAAGTGGATCCTGAGCTTCTACTACTCCTTCTCCTCCCAGCCCTCCAGGCGCCCTTGCAAACAACCCTCCCTGCCCATCTTCTGCCGGCAAAACCTCTTTCAAAGCTAGGATGACTCAAACTGCTCCCCCTGGTCCTGTGATGCCCAGGACGCAGAGGCTGCTCCAGCCAAATTAGGAGCTGCTATGAGCTCCAGCTTTGGCAAGTCACCAGGAGTGCGCCCCGTGGGTGCGCCCACTTCACAGGGCAGAGCTCCCACGCTTCAGGTCCCCAGATAGCTTTTCTAGACGCCCAGGACAGTATCTCTGGAATTCATCCCTTCTCCTGTCGGGGAAAGGAGCGGGTGGTGTAGAGCCCGAGTACCGGTGGAGTCCGGAAAATGGGAAACACTGCTGACCTTGGGTCATGGGCCTTGGATATAAAGCTGAAAAGAAGTTGGTTTTGGACTCCCGGACGCACTGGCCCGGATAGATTCTGGAGCTAGTTATGGGCGTTAAACTGGTACGCGGGTGGGACAATTCATTAGGCAAGAAATGGATTAGTTGTTTATTATCTATAAACATTCCAACCGCAGTAACCAATCATAAAACCGCGGAAGGGCCTTGTAAAGTAAAGCGACTTCGAAACCTCTGTGCGGGCTGAGCCGGCTCAGCGATTGTTCTGGGGGAGAAAGGGGTGGTTAGAGAAGGAAAAGGGGGAGCAGGGGGGAGTCTATAATAAAGCGATTTGTCGGAAAATAAATCCTTAAACAGGGAACGGTGACTTCTCTAAGTAGAATGAAGTACGAGAAAAATCAGGGTGCATGATGAGAGAAAGGAAGAAATAAGGTTTAAAGGGCAGCGATAGCAATTAGCGAGGCTGATACCAGCAATAAAAGCTATTGATTCAATGAGGCAAGCAATTTACTCTTTGGTGTCCTGGTGAAATACTTAAGTCACTAACCATGAAAGTAGCCTAATAATTTTTTAATAGAGGGAAAACAAGTTTAAAACTAAGTAGCAGAAATTTACTTTTGAGTGTGGATAAGATTTTTTTTTTTAATTTCCCATTGGTGATAAAACATTTTAAAAAGAAGTTTGTCTCAAATAATTACACATTCCTTTAAATATGAAGTCTCCTGGTTACTGCTGTTATTTAACCAAATAGGTACTTTGCTTCTTGGAGTGTTTCTTCAAACAACCTTAAAACTCTCCTGGCTTATTTGATACGTTAGCATATTTGAAATTGATCCCATATTTATACTGGTTTTCTAATAACTAATTTAAGTGTATTGCAGTCAATTCGTTATTGTAAGCTTTCTAACCATTTAGTAAATGGTCTGGAAATTGAGTAGGAATAAACTTGATAATAGCAAGTATATACGCACCAGGGATTTCCTATTAATTTTATTTTAGAAACTTTTTAATTCAAGTATAGCAATCCCCAAAAGGACAAAATCATAAGTAAAAAGTTTGGCAAACTATTAAAAATAATACTTCTCATCTAACTACCAAGATCAAGAAACTGCCACTATCAATACCCCAGAAGAGCCCTTTATTTAAAAAAAAAAAAAAAATCCAAGTATTTAATTGGGGGGGGGGATGTGGCTTTAAAAGAGTTGCTCCCAGATGTTCCAGTTCTTTTCAGTACTAGGATTGGGGTCTCCTCACCCCATTATCTTCTGGAAAATAAAAATAAAATGCTGTGAGCTTTCTTGAGGGGAGAATGAAAGAGCCTACAAATGCCTGTTTCTCTCCCCCTGACAACACTGCACCCCTCCCCCAAAGAGTCCCTTATTCTATACTGAGAGACATAACAAACAAACGATTACAGGTTGAAAAACATATCTGAAAACAGAAAGGTCACGTTACTACCAAGTCCTGGGGAACATTAATCTCGTGTTTGGGAAACAGTTGACAGTTGAAGGTTGGG